>JAYJMM010000045.1:0-50636 GCA_037349105.1 Limnomonas spitsbergensis
CATGGGATTTAGACAGCTCCCGAATGTGCATGGCAGCGCATGTTGTGGCCTAAACTGTCGCGGGGAGCTAGGGGGTACAGGGAGTGGAGGAGAGGAGAAGGAGTATGCGGGGTCATCCCCACACTTCGTAGGTATTTGTGACACAGCACCCACGCATCCACTCACCACCCTGTAGCTATTTCAGTGCTTGGAAGTTCGGACATTACAAACAGGAATATTGAAGCAACGTGAAAATGTTGGAAATAATTGATGTGAAAGTGATGTAGAAAGCTCCAAGCACACGTATGGTATGGGGTCATGAGCTGGTTCTGGAGCCCAGAAACAAGCCCCTAGGAACCCCTACCTCCCCCTATTTCCCTTCCATCCTGCCCCCTCTACCCTCTACCCTCTACTCCCTCTACCCTCTACCCTCCACCCTCTACTCCCTCTACCCTCCACCCTCTACCCTCCACCCTCTATTCCCTTTACCCTCTACCCTCCATCCTGTGCCCCCTACATCCTCCACTTTTCACCCTTTTCTCCTTCTACCCTCCGCCCTCCACCCTCTACCCCCTCCACCCTCCACCCTCCCACCCGGATTGCCTGATGTCCTGCCCTGCTAGGGGTCCTATCAGGGGGTACTAGAGGGTTAGGGGGTACTAGCCTTAAAACATGATCCTGAAACCTGAACCCTGAACCCTCCACCCCTCCAGAGGGGCATCTGAGGCACAGCAAGGTTGTGTGGGGGCAACCTCACTTCAGTAGAATCACAGTGGGTTATCACATCCTGTGCATCCCATTTAGATTCCTTTTGGTCACATGCCTTTTGCAACAAAATAAGGATGTGAAGGCATGTGTTTTCGCTTTGGTGTCCGGATGGTCAAGTTCTGGTTCTCAACTCGGCAATTCGGAAACCAAAGCGAAAAAGGTTGCCTTCACATCCTTATTTTGTCGCGAAATGCATGTGGCCAAAAGGGATCTAGATGGTAGGCATCGGGTGTGCAAAGCCGCTATAATTCGACCACCCCTGCATGCAGGGCCTCAGCCGGCCAGTCCAGCGCCCAGGCTGGGCTGACAGTTGGTTGGCTGTCAGCTGCTTTGGCAGGTCTTTTGATTGGTCCAGGTCGTCATGATAAGCTCGCTTGAGCGTTTTATCTCGTGCGGTTTCAAAATTAGCATGGGCTTGAGGACACCCGATTGCCTCGTTTCTGAGTTCTGAACATGCCAAACCTGCGAACCTGAAGACGTCGCCCGGGGCGGGTTTGATGAAAGCTATGTAATCTATCGATTTAATGCGCATCAAATCGATAAGCATGAAGAAAGTGACCCACGAGCTATAACGTTGTATTTTCTACCGACCATCTTCCTGTGCTGAAGGTAAAAGGGGGGAGTGTATCATTCTAAATCCTGAACTCTTAACCCTTCACTCCGACCCCTGCAGGGATACTACCCTTCATACACAATCCTTTTAACCTGAACGCTCAACTCCGACCCCTGCAGCGGGTACTAAATCGACCTGAAGCCTTATCCCTGAAGCCTACACCCATACCCCTGCAGGGGTGCCACCTGAGGGGAAGAGTGTACTGCATCATCTTGAACCCTAGACCCTTAACCCCCGTCAAGGGATAAATCCCCAGCTTATACCCTTGAAACACAATCTGTAACCCTAATATCTGACCCCCTGCAGGGGGCACGTCAGAGGGTGACGATGTCGCGCTGTTGGTAGGCTCCCACTGGAGCTGGAGGCAGGCCCGGCGCCAGGTCATGAGCAAGCGGGGTGCGTCAGAGTTCAAGATGCGACAATTCATGTTTGCAGCGCAGGTGGGTTTAGGCTTTAAAGTGTGTGTTGGGTTTAGGGTTTAGGGTGCGTGCATTGGTTTGGGTGTGTGTTGGGATCAGGGTTAAGGTTCTGCACATGTATGGTTTCAGAGTTTATGTGGGCCTGAGGCCCGCAGGCCCTTTTCTCAGAAGGAAGGTAGTACTTCAAGCCCTGTCTCTCAGCCCCCCTTCTGCCCCCCCCCCACACACACACGTCCTACCAGAACCTGTTCCTCCCTCCTTTTCCTACCAAAACCTGTCCCCCGGCCCCCCCTCCTTTTCCTACCAAAACCTGTCCCCCGGCCCCCCCTCCTTTTCCTACCAAAACCTGTCCCCCGGCCCCCCCTCCTTTTCCTACCAAAACCTGTTCCTCCTGCCCCCCCTCCTTTTCCTACCAGAACCTGTTCCTCCTGCCCCCCCTCCTTTTCCTACCAGAACCTGTCCCCCGGCCCCCCTCCTTTTCCTACCAAAACCTGTTCCTCCTGCCCCCCCTCCTTTTCCTACCAGGACCTGTCCCCCGCCCCCCCCCTCCTTTTCCTACCAGAACCTGTTCCTCCTGCCCCCCCTCCTTTTCCTACCAGGACCTGTCCCCCGGCCCCCCCTCCTTTTCCTACCAAAACCTGTTCCTCCTGCCCCCCCTCCTTTTCCTACCAGAACCTGTTCCTCCTGCCCCCCCTCCTTTTCCTACCAGAACCTGTTCCTCCTGCCCCCCCTCCTTTTCCTACCAGAACCTGTTCCTCCTGCCCCCCCTCCTTTTCCTACCAGAACCTGTTCCTCCTGCCCCCCCTCCTTTTCCTACCAGAACCTGTTCCTCCTGCCCCCCCTCCTTTTCCTACCAGAACCTGTTCCTCCTGCCCCCCCTCCTTTTCCTACCAAAACCTGTCCCCCGGCCCCCCCTCCTTTTCCTACCAGAACCTGTTCCTCCTGCCCCCCCTCCTTTTCCTACCAGAACCTGTTCCTCCTGCCCCCCCTCCTTTTCCTACCAAAACCTGTTCCTCCTGCCCCCCTCCTTTTCCTACCAAAACCTGTCCCCCGGCCCCCCCTCCTTTTCCTATAGAACCCGTTCCTCCTGCCCCCCCTCCTTTTCCTACCAAAACCTGTTCCTCCTGCCCCCCCTCCTTTTCCTACCAGAACCTGTTCCTCCTGCCCCCCCTCCTTTTCCTACCAGAACCTGTTCCTCCTGCCCCCCCTCCTTTTCCTACCAAAACCTGTCCCCCGGCCCCCCCTCCTTTTCCTACCAGAACCTGTTCCTCCTGCCCCCCCTCCTTTTCCTACCAAAACCTGTCCCCCGGCCCCCCCTCCTTTTCCTACCAGAACCTGTTCCTCCTGCCCCCCCTCCTTTTCCTACCAGAACCTGTTCCTCCTGCCCCCCCTCCTTTTCCTACCAGAACCTGTTCCTCCTGCCCCCCCTCCTTTTCCTACCAAAACCTGTCCCCCGGCCCCCCCTCCTTTTCCTACCAGAACCTGTTCCTCCTGCCCCCCTCCTTTTCCTACCAGAACCTGTTCCTCCTGCCCCCCCTCCTTTTCCTACCAAAACCTGTTCCTCCTGCCCCCCCTCCTTTTCCTACCAAAACCTGTCCCCCGGCCCCCCCTCCTTTTCCTACCAAAACCTGTCCCCCGGCCCCCCCTCCTTTTCCTACCAGAACCTGTTCCTCCTGCCCCCCTCCTTTTCCTACCAGAACCTGTTCCTCCTGCCCCTCCTCCTTTTCCTACCAGAACCTGTTCCTCCTGCCCCCACTCCTTTTCCTACCAAAACCTGTCCCCCGGCCCCCCCTCCTTTTCCTACCAAAACCTGTCCCCCGGCCCCCCCTCCTTTTCCTACCAAAACCTGTTCCTCCTGCCCCCCTCCTTTTCCTACCAGAACCTGTTCCTCCTGCCCCCCTCCTTTTCCTACCAGAACCTGTTCCTCCTGCCCCCCTCCTTTTCCTACCAGAACCTGTTCCTCCTGCCCCCCCTCCTTTTCCTACCAGAACCTGTTCCTCCTGCCCCCCCTCCTTTTCCTACCAAAACCTGTTCCTCCTGCCCCCCTCCTTTTCCTACCAAAACCTGTTCCTCCTGCCCCCCTCCTTTTCCTACCAGAACCTGTTCCTCCTGCCCCCCCTCCTTTTCCTACCAGAACCTGTCCCCCGGCCCCCCCTCCTTTTCCTACCAGAACCTGTTCCTCCTGCCCCCCCTCCTTTTCCTACCAGAACCTGTCCCCCGGCCCCCCCTCCTTTTCCTACCAGAACCTGTCCCCCGGCCCCCCCTCCTTTTCCTACCAGAACCTGTCCCCCGGCCCCCCCTCCTTTTCCTACCAGAACCTGTTCCTCCTGCCCCCCCTCCTTTTCTCACCAGAACCTGTCCCCCGGCCCCCCCTCCTTTTCCTACCAGAACCTGTTCCTCCTGCCCCCCCTCCTTTTCCTACCAGAACCTGTCCCCCGGCCCCCCCTCCTTTTCCTACCAGAACCTGTTCCTCCTGCCCCCCTCCTTTTCCTACCAGAACCTGTTCCTCCTGCCCCCCTCCTTTTCCTACCAAAACCTGTCCCCTGGCCCCCCCTCCTTTTCCTACCAGAACCTGTTCCTCCTGCCCCCCCTCCTTTTCCTACCAGAACCTGTCCCCCGGCCCCCCCTCCTTTTCCTACCAAAACCTGTTCCTCCTGCCCCCCCTCCTTTTCCTACCAAAACCTGTTCCTCCTGCCCCCCCTCCTTTTCCTACTAAAACCTGTCCCCCGGCCCCCCCTCCTTTTCCTACCAAAACCTGTCCCCTGGCCCCCCCTCCTTTTCCTACCAGAACCTGTCACCCGGCCCCCCTCCTTTTCCTACCAGAACCTGTTCCTCCTGCCCCTCCTCCTTTTCCTACCAGAACCTGTCCCCCGGCCCCCCTTCCTTTTCCTACCAAAACCTGTCCCCCGGCCCCCCTCCTTTTC
Source organism: Limnomonas spitsbergensis (assembly GCA_037349105.1). Taxonomy (NCBI): domain Eukaryota; kingdom Viridiplantae; phylum Chlorophyta; class Chlorophyceae; order Chlamydomonadales; genus Limnomonas; species Limnomonas spitsbergensis. Next base: position 4,704 of record JAYJMM010000045.1, read on the forward strand.
CTACCAGAACCTGTCCCCCGGCCCCCCCTCCTTTTCCTACCAGAACCTGTTCCTCCTGCCCCCCCTCCTTTTCCTACCAGAACCTGTCCCCCGGCCCCCCCTCCTTTTCCTACCAGAACCTGTCCCCCGGCCCCCCCTCCTTTTCCTACCAGAACCTGTCCCCCGGCCCCCCTCCTTTTCCTACCAGAACCTGTTCCTCCTGCCCCCCCTCCTTTTCTCACCAGAACCTGTCCCCCGGCCCCCCCTCCTTTTCCTACCAGAACCTGTTCCTCCTGCCCCCCCTCCTTTTCCTACCAGAACCTGTCCCCTGGCCCCCCCTCCTTTTCCTACCAAAACCTGTCCCCTGGCCCCCCCTCCTTTTCCTACCAGAACCTGTTCCTCCTGCCCCCCTCCTTTTCCTACCAGAACCTGTTCCTCCTGCCCCCCTCCTTTTCCTACCAAAACCTGTCCCCTGGCCCCCCCTCCTTTTCCTACCAGAACGTGTTCCTCCTGCCCCCCCTCCTTTTCCTACCAGAACCTGTCCCCCGGCCCCCCCTCCTTTTCCTACCAGAACCCGTTCCTCCTGCCCCCCCTCCTTTTCCTACCAGAACCTGTCCCCCGGCCCCCCCTCCTTTTCCTACCAAAACCTGTCCCCCGGCCCCCCTCCTTTTCCTACCAGAACCTGTCCCCCGGCCCCCCCTCCTTTTCCTACCAAAACCTGTCCCCCGGCCCCCCTCCTTTTCCTACCAAAACCTGTCCCCTGGCCCCCCCTCCTTTTCCTACCAGAACCTGTCCCCCGGCCCCCCTCCTTTTCCTACCAGAACCTGTTCCTCCTGCCCCCCCTCCTTTTCCTACCAAAACCTGTTCCTCCTGCCCCCCCTCCTTTTCCTACCAGAACCTGTCCCCCGGCCCCCCCTCCTTTTCCTACCAGAACCTGTTCCTCCTGCCCCCTCTCCTTTTCCTACCAAAACCTGTTCCTCCTGCCCCCCCTCCTTTTCCTACCAAAACCTGTTCCTCCTGCCCCCCCTCCTTTTCCTACCAGAACCTGTCCCCCGGCCCCCCCTCCTTTTCCTACCAGAACCTGTTCCTCCTGCCCCCCCTCCTTTTCCTACCAAAACCTGTCCCCCGGCCCCCCCTCCTTTTCCTACCAGAACCTGTTCCTCCTGCCCCCCTCCTTTTCCTACCAGAACCTGTTCCTCCTGCCCCCCTCCTTTTCCTACCAAAACCTGTCCCCTGGCCCCCCCTCCTTTTCCTACCAGAACCTGTCCCCCGGCCCCCCCTCCTTTTCCTACCAAAACCTGTCCCCTGGCCCCCCCTCCTTTTCCTACCAGAACCTGTCCCCCGGCCCCCCCTCCTTTTCCTACCAAAACCTGTTCCTCCTGCCCCCCCTCCTTTTCCTACTAAAACCTGTCCCCCGGCCCCCCCTCCTTTTCCTACCAAAACCTGTCCCCTGGCCCCCCCTCCTTTTCCTACCAGAACCTGTCCCCCGGCCCCCCCTCCTTTTCCTACCAGAACCTGTCCCCCGGCCCCCCCTCCTTTTCCTACCAAAACCTGTTCCTCCTGCCCCCCCTCTATTTCCTACCAGAACCTGTTCCTCCTGCCCCCCCTCCTTTTCCTACCAGAACCTGTTCCTCCGGCCCCCCCTCCTTTTCCTACCAAAACCTGTTCCTCCTGCCCCCCCTCCTTTTCCTACCAGAACCTGTCCCCCGGCCCCCCCTCCTTTTCCTACCAGAACCTGTTCCTCCTGCCCCCCCTCCTTTTCCTACCAAAACCTGTTCCTCCTGCCCCCCCTCCTTTTCCTACCAGAACCCGTTCCTCCTGCCCCCCCTCCTTTTCCTACCAGAACCTGTCCCCCGGCCCCCCCTCCTTTTCCTACCAGAACCTGTCCCCCGGCCCCCCCTCCTTTTCCTACCAGAACCTGTTCCTCCTGCCCCCCCTCCTTTTCCTACCAAAACCTGTTCCTCCTGCCCCCCCTCCTTTTCCTACCAGAACCTGTTCCTCCTGCCCCCCCTCCTTTTCCTACCAGAACCTGTTCCTCCTGCCCCCCTCCTTTTCCTACCAGAACCTGTTCCTCCTGCCCCCCCTCCTTTTCCTACCAGAACCTGTCCCCCGGCCCCCCCTCCTTTTCCTACCAGAACCTGTCCCCCGGCCCCCCCTCCTTTTCCTACCAGAACCCGTTCCTCCTGCCCCCCCTCCTTTTCCTACCAGAACCTGTCCCCCGGCCCCCCCTCCTTTTCCTACCAGAACCTGTCCCCCGGCCCCCCCTCCTTTTCCTACCAGAACCTGTTCCTCCTGCCCCCCCTCCTTTTCCTACCAGGACCTGTCCCCCGGCCCCCCCTCCTTTCCTACCAGAACCTGTCTCCCAGCCCCCCTTAATTTTCCACTAAACCTTGTGCCTCTGCCCCCTCCTTTTCCCACCAAACCTTGGGCCTCTGCCCCCCCCCTCCTTTTCTTCCCAGAACCTGTCCTTTCAGTCCGTATCTTGTTTACCACCAGATCCTCTCCTTTGCCTCCCTTCTTTCAGACCCTGTCCCTCTGGTCCTTGCTGTCTCCTTTTACCCCCTCCACCCCTCCTGCCCCCCTCCCCTCATGCCCCCCTCCCCCCCTCCCCCCTCCACCCCTCCTCCCCTCCTGCCCCCCTCCCCCCCTCCCCCCTCCACCCCTCCTGCCCTCCTCCCCTCCTGCCCTCCTCCCCTCCTGCCCCCCTCCACCCCTCTCCCCTCCACCCCTCCTGCCCTCCTGCCCCTCTCCCCCCCTCCCCCCCTCCTCCCCTCCCCCCTCCTCCACCCCTCCCCTCTCCCCCACTCTCTCCTCCTCCCCCCCCCCCTTCCACTCCTCCTCCTTCCAGATGCGCCTGCTCCTGAAGTTGGGCAGGCCGATCGACGTGCTAGAATGTGGCCTCCGCTTCATCACCAGCATGCGCGTCATCCTCCACAAGCAAGAGGCACAGGGACACATCAAGATGATGTTCAAGGAGGTGAGGAGTTATCAGGGAGTTGGAGGTGCAGGGACACATCAAGATGATGTTCTAGGAGGTGAGGAGTTATCAGGGAGTTGGAGGTGCAGGGACACATCAAGATGATGTTCAAGGAGGTGAGGAGTTATCAGGGAGTTGGAGGTGCAGGGACACATCAAGATGATGTTCAAGGAGGTGAGGAGTTATCAGGGAGTTGGAGGTGCAGGGACACATCAAGATGATGTTCAAGGAGGCGAGGAGTTATCAGGGAGTTGGAGGTGCAGGGACACATCAAGATGATGTTCAAGGAGGTGAGGAGTTATCAGGGAGTTGGAGGTGCAGGGACACATCAAGATGATGTTCTAGGAGGTGAGGAGTTATCAGGGAGTTGGAGGTGCAGGGACACATCAAGATGATGTTCAAGGAGGTGAGGAGTTATCAGGGAGTTGGAGGTGCAGGGACACATCAAGATGATGTTCTAGGAGGTGAGGAGTTATCAGGGAGTTGGAGGTGCAGGGACACATCAAGATGATGTTCTAGGAGGTGAGGAGTTATCAGGAAGTTGGAGGTGCAGGGACACATCAAGATGATGTTCTAGGAGGTGAGGAGTTATCGGGGAGTTGGAGGTGCAGGGACACATCAAGATGATGTTCTAGGAGGTGAGGAGTTATCAGGGAGTTGGAGGTGCAGGGACACATCAAGATGATGTTCAAGGAGGTGAGGAGTTATCAGGGCGTTGGAGGTGCAGGGACACATCAAGATGATGTTCTAGGAGGTGAGGATTTATCAGGGAGTTGGAGGTGCAGGGACACATCAAGATGATGTTCTAGGAGGTGAGGAGTTATCAGGGAGTTGGAGGTGCAGGGACACATCAAGATGATGTTCTAGGAGGTGAGGAGTTATCAGGGAGTTGGAGGTGCAGGGACACATCAAGATGATGTTCTAGGAGGTGAGGAGTTATCAGGGAGTTGGAGGTGCAGGGACACATCAAGATGATGTTCAAGGAGGTGAGGAGTTATCAGGGAGTTGGAGGTGCAGGGACACATCAAGATGATGTTCTAGGAGGTGAGGAGTTATCAGGGCGTTGGAGGCACAGGGACACATCAAGATGATGTTCAAGGAGGTGAGGAGTTATCAGGGAGTTGGAGGCACAGGGACACATCAAGATGATGTTCAAGGAGGTGAGGAGTTATCAGGGAGTTGGAGGCACAGGGACACATCAAGATGATGTTCAAGGAGGTGAGGAGTTATCAGGGAGTTGGAGGTGCAGGGACACATCAAGATGATGTTCAAGGAGGTGAGGAGTTATCAGGGAGTTGGAGGTGCAGGGACACATCAAGATGATGTTCAAGGAGGTGAGGAGTTATCAGGGAGTTGGAGGTGCAGGGACACATCAAGATGATGTTCTAGGAGGTGAGGAGTTATCAGGGAGTTGGAGGTGCAGGGACACATCAAGATGATGTTCTAGGAGGTGAGGAGTTATCAGGGAGTTGGAGGTGCAGGGACACATCAAGATGATGTTCAAGGAGGTGAGGAGTTATCAGGGAGTTGGAGGTGCAGGGACACATCAAGATGATGTTCAATGAGGTGAGGAGTTATCAGGGAGTTGGAGGCGCAGGGACACATCAAGATGATGTTCAAGGAGGTGAGGAGTTATAAGGGAGTTGGAGGTGCAGGGACACATCAAGATGATGTTCTAGGAGGTGAGGAGTTATCAGGGAGTTGGAGGTGCAGGGACACATCAAGATGATGTTCTAGGAGGTGACGAGTTATCAGGGAGTTGGAGGTGCAGGGACACATCAAGATGATGTTCTAGGAGGTGAGGAGTTATCAGGGAGTTGGAGGTGCAGGGACACATCAAGATGATGTTCTAGGAGGTGAGGAGTTATCAGGGAGTTGGAGGTGCAGGGACACATCAAGATGATGTTCTAGGAGGTGAGGAGTTATCAGGGAGTTGGAGGCACAGGGACACATCAAGATGATGTTCTAGGAGGTGACGAGTTATCAGGGAGTTGGAGGCACAGGGACACATCAAGATGATGTTCAAGGAGGTGAGGAGTTATCAGGGAGTTGGAGGTACAGGGACACATCAAGATGATGTTCAAGGAGGTGAGGAGTTATCAGGGAGTTGGAGGTGCAGGGACACATCAAGATGATGTTCTAGGAGGTGAGGAGTTATCAGGGAGTTGGAGGTGCAGGGACACATCAAGATGATGTTCTAGGAGGTGACGAGTTATCAGGGAGTTGGAGGTGCAGGGACACATCAAGATGATGTTCTAGGAGGTGAGGAGTTATCAGGGAGTTGGAGGTGCAGGGACACATCAAGATGATGTTCTAGGAGGTGAGGAGTTATCAGGGAGTTGGAGGTGCAGGGACACATCAAGATGATGTTCTAGGAGGTGAGGAGTTATCAGGGAGTTGGAGGCACAGGGACACATCAAGATGATGTTCTAGGAGGTGACGAGTTATCAGGGAGTTGGAGGCACAGGGACACATCAAGATGATGTTCAAGGAGGTGAGGAGTTATCAGGGAGTTGGAGGTACAGGGACACATCAAGATGATGTTCAAGGAGGTGAGGAGTTATCAGGGAGTTGGAGGTGCAGGGACACATCAAGATGATGTTCTAGGAGGTGAGGAGTTATCAGGGAGTTGGAGGCACAGGGACACATCAAGATGATGTTCTAGGAGGTGAGGAGTTATCAGGGAGTTGGAGGTGCAGGGACACATCAAGATGATGTTCAAGGAGGTGAGGAGTTATCAGGGAGTTGGAGGTGCAGGGACACATCAAGATGATGTTCTAGGAGGTGAGGAGTTATCAGGGAGTTGGAGGCACAGGGACACATCAAGATGATGTTCAAGGAGGTGAGGAGTTATCAGGGAGTTGGAGGCACAGGGACACATCAAGATGATGTTCAAGGAGGTGAGGAGTTATCAGGGAGTTGGAGGTGCAGGGACACATCAAGATGATGTTCAAGGAGGTGAGGAGTTATCAGGGAGTTGGAGGTGCAGGGACACATCAAGATGATGTTCAAGGGGGTGAGGAGTTATCAGGGAGTTGGAGGTGCAGGGACACATCAAGATGATGTTCTAGGAGGTGAGGAGTTATCAGGGAGTTGGAGGTGCAGGGACACATCAAGATGATGTTCTAGGAGGTGACGAGTTATCAGGGAGTTGGAGGTGAAGGGACACATCAAGATGATGTTCTAGGAGGTGAGGAGTTATCAGGGAGTTGGAGGTGCAGGGACACATCAAGATGATGTTCAAGGAGGCGAGGAGTTATCAGGGAGTTGGAGGTGCAGGGACACATCAAGATGATGTTCAAGGAGGCGAGGAGTTATCAGGGAGTTGGAGGTGCAGGGACACATCAAGATGATGTTCTAGGAGGTGAGGAGTTATCAGGGAGTTGGAGGTGCAGGGACACATCAAGATGATGTTCAAGGAGGCGAGGAGTTATCAGGGAGTTGGAGGTGCAGGGACACATCAAGATGATGTTCAAGGAGGTGACGAGTTATCAGGGAGTTGGAGGTGCAGGGACACATCAAGATGATGTTCAAGGAGGTGAGGAGTTATCAGGGAGTTGGAGGTGCAGGGACACATCAAGATGATGTTCAAGGAGGTGAGGAGTTATCAGGGAGTTGGAGGTGCAGGGACACATCAAGATGATGTTCTAGGAGGTGAGGAGTTATCAGGGAGTTGGAGGTGCAGGGAGTTGGAGGTGCAGGGACACATCAAGATGATGTTCAAGGAGGTGAGGAGTTATCAGGGAGTTGGAGGTGCAGGGACACATCAAGATGATGTTCTAGGAGGTGAGGAGTTATCAGGGAGTTGGAGGTGCAGGGACACATCAAGATGATGTTCAAGGAGGCGAGGAGTTATCAGGGAGTTGGAGGTGCAGGGACACATCAAGATGATGTTCAAGGAGGTGAGGAGTTATCAGGGAGTTGGAGGTGCAGGGACACATCAAGATGATGTTCTAGGAGGTGAGGAGTTATCAGGGAGTTGGAGGTACAGGGAAACATCAAGATGATGTTCAAGGAGGTGAGGAGTTATCAGGGAGTTGGAGGTGCAGGGACACATCAAGATGATGTTCTAGGAGGTGAGGAGTTATCAGGGAGTTGGAGGTGCAGGGACACATCAAGATGATGTTCTAGGAGGTGAGGAGTTATCAGGGAGTTGGAGGTGCAGGGACACATCAAGATGATGTTCTAGGAGGTGAGGAGTTATCAGGGAGTTGGAGGCACAGGGAAACATCAAGATGATGTTCAAGGAGGTGAGGAGTTATCAGGGAGTTGGAGGTGCAGGGACACATCAAGATGATGTTCAAGGAGGTGAGGAGTTATCAGGGAGTTGGAGGTGCAGGGACACATCAAGATGATGTTCAAGGAGGTGAGGAGTTATCAGGGAGTTGGAGGTGCAGGGACACATCAAGATGATGTTCAAGGAGGTGAGGAGTTATCAGGGAGTTGGAGGTGCAGGGACACATCAAGATGATGTTCTAGGAGGTGAGGAGTTATCAGGGAGTTGGAGGTACAGGGACACATCAAGATGATGTTCAAGGAGGTGAGGAGTTATCAGGGAGTTGGAGGTGCAGGGACACATCAAGATGATGTTCTAGGAGGTGAGGAGTTATCAGGGAGTTGGAGGTGCAGGGACACATCAACGCAAAGTCCTAGAAGGTGAGGAGGTGCTGCATGGACGCGTTTTGGGTGCGGCTGCGTCAAATTTCCGTGCAAATTACTATTTGCAAGGGAAGGTTTGCACGGCCCGGTCAGGTTTGGCTCCTGATAGCGCGCCATGAATGGGTCGCTGGCTATCCTGCCAGCGCCCTCACCTCTGGCCCACCCATTTATGAGGGGATAGCATAGTCTGCTTCCCCTGACCCCGTGCTCCCTGTTTATTCAATAATCCTTCTTTAGCTGAGAAAGAAAGAAAGACATTGAAAATATACACACCCTGAGGCGTCGATTAAGGAAGGCACCAGTTTGGCAGTAGCACTGCGTAACCTACCATCTAACATGAGCTAAATATGTTGTTCATCCTGATGATCCTCTCTATCCGGGCATTGCATGTGCTTGAGTGTGCAGGCTCACATGGTCCCCACCCCCCCCTAAGCCTGTTCTCATCATAAATTTACCCCACCCCCTCAACACTATTTCCTTAGCCAAAACCCCTGTGCATAGCCATGGACCGTACCCCTAAGACCTAAACTATTTAATCACTCACAGAACCCCAAACCCCTAACCCTAATTATTGGTTGCAGGCTTGGACCTTCTCCGCCTGCATGTCCCTTGTTACCAGCGTCCCGTCATTGATGACAACAGCGGTTGCATCAGCCCAGGTGCCCGCTGCATCCACAAGCGGCCCCATCCCCACCCCTGCTGACGGCTGCGGCGCCTTCCTTGCTGAGTGGGACCTGGGTGAAGCCCGGACATCCTTTGAGGGCTCCCAGCCATGTCTGGGTGCTGGCAGCGGGATAGGGGGCACCGCGCTGCTGCCCTTGGGCGGAGGCTATGACTCAGACAAGGTGGCCAGGTGGGCGGCAAGCCAGTGGCGTCACGGGGTAGCAGGCAGTGGGCAGTGGCCTCTGGCCATTGGAAATGAGAATGGGGGGGAGGGGAGAGGAGAAGGGGGCATGGGCCAAGTTTACGCAGCCGCGATCCCCCTAGGTTACCCTTGAGAGGGTCAAGAAACCCTAAATCCTTATCCCCTAACCCTTAACCCTAAACCCTTAACCCTTTGACCCTGCGTCCCCTCCCCTTCCCCTCCCCCTGTCTTCTACCCCCCTCTTATTGACCTGCGTCCCTCCCCCTCCCCCCCTCCCCCCTCCCACTGTCCTCTCCCCCCCTCCCACTGTCCTCTCCCCCCATCCTATTGACCCTGCGTCCCTCCCCCCTCCCCTCTCCCCCCGCTCACTGTCCTCTCCCCCCCTCCGATTGACCCTGCCTCCCTCCCCCCTCCCCCCTCCCCCCTCCCCCTCTCCTCTCGTCCCCTCCTATTCACCCTGTGTTCCCTCCTCCCCTGCTTGCAGCGCTGCCGCTGTGAGCTGCTACCACCTCCTCCGGGGCCATGTGTACATGATGGCTCGACAGCAGATCATGAAGGTGGCACATAACATGACCATGAGCGACAGAGCAGCAGCAGCGGCATCCCACACGACGCAAGCAGCAGCAGCAGCAGTAGCTGCCACAGGCACATCGAGCGGTGCACCTAGACAGGCCCTGCCCCTAGGTGGATCCTCCGCCTCGGTCTTTCCCCCAACGCCACCGCCGTTGCCCGCTGCTGCTGCTGCTGCAGCTGCTGCTGCTGCTGCTGCTGCATCCGAGCCGCTGCTGGAGTTGCACGGGGTGTACCACTACTCCAAGCTGGTGGGCCTGTTTGCGTCGGGCGAAGAGGACGCGGCCAGGTTCGAGGCCACGCCGGTCACGGCTCTGACTCAGCAGCAGGTGAGACAAGTCTTTGGGTCAAAATCCTGGGGTATATAAAATCCTGGGGCCACCTGGGGTTTGGATCGAAATCCTGGGGTATGCAAAATTGAAAATCCTGGGGTATGCAAAATACAAATCCTGGAGCAACCTGGGGTTTGAAATTGGTTTTGATCAAATTCCTTGAGTCTGGCTACATCTGGCTGGTTAATGGCGGCGTCTGACTGGAGGAATCGTCTCCAGGCCCTTTTGAATACAGCCCTGGCCCGGGGGGGGGCAGCTGGAGTAACAGCAGCTGGATGGGGTCTGGAGCCCTCACTGGTGCTTATAACTCGGGGGGTGTCTGAAACCCATACCCTAGGTTCAATACGTCAAGTGAAGTATTTGCGCCCTCCACCCTGAAATTTGACTAGTCCAGAACCCTACCTCTGTCTGAGCCTTCGGCTAAATATGATGGTCTTGGTGTAGGGAGGTTATGGCTTTGTTGCTGACTCACCTTAGGCCCAGACTAAGCTGTGTTGTTTCCTTAACCTCCAGACCCTGTCAGGGCATGAAAATGAAGGAAACAACACATGCCACGCCCTTTCAGGGTTTAGCATTATTTCTTTCTTCCTCAACCTGGGACACGTAAGGCAATTTAGCGATGGGGGACAGAGGGTGGGGTTGAGTAACATAGGGCGGTTGGGGTGTCAGACTGTCAGGGTCTTGTGGTTGCTCCCGTGATGATGATGGATCGAAGGTAGACGTGGCGCTCCCGCGGGGGTGCCACATTGTCTGTCTTTCCTTTCTAGGTAGTGACGTAGCGCTCCCGCAGAAAGCACCACCTGTCTTCATTCTCCAGGCTGGGATAGCTGTTCCTCCAGGCCGGTTGGTCTTAGCCGTTGAGCCATTTCCTCAAGATCTTGGCATTGGAGCCCCCTTTCTAAAACCACCTCCCCCTCCCCCATAGAACCCTTCACAATTGGATGGGTGATTTTCCCACCCTTCTTGTCGTGAGAAATCCGTGAACCCGTCCCGTCCTCTGCGAACACCACCGGATCCACGCGCCTTCATGCCTACCCTGGCCCGACCTTCCTCATGGCCCCATGGCCCCATGGCCCGACCTCCCCCATGGCCCCATGCTGAGTCCCCCATGGCCCATCCTCCCTCATGGCTCCATGCTGACTCCCTCTGATGCAGATGCTCTTCTCCGCGGGGATCGGCATCCCCAGCTCGGATTCGGAGCTCAGCCGAACAGGCTCCTGGAGCCTGCCAGTACCGCCGCAACAGCCGCAACAGCAGCAACAGCAGCAACAGCAGGTGGGCGGCGTGGTTGCCGCTGACTCTGTATCGGACCTCCCTCGGGCCGCGGGACGGACACTGAACTCCACATTGCACGCCTCTGCCTCCGCCCTGCCGCCTCGGCCACCGCCGCCCCCAGGCATGCCGCCTCCCCTCCCGCCCCCGACCTCTGCGCCTCGAGCCATGGCGACCGCTGGTCCTGGAGCAGAGGCCGCTGCCGCCTCCGCTGCCGGGGCGGGGCTGGAAGGTGGCGGAGGAGGAGGATTGGCGGGTTCCCATCCTGCCCGCTTGATTCCGGGGGGGCGGCACAGCCGAACACCCTCAGGGTTCAGCAACATCAACATATCGGCCGGGTGCGTGCAGCAGAGCGGCCTGGTAGCTGGCTGTGCGCCTCTTGGGGGGCTGGGCTTGACCTGCCCTAAAACTCAACTATTTGCACACAAGGGGTACACCCCCTAGGCATTAGGGAGTGGGGGGGACAAGTGGCCCCACCCATAGCGTACAATTTGGATTACCAAGCGGGACCCTCATTGTACGCCTAGGGTAGGGCTGCAGGGTGTGCCTCCCTCCTTCCCAGGAGGCCCAAGCGCACAAGTCCCTCTTGGAGCGGTAAATTTAGCTGAACATGATGCTAGTCCTGTAGCTGAGTGGTGAATTGTAGCTGAGCGACCATTGTGGCTGAGTGGGCCATTGTAACTGAGCGGGCAATTGTAACTGAGCGGGCAATTGTAGCTGAGCGGGCAATTGTGGCTGAGCGGGCAATTGTAACTGAGTGGGGAATTGTCGCTTAGCGGGCAATTGTAGCTGAGCGGGCAATTGTAGCTGAGCGGGCAATTGTAACTGAGCGGGCAATTGTAGCTGAGCGGGCTATTGTAACTGAGCGGGCAATTGTAGCTGAGCGGGCAATTGTAGCTGAGCGGGCAATTGTAGCTGAGCGGGCAATTGTAGCTGAGCGGGCAATTGTAGCTGAGCGGGCAATTGAAGCTGAGCGACAATTGTAACTGAGCGGGCAATTGTAGCTGAGCGGGCAATTGTAACTGAGCGGGCAATTGTAGCTGAGCGGGCAATTGTAGCTGAGCGGGCAATTGTAGCTGAGCGGGCAATTGTAGCTGAGCGGGCAATTGTAACTGAGCGGGCAATTGTAACTGAGCGGGCAATTGTAGCTGAGCGGGCTATTGTAACTAAGCGGGCAATTGTAGCTGAGCGGGCAATTATAACTGAGCAGGCAATTGTAGCTGAGCGGGCAATTGTAGCTGAGCAGGCAATTGTAGCTGAGCGGGCAATTGTAACTGAGCGGGCAATTGTAGCTGAGCGGGCAATTGTAGCTGAGCGGGCAATTGTACCTGAGTGGGCAATTGTAGCTGAGCGGGCAATTGTAGCTGAGCCACCCCAGTTAGGAGCACTTGGCAGCTGAGTTTCAACAACGCATGGTGTCATCAATGAAAGCTTGCTGATCGTCACCAACCCTAAAACATACAACCTGAAAACCGAAGCCTAAAATCTGAAACCCACCAATCGCATGACCTGAAACAAAACCCCTGCACCCCTAAGCTGACCCTATTCTTGCGCCTGCGCCCGCCTCCTCTTTCATTTTGAGCGAAGGGTCGCCAGCTCAGATGCCCTTTCCGATGTTGAAACCATACCTGGTGGGTAGCAGCCTTGGGCCAGGGGGGCTGCGTTGGGATGGGTGGGGGCGGAAGAGATTGAATGGTTGAGGGCCGAAATAGGGTGGCAGGTGTGAGGGGTGGGAGGGAGAGGGGGGCGTATGCTGGGCCACCTAGCTGCTCTCTGGGCACAGCATGGTGGGATTAGTAGGGTGGCCAGTGTGAGGGGTGGGAGGGAGAGGGGGGCGTATGCTGGGCCTCTGGGCTGTTCTCTGGGCACAGCATGGTGGCTGACAGTACACTGGGGTGGGTTGTTGACATAAAGTATAAGAGAGAAGTAATGACAGCCTAGAGGTGGTGCTGTTGGGAGGGCTGTGAACAGGTTGGCTGGCACGCCCCCCTGCTCTGTTCCTCACGCCCCTCCTGCTCCTCACGTCTCCCGCTCCTTTCGACCCCTCCCGCAGCATACAACGCTGCTGCTGTCACGATGGCCCCGATGCAGCCGGCCAGCTCACCCTTCACAGACGCATCAGCCGCCACCCCTGCACTGAACATGTCCCGCTCCACCTCAAATCCCGGCAGCGACGCCACGGGATTCAGATCCAAGCTGGATGCGCTCACATCAAAGCAAGTTCGGATTTGAATTTGAATTTGAATTTGAATTTAAGATTGATGGGGGTAAGGGAACCCAGCGCACACATGCTGTTCTCACGGATGTTTTCTGCCTGCCTTTCCGTCCAGCATAGGACCCTTGAAGCCTTTCCTGATCCCCTACGATATAATATTAAGTTTCCTAAACCCTTCGATATAATATTAAGTTTCCTAAAGCCTACGATATAATTTCCGTTTTCTAAACCCTAGGATAGCACATAAAGTGTGACCATGTATATGTCGCACCATTGCAATGTGCCTGGTGAGAACAAACCCATGTCTTTTGCCTGTCCCCCCCCCCCCCCTCCCCTCTCCTCCCCGCAGGGTCTCCTCCATTCTGGACCGCCCCGCTGCCGGGCTGCAGAACATGTTCAGTGTCAGCGGTCCGGCCGCCCGCAGTGCCCGTCTCCCCCTGATCCCCGTTTGGGGGGCGGCAGGAGGAGACCCCGAGTCACCGGAAGGGTCGCTAAGGATGACGAGCTCCTCATCAACTGGGCAGGTGAGGATATGGTGTCGGACTGGCATGCTGGGTTTTCGTTTTTAGGGCTGTTGTGGTATAGGTGAGGACTGAGGGTTGCCGGGTTTTGTTTTCAGGGCTGTTGTGGTTGAGGTGAGGGTTGCTGAGTTTTGTTTGTTGGGGCTGTTGCGGTGTAGGTGAGGGCTGCCGGATCTTATGAACATGTAGCAGTGTACTGCCGCACACATTACAGCAATGACGGCGTGTACTGCCATGCACATGACGGTGATGGCGATGTATACTGCTGTACTGCCATACCCCTATTGGTGATGATGACGTGTACTTCCACACACATGACAGTGTATGACGGTCATGTACTGCCTCAAATAAGAGGATATGAACGACTGTTCACATCAAGACCCAAACTGCCTCCCCGCTGCTCCTTGCTGAACCCTCACTGGCCCCCACTGGACTCCCAGTTATCCCCCACTGCAACTCTCTGCCCCCCACTGCTCCCCCGCTGGTCCTCCCATTGTCCCCCTGCCCGCTGCTCCTAGAAGACCCCCCCCCCTTGCCCCCCTTGCCCGCCTCCCCCGGATACAGGCTTCCAAGCTGAGCCGTCACCCCCTTGCTGGCTGCATGCCCGCCGCGCCGCCCGGGCTCCCCTGGCTGACTGAACGGCGTCTGCGTACCGCCCTTGCGTCTGTTGGCATGTTCCACGATCTGGCACTACAACTCGCAACACTGGCCGCACACTGCTACGTACGGTGAGCATCCTTTGCAGCATGCCTGGGGTTTGATGGAAAGGGGTTCAGGGTTGTTGCTGAGGATCCCAGGTGGCGCCTTCCTGCAAGGCGCCAGCTGCTGGCTAGCCCTCCCCATCCACCCTGGTTGGCTGGATAGCTGGATGGACCCCATGTGGGCGGTGGTGATGTTTGTCTAGGGTTGGTTTGGGCACGGGTATGTTCCACTGGTGACATTGAACAGCCCAGGAGAGCATGACATTAAAGTAATTGGATGCATGGGACAGGATCTGAATCGTGATAAGCATGTTTGGTGACAAGACTGGCTGAGTCGACACCTACTCTACTAGGCAACCAAATTGTACCAAGTTCCAGAGCTATGTCATGTGCTTTTGTTCTGGAAACTGATACCGTTTGGGAGCCTGGTGGTGGGGTTACCGACGAAGTCTGTCTTGCCCTGCTTTGTACAACGGAGACCCTTGTGGCGGCGCGACATAAACTGATTTTGATGCAGTGCGCCCCAAATTTGGTATCCCTTGATCTGTACACGCGTACAGGGTGCCAATCCCGCATGCAGCAACGCCTATTTACGGAGATTCCGTGTTGGTTACGGTACATTTGGTTGGCCATCCCTCGGGTACGATGTTTTCTGTCATACAGATGTCAGGGCAACATTTCGACCAAAACTCTCAATTTTCTGGAAATTGGCGTCCATAATCAATAGTTAATATTGTTTTGTATCCCTCACAAGCAATGCTAATTATGAGGAAGGCAAAGCATATCTACAGTACGGTCCCGACATTTTTTCGTCTGTATGCAGTGTTGCCCATTAACCGGAATACTGCATCGTGTGTTGATGCCGCATCTTCACTGCTACTTGGCTTCTAATCCACCTCCACCTCAGCGCGTCTGTCACCCTGGCGTGCCTCATCTCCCTCCCTCACACCTCTCACCCAAAACCCACACAAGACTGCCTGCATTTTCCCCCCTGACCCCCGCAAGGGCTTAGGGCTTAAGATATCTTTTTCTGACTCCCCCAAGGGTTTTAGGTTTTAGGATTTCAACCTACAAAATTCAACCCTCACCCCCTTCACCCCGGATCCACACAAGCCTGCCTGCATGAGTCCCCCCATGCCCCCCGCAAACCTGCCTCCACTCCCGACCACAAATTCTGTGCCCTTGCTCGACCCTCAACCTCCCCGCACCCTCCTCACACTAACACCTCTCAACCTCCCCGCACCACCCTCACACCTCTCACACACCATGCCATCCCTTTATCCCCGCCTGCTTGTTCAGGTGCGGTCGTTTGCGCAACTCCTGTCTGGTGTACGCGGATGTGGCCCTGATGCTGCTGCAGGGCGGGCGGGCCGCAGAGGCATACGTGCTGCTGGAGCGCATCACAGCCTTAGCTGCGGCGGAGGGATGGCAAGTGCTGCTGTGCTTAATATTCAGTGGGGGGAATCCTGTGATTTTTCAGAGTGTCTGATGCTTGTTGGATGCCGAGGAACGCTCTCTGGGATTGGTGTGCTTCAGTTTTGGTGGGTTAGGTTTAGGGTTTAGGGTAAAAACCTAAGTCCTAAATCTTTAACCCGGCGTACTTAACCCTATGGAGCTCTCCCGGGATCATTCTGCATACTTGCACTACCGGTATGGCACTTCGGCAGAGTAGGCAACCTTGCATACTCTACCCTATTGATCTTATGTGCCCCCTCTGCTTGTGTGTGCGCTTTGTGCATTTCATCTGTTTGCGTGTGCTTCACCTTTCCTTCGTTGTATCTCCACCATACTGATCTCCCGTGCAAACCCTTACCCTGAACCCTATTTGCATGTGCATTCTCTTTTTTGCATTACATGCCGTGCTGTGCAATTGCACCGTAATTCAGAAAGTGTGCACGTAATGACAGTCTCTCACTGGTACAATTGATTTGCCTTGAAAGTACGGTGATTGGAACGCTGCTACGTAAGTCAGCCACCGCAAGGGTCGTCACCGGCCCAGCACTGATATCATGCCTACACCTCTCCGGCACACCTCTCCGGCACACCTCTCCGGCACACCTCTCCGACACACCTCTCCGGCACACCTCTCCGGCACACCTCTCCGGCACACCTCTCCGGCACACCTCCCCGGCACACCTCTCCGGCACACCTCTCCGGCACACCTCTCCGGCGCACCCCTCCGGCACACCTCTCCGGCACACCTCTCCGGCACACCTCTCCGGCACACCTCTCCGGCACACCTCTCCGGCACACCTCTCCGGCATACCTCTCCGGCACACCTCTCCGGCACACCTCTCCCGCACACCTCTCCCGCACACCTCTTCGGCACACCTCTCCGGCACACCTCTCCGGCGCACCCCTCCGGCACACCTCTCCGGCACACCTCTCCGGCACACCTCTCCGGCACACTTCTCCGGCACACCTATCCGGCACACCTATCCGGCACACCTCTCCGGCACACCTCTCCGGCACACCTCTCCGGCACACCTCTCCGGCACACCTCTCCGGCACACCTCTCCGGCACACCTCTCCGGCACACCTCTCCGGCACACCTCTCCGGCACACCTCTCCGGCACACCTCTCCGGCACACCTCTCCGGCATACCTCTCCGGCACACCTCTCCGGCACACCTCTCCCGCACACCTCTCCCGCACACCTCTCCCGCACACCTCTCCGGCACACCTCTCCGGCACACCTCTCCGGCACACCTCGGTTCGCTCTGCCTGGCCCTTTCGATAAAGGCTGTGGGTGGTAGCGGCAACTTTGTAACCACCACCTCACCTGTTTGCTCGTTTGCCGCAGGCTGGCTGTGTTAGGCTTGTTGCTGCCTCAGCTCATCCGCTGTCAGGCGCTGCTGGACCATCCATTACTGCCGCATGCGTGCGTGAGGCTGCTGGGCCTGCCGGGGCACGTGGTGGCAACGGAGGAGAGGACGGAGGTGAGAATATCAATCCCCAACCATGACAACTGTGCCTGCCTGCCCACCTGCTATGTTTCCAATCATGTCCAAGTGCATAAGATTCGAATCGCCTTCCCTCAAAATCAGCGTTGTTTAGGGGTGAGGGATTCATTGAAATACTCAAATTCTCGGTGGCCTACACCAGCTCACGCCTGAAATGGAGACTTGCTGTCACTTGTTTGGTTCGGGGGAATCATTAATAAATAATTCATACCTGAGGGAAGGCAATTCAAATCTACGGTACAGCAGCCTTTCCAAAATGATTACCGGCCACTGATCTGACCCTGATCACTCATTTGATCGTGTCAGCCCGCCATCTTTCTGATCATGCGTCCAAATGCAGCAGCCTTGCATGGATCGTGTCCATCCACCACCTTCACAATCATGTTCAAACACAGCAGCCTTTCGAAATTTTAAACACAATGGCCTGTTGCTGTTCTGCTGATCCCATCCGCTGGTGTGCTGCAGGTCATGGATCTACTCCTAGATCTGGCTGCAGGAATGGACAAAAGGAAGGGGACCGCACTGCTACCCGCTTTGACAGCCGTGCTGGTGAGTCAGGGGAGTGCGGGTCACGGGCTGTGATTATTCTAGTGCGTGTCATACCACTTTGGGAACCCGACCACGCGGTCGCTAGTGGTGGCCTATGCAGCGGAGCATGCTGCACCAGGCCCCCTGCGACGTAGCTGAATTATAGCTGAAGCAACCTACAAAAAGCAATGGTCATGAGGGGAAGTGGAGAGGGGGGTGGGTTCAGGTGGTTGGATGGCGGGGATACAAATAGAGGGTGAGGGGAGAGGTATTTCCAAGGGGTTGGGAGGATTGGGTGGGTGGGGGGGTGAGGGGGAGCAGGGTTCCACTTGTGGGTGTCGAGAGGAAAGCTGCTTGACGAGCAAATGCATGGATGAAATGCTCTCAATATTCCCACTGCTACTGCTGCAGCTGCGGCTGCTACTGCTACTACTGCTGCTGTTGCTCCTGCTGCTGTCGCTGCTGTTGCTCCTGCTGCTGTCGCTGCTGTTGCTCCTGCTGCTGTTGCTCCTGCTTTTTATGTTGTTTTAGCTGCTACTGCACCTCCTGCCGCAGCTGCTGCAACTTAAGCCCCTGTTTCCGCTGCTGCTACTGTTGCTGCTGTTCGTGTTGCTGCTGCTGTTGTCCCTGTTGCTTTTGTTGTTGCTGTTGCCGCTGGTCCAGTCACTACTGCATGTGGTTCAACCGATGCCAGTGCATACTGCTGTCTCCCGCTGATGCCTCCCTGCCCCCCTGCCACCCACACAGGCTAGCCCTGCGCCAGGACAGTGCAGCAGATTCTACGGGTCACTAAGTGGCTGCTGCCCAGCAGCAGTAGCGCCGCAACCAGCAGCAGCATTAGCAGCGACGCAGAATGCTCAAGGTGGCTGTGAGGGAGCCAGTCGAAGCGAGGCTGAGACGCGTGAGAGATCGGCCCGGAGAGGCGCCCTGCTGGTGCATGCTGGGGAGGTTGTGGAAGTGCAGGTGTGTGTGGGGGGTTGGGGGGGGAACTTAAAGCATGCTTCCGCGTTTTCCTCACCCCCATAACTTGCATGGGGCATGTTGCATGAGCTCGCATCGGGCCTGCTACAAGAGCTCCCATGGGGCATGTTGCATGAGCTCGCATGGGGCATGTTGCATGAGCTTGCATGGGGCATATTGCATGAGCTCGCATGGGTTTTGCCACATGAGCTCTCGTGGGGCCTGCCACATGAGCTCACATGGGGCATGTTGCATGAGCTTGCATGGGGCATGTTGCATGAGCTCGCATCGGGCTTGCTACATGAGCTCGCATGGGGCATGTTGCATGAGCTTGCATGGGGCATGCTGCATGACTCGCATAAGGCATGTTGCATGAGCTTGCATGGGGCATGCTGCATGAGCTTGCATGGGCATGGCATGTGAGGCTGGCTGGATGAGCTCTCCCATACGGTAATGCCTCTCAGGCCCCCAGTATTGATATGTGATGTGTTATGATATGGATCGGAAGTGTGACATGCACATCAACTGTCACCCTCCCCTCCTCCCTCCTCCCTCCTCCCTGCTCACGGTTTACGGGTCTTCCTCTCTGAGGCCTTAGCTTGTTTGATTGCCAACACCTTTCTAGCTGTTGCCTCGGCTTAATCTGGTTTCCCTGTTTTGCACTGCTGCAGCAGAGGTTTCATGTTGGATCAATGAATGCAATCCATATGCCAAGGTCATGTTAAACATCAGCTACTATCCCCCCCCCTCCCTTTTTTTTGGTCGCAGGTGCTGGTGCACTCTATCTTGCCCTCTACCGTACTTCTCACCCACCCGTGCCTTGTCATGGGAGCCCTCACCAAGCACACACTGCATGACCCATCCGAGCACGGGCCTCAACCGGAAGGGCCCCACTCGGACGCTGCCTGGGCAGGGGAGATCCACCATGCGCAGGCGGCAGCCGGAGGCAGCGGCGGGGCAAACCTGGCCGCTCGCAGCACCCCAGCTGCCGGCGTGCTTGGCTTTGAACTCGCGGGGGTTGAGCTGCCAGGCCTGCCGGGTCAGACATTGCCGCCGGCCTCGGCGTCCGACCCGCGGCCGCTGCACAGGCACTCGCGGTCAGCGTCAGACGACCGGTCGCGGCTGGTTTCTCCCCTTAGCAGCAGTGGGTGCAACTGGGTTGGAAGGTCCTGCTGCTGTTCCTGCTGTTCCAGCTACTCCTGCTGCTGTTGCTGCTGTTACTTCTGATGCTTCTGTTGTTGCTCCTGCTTCTGTTGCTGCTGTTGTTGCTCCTGCTGCTGTTGTTGCTGTTGCTGTTCCTATTGTGCCTGGCTAATAAGCTGCGGAAGGGAAACAACGCATGTGACCTCTGGACGCCCAGTCTGACCTCTCAAGTGATTGTAGATCTAGGTTCTGCATTAGATCTAGCCCGCATTATACCTGGCGTTTGGGAAAATGCTGGTGGGCAGACTACTCCGAAACCAGATGGGAGTGCCCCTTAGTAAGGAGTCTCATGCAGGAAGGGCATGTGCAGTGGCGGGCCCCGCCGTATCGTCCCCACCTTTCCCCGCTTTCTGGGATGAACTTAATGCGCATGTTTCACACTCTCCTTGCTTTTAGGGATGAACTCGATATACACGGTGATGTCTACGCCTCCTGGCCGCCGTGCGCCATCACTCGCGACCATTTCACATTCGGGAATAGGCTCTCAGACAGCCCCACCCGCCTGGCCAGCGCACCTTCGCAGAGACGCCGCCGCCGCTGGCAACGGCAACAGCAACGACACGAACGGACCCGCTACCTCCGCTGCCGCCGCGGACAGTAGCAGCGGCGGCGTGGCGTGTTGGCGCGAAGCCCCCGAGGACCTGTCTTGCTTCTCGCTGCTGCTGCATGAGTGGCCCGAGAAGCAGGCGTCCTCCTCGGCTGCTGCTGCCGCAGAGCGTGAGGAGTCTCTGTCCATGCTGGGTTCCAGGCCGGTGGCCTCGGGCGCATTCACGGAGGAGCTCTCTTGGGCGTCGCGCCTGGGGTCGATCGGAAGCGGCTTGCTGTCTGCGTCCGGCGGAGGTGCAGACGGGGAGGACAGCTTCTACGTACGGAGGTACTTGTGAAGGGTATAGGGTACAGGTTTAGCTGCTAGGGTCTAGGGATTATGGTATAGGGTAATATGGGCATAGACCTGTAAGCTCCACACAAGTGTGACGGTTGTCAATTCCTAGGGGCAGGATTCTCTTCAAAAAGAGCGTGGTTGCTTGCTGCTATCAGGGAGGAAGTTGGAGGAGATTTCTCAATGAGCATCCGAAAACTGACGTGCTGCATCGACTGAGATCTAGGTGTAGATCCGCTCCTGGATCGGATGCGAGGGATTGATTAATCTTGCTGCTGCTTGCCCAGGCGCGACCCAGGTGACGGAGGCTACTGGCGCTGCAGTGACGCTGGGCCACTGGCTCAGCTAGAGCTGCGGCCTGGGACCAATAGGTGCGCCACTGCACCCCATGAGCCCTCTGAGCCCCATGCGGCCTATGCTCCCCATGAGCCTCATGCGCATCATGCACTATGGGTCTCCTGTGCACTGCACTGCAAGTGTGCCGCACTCCCTGTGTAATACACTCCGTGTACTACACTCCCTGTGTAATACACTCTGTGTACTACACTCCCTGTGTAATACACTCCGTGTACTACACTCCCTGTGTAATACACTCCGTGTACTACAATCCCTGTGTAATACACTCCGTATACTACACTCCCTGTGTAATACACTCCGTATACTACACTCCCTGTGTAATACACTCTGTGTACTACACTCCCTGTGTAATACACTCTGTGTACTACACTCCCTGTGTAATACACTCCGTGTACTACACTCCCTGTGTACTGCATCTCCTGTCTACCACACCGCATACATACTGCACCACGTACACACTGAACATCACGTGTACTTTGTCCCATGGGGCCATGTGCACTTCACCCTATGTGCACTACACCCCATGTGCACTACTCTCCCTAGGGTACGACATGCCATTCCTACTACACGTATGTGCACTACACTAGTACACTCGTTGTGCATTACATTTCATGCATACTACACTTCGTGTGTACTGCACCACACGGGCGCTACATCCCATGTATACTGCACGTGTGTGCACTACACTTGTGTACTGCACCCCATGTGCACTACATCCCATGTGCCCGACACCCTTTGTGTATTATGTCCCACATGCAGTACAATATGTATACTACACATGTGCACTAAACTCCTTGTGTATACTTCCATGCATGCACATTGCAACCCTTGAGTGCTAATGTTGTGCACCCCATGTGTACTACACGTATGTGCACTGCGCCCCTTGTGGACTACACCCCATGTGTGCTGCTCCCCTTGTGTGCCTTCCTCCTTGCCAACTTGACCCGCTTCCCTCCTGCCCCGCTGCCTCGCTGCTGTTGCGCCAGGCTGACCTTCTTGGCCGCTCCTGCCCACCCCGGGCTGTACTTCTCCCGCCACCTCGAGGCCAGCCTGGGCACTTACCAGCTGCGCATACCGCTGCTCCCACCCGGCTCGCTCCCCCCTGAAGGCGGTGGCTCCAATGATGTGATGGAGGCGGGTCGAGGCGGCGGCGCCGGGTGGCGGGAGGACCCCCCGCTTGCTGAGTCGGTTGCAGCCGGTGATAGCTGGTTGGCAGGCTTGCCTGGCGGGCTTGCCCAGGCAGGCCGCGGCGTGCAGCTAGGGCAGGCGCACCCTGGTGAGAGGTTGGAGGGGGGGGCTGCTGTTTCAGGATGGGTTAGGGGAGCAAGCTGGAGCACAAATGACTGCTTAAGGTCAAATTTCCGTTACAAAACACAAGACAAACGTTTCAGCTACATTTCATTTATAATTCAGCTATATTCCACTATTACACCTATGTTTCAGATACAGACACTGTCACACCCTGCACCTGAGGGGTCCTGCCTCAGCATGGCCTGTTGATAGGGCCGCCCGGCTGTAGGCAGGTCATACTTTGGTCCCAATATGCCCAGCAGTGGATGCCCAACAGCTCCCGGAAGGTGTCTGGTACGCAGGAAAGGGGATGCCGCGAATATTTTCAGGATCAGAAGCAGGAGGACCAGCAGCAGAAACAGCAGGAACAGCAGGAACAGAAGGAACAGAAAGCAAATTAGAGGAATCAGATGAGTGAGGAGACAAGCGGCAGCGACATGGCTAGGAAGTTGTAAAACGCTAGAGCCATCCTTCCTCCTTGACCCATCAGTCTTGGCACTTTTTACACTTCAACCCTAATCTGAAAGACCTTAACCCTAAAGTACCTGGCACTGTTGAAACCCTGGACCATGCAACCTATACCACAAGACTGACCTTGCTACTGGCACTATTGACACCCTTTACCCTATACTCCAAGACCCTACTCCAACAGGTTGCACTATTGGCACCTTAAACCCTAAACCTTATACCTTCAGACTGAACTCCCAGATATCACTAATTAAACCTTTAACCCTTGAACCCTAAATCCTTGAACCCTAAACCTGGAGACCGAAATCCCAAGCAGTACATCAACACCCTTGAACCTGAACCCTGTTCCCTGCTTTCCACCCCTGTGAGTGGAGGGCCCGAATCAAAGAGCCGCCCCTAAACCCTACCCCCTACCCTCTTCCCCCAGATGGCTCTGTGGCCTGTCAGTCCATACATATGGAGGTGGTCTCCCCCTCGCCCCAGCTGGCGCTGGCAGTGGCGGCCATTGGCACCTCTGGGCCGCTGCCTTCGTTGGTCATAGGCAGCGGGCGGCAGTGGCTGGGCCTGCTGCTGATGCCGCCCGGTTCGACACAGGGGCGGGGGGGTGCGGGGATGGCTGTAGCTGCGGGGCGAGGGCGGGACGGACGTGTTTCAGGAGCGACGGAGGGCCGCATCGCCGGCGGCATGTCGCGAGCAACGATGCATCTGAGGATGGGCGAGGGAACAGAAGTGAGGGAGGGGGAGGGCAAACAAATATATGCTGATGCATTCTTTAAATGTTTTAATCATAGATAGTACCGTAGATCTTACTTGCGCCAAGATGCCAGTGCGCTCACGGATCTGGTTGTGTGCTTTGTTCAGCGGGGTGCTGGTCATCTCTTCCGCAAGGGTACGTCCCTATCCGGTGGAACCGCAGGTACAAAGGTGAGTCAGGGGAGCATTTGGCTGAAATGGTTTAATTCAGGTTGGAGGGAATGTGCCTGGCTGTCCTCCACCAACCTGACGTAAACAATGTCCAACCAATACTGGTTAAAGAGTGAACCGGTTATGAACCCTAAATCTCCTAAACCCTTAGCCCTAAACCCGGACACAAACCCCAACAGAAACCCTTGACCCTATTATAAACCCTAACATACCATAGACTTGCTTTGCCTTCCCTCATAATTAACCTTATTTGGAGTTAAGGGATTCATGCATACCGTATACCACACATCGAGTTTTCAGTCCGAAATTAAGAGTTGTGGATAATTTGCAGGGCCGCATCAAAATAAATCGTTTTCCGTACGCGAAGGCAGGCCAATTAAATGTTAAGTTAACCTGGCCCTTAATTCTGAAACTTATCCTGTTTGCAGGCCACGCTCCGCCTAGAGACCGAAGCTGAGGCGTCATGCGGGGGTGCGGCGGAGGCAGCGGCAGGCAATCCCCATGCAGGAACCGTCGTTGTCGCGGTCGTTCCCGTTGTGCGTGCGGAAGATGTCTCAACTCAGCCGCTCCCGTGGGCGTCTCCCCCGCAGCCACAAGCGTCCTGCTGTTGGGCGCCACTTGAGCCGACCTCGGTCCCGCAGTGGGGTGACCCGTTGGACGTGACGCGCTCCCTAGACATCTGCTCTGCTCTGGATAGCGAGGTGCTGACGAGCCCCGTGGTAGTGTGGCTACCTGTGGTTGTGGAACCGGCGGCGGCGGCGGCTCGGAGCCAGAAGCAGCAGCAGCTGCTGCAACACCGGAAAGGCCCGGTGCAAGTGGTGCATGTTGCCTGCCTGGGTGGCGGTGCAGGGCCAACTGCGACGGGGGACATGGCGTTGGGCGGTGGCGGCGGTGGCGGTGGCAGGCATTCTTCGCTTGTGCCCAGAGGCCCTTCTCTGTGGGGTGCAGGCCGGTACCTAGCGCCACTGCCCCAGGTGTGTGCCTGTGTGGGGGAGGGGGGGTGTACTGGGGAGGGGGCAGGGAGGGGGGACATGTGTCAGATGCCTTGGGCTTGGCAGTGGCAATGGTGTTTTGTTTCTTCTTTCGATTTTAACCTCTCTCCAGGCTTAAAGAAAGGAAGGTCCGATGGGAGTTTGGATACGTTGGTGATAGGGATGGTAGGATCTCCCACCCCTGTGGCCTGATCGTCAGCCAGGGTGAGCCGCCTGTCTGTCCAGGCTATCTGGGCTCCTTCCAAAGCAGAGCGATGCGGCATGGTTTCGTCGGGCCAACCAGGCCTTGCAGGTGCCTCTGTCACTCCTCAATCACTATTTGCCATGCCTCAATCACCCGTACTTATCGCCTCAATCACTTTCCAGTCACGCCACAATCACACCCCCGTCACTCATCAATCACTCCTTTGTACCACAATCGCCCCTCTATCACTCCTCAATCACTCTTATGTCACACCACAATCACACCTCTGTCACTCCTCAATCACGATTCTATCATGTCTCAATAACTCCCTGTCACTCCTTTCACAAGAAAAAAAACCTGTGCCCCCTCAGGATCCCTCAGCATCCAAGCCTTCAGATGGTGGCCCCACCGGCGGAAGCATCCCCCCCTCTGCCAGGGACCTCCACAACAGTGCGGCGGAAGCAGCCAGCGCGTTTGATGATGACGCCTGCCCGCCCGCGTCCTCGTGCTGTGAGGTGGAGGTGGGCGTGGAGTACCTGGGAGCAGGCAACTGCTGGCACAGCCTCACAGCATGCATCGATGTGGCGCTGCGGCCAGCTTTCCGGGTGACCATGCAGGTGCAGTGCTGGGTGACCATGCAGGTGCAGTGCAGGGTGACCATGCAGGTGCAGTGCCGGGTGACCATGCAGGTGCAGTGCCGGGTGACCATGCAGGTGCAGGGCCGGGTGACCATGCAGGTGCAGTGCAGGGTGACCATGCAGGTGCAGTGACGGGTGACCATGCAGGTGCAGTGCCGCGTGACCATGCAGGTGCAGTGCCGGGTGACCATGCAGGTGCAGTGCCGGGTGACCATGCAGGTGCAGGGCCGGGTGACCATGCAGGTGCAGTGCTGCGTGACCATGCAGGTGCAGGGGAGGGTGACCATGCAGATGCAGTGCCGGGTGACCATGCAGGTGCAGTGCCGGGTGACCATGCAGGTGCAGTGCCGGGTGACCATGCAGGTGCAGTGCCGGGTGACCATGCAGGTGCAGTGCCGGGTGACCATGCAGGTGCAGTGCAGGGTGACCATGCAGGTGCAGTGCCGGGTGACCATGCAGGTGCAGTGCCGGGTGACCATGCAGGTGCAGTGCCGGGTGACCATGCAGGTGCAGTGCCGGGTGACCATGCAGGTGCAGTGCAGGGTGACCATGCAGGTGCAGTGCCGCGTGACCATGCAGGTGCAGTGCCGGGTGACCATGCAGGTGCAGTGCCGGGTGACCATGCAGGTGCAGTGCCGGGTGACCATGCAGGTGCAGGGCCGGGTGACCATGCAGGTGCAGTGCTGCGTGACCATGCAGGTGCAGGGGAGGGTGACCATGCAGATGCAGTGCCGGGTGACCATGCAGGTGCAGTGCCGGGTGACCATGCAGGTGCAGTGCCGGGTGACCATGCAGGTGCAGTGCCGGGTGACC
Source organism: Limnomonas spitsbergensis (assembly GCA_037349105.1). Classification (NCBI taxonomy): domain Eukaryota; kingdom Viridiplantae; phylum Chlorophyta; class Chlorophyceae; order Chlamydomonadales; genus Limnomonas; species Limnomonas spitsbergensis. The sequence continues at coordinate 30,994 of JAYJMM010000045.1, forward strand.
ATGCAGGTGCAGTGCCGGGTGACCATGCAGGTGCAGTGCCGGGTGACCATGCAGGTGCAGTGCCGGGTGACCATGCAGGTGCAGTGCCGGGTGGCCATGCAGGTGCAGTGCCGGGTGACCATGCAGGTGCAGGGCCGGGTGACCATGCAGGTGCAGGGCCGGGTGACCATGCAGGTGCAGTGTTGCGTTACCATGCAGGTGCAGGGGAGGGTGACCATGCAGATGCAGTGCCGGGTGACCATGCAGGTGCAGTGCCGGGTGACCATGCAGGTGCAGTGCCGGGTGACCATGCAGGTGCAGTGCCGGGTGACCATGCAGGTGTAGTGCCGGGTGACCATGCAGGTGCAGTGGCCCTCCATGATCCAGCTAGAGTATCAGTTGGGTTCAGGGTTAAGGAATGGCATGTTGTAGCATGTGTGAAGAATTGGGTTTCGGTTCAGGGGTCCATTCGTGTAGCTGGAGAACGAATCGGGTCCAGGGTTAAGGGATCCCATGCTGAAGCAGGAGTGAAGGATTGGGCTGGGGGTTCAGTGTTTAGGAATCATATGCTGTAGCTTGAGTGCGGATGACACCCATGTGACAAGGGCGCTCACTTCATCATGCAGACCATGAGGAGCCTCTAGAGACAATTGCAGTCCATGGTTACGGGTTGAGTCTGTGTCCCACCCACGCAAGGCTTTGAATCATTAGGCCTGCTGCGAGCTCATGAGCATAGTTGACCAACCAAATGGACGCCCTTATCGCGATCGCCTGCCCCCTGCCCCCCCCCTGCGGGGTCCCTGCAGGCATTCCTGCTGCCCAGTGGCCAGGCTGTGATCTCCGCCCGGCTGCGGTACGACGGCTCCTCGCCCGCCCTGCTCCACCGGGTGGAGCTGGTTCCAGGGAATGCGCTGATGCTCCTGCAGCAGCTGGGGCAGGGCTTACCTGGAGTGGAAATGCCGCAGCTGCTCGGCAGTCTGAGTGGCAGGGGTGACACCATCAGCCGTGGAGCTGGACTGGAGCTGCACCGGGGGGCAGTGATTGGCCTGGCGTGGGTAGTGCAGCGGGGGGCAACAGGTGAGACCTGGGGGGCAGGAGAGGGGAAGGGTGGGGGGAGGGAGGCTTGGGGAGCAGGCTTAGCAATTTGTGGGACTGTTGAGGCGGTGTCGTAGCGGTACAGGGCATCTGCTGTTGACTGGACTGCTCCGATACCAGCAGAGAGCACATCTTACAGTCTTTTTAAGATCCAAGATGTAGCGCCGTGGGTTTCCACTGTATAGAACGACGAAGGGCGTGCCACATTGGACGCCTGAACCTTAAGCATACCCCCCGCAAGCACAGCTCGGTGATTCATCTTACAGCTGGCTCACCCCGCTCACCCCGCCCCATGATGCTTGCTCGGTCCCTCCCCCGCTCACCCCGCCCCATGGTGCTTGCTCGGCCGCTCACCCCGCTCACCCCGCCCCATGGTGCTCGGTCCCTCCCCCGCTCCATTCCGTCAGGTGCCTATATCTCGCAGTCCAGGTCTCGCCCGGGCTTCTTTGACAAGCCCTCAGACAGCAGCGACAGCGCCTCGTCAGCGTCGTGTGCCGCGAGCGAGCTGCACTGGACGTACTCAATGCCGGAATCAGCCAGCAGCGTAGTCCCCGACTGGACGCGTCCACAACAACAGCAGCAGCATGCGCCCTCATGCAGCATCATGCACCCCGAGTCGCTGGACCCCGATGTGTGGGATGCCGCTCGCAAGCTGCGCCTCCCTCAGCCTCCGTTACCGTCACCCTCAGCATCCCTGCAGCCCTACACCCTGAACACCCCTTCCTTATTGGGAGGAGCCGGAGGGCTGACCGGCGGAGGCGCCGGTGCCGGTGGCGGCGCGCCTGTTCCACCCAGCCTTCCCTGCTGCTTCTCTCACGCCTTCCAACTGAAGTTCCCGGCCGTGGTGTCGGGCCTGGCGAGGTATGAGCGTGCCTCGGACTCGGCGAACCCGCAGCTGCTCTTGGGTAGCCGCCTGCTTGGTCCATGGGCGGTGGGTCTGGGCCAGCCGGTGGCGCTGACGTGGCAGCTGCAGCGCCTGTGGACCGGCGGCAGTGGCGACGGGCCATCTGGCGTGGCACCGGCCAGCGAGGGCCTTGACGGGGGCGAGGAGGAGATTGTTCGGTACGAGGTGCGGCAGGGACAGGCGCCGCAGCAGGTTGGTGGGCGGCGCGGATGGCGGGACGGAGCGGCGGCGGCAATGGAGCGGCCGTTCTGGCATGTCGGGGCTAGCGGCAGGGGAGTGGTAAGCAATGGGCTATGGTGCCCCGCTTGTGGAGGGACGCTTGAGACTGGAGAGTGTGGAAGCTGTGGTCTGTGCTGGCTGATTATGGATTCACTTGTGTAATTGGCATTTACAGAGGTTGTGGAAGCTGCCATGAAGCCACAGACCCAGGCCAGCCTGCGTAGCATTTCACCAGGGTTCCCCTCATCCTTGAACGCTTTATGATGACCCCACTTCGAATCCCTGAACTCTTTATACTTGCCCCTCTGTTAATCCCTGGATCCTTCATGCTAACCCCACTAAGTTCGAATCCCTCTGTCGTTATAGCTCCCGCGTATGCCCCCTTTGCGACCCTGTCGCAGGTGCGGTTAGGCCTCACTCGGGGATCTGTGGCCGTGGTGGAGGTGGTTGTGGTGCCCTTGATGGCAGGGCAACTGATTCCTCCCCGGCTCATGTTAAGCGGCCTGTCTGACGCTGTGGATTACCAGCTGGATCAAGGCGTGATCGGCAGCGAATGGGGCGGGGGACTCATTGAGGTCCGGCTACAACGATGAGGCCTTGCAAGGCGCTCGGGTATCCATGAGGGTCTTGCACATTTTTGAGGCGTGCCAAAAGCATGCTACTCACGTCATGCACACATGTGTAATGCGTTATGTATTGTTCTCTTTATGTATTTTGTTGGATGCTCGAGATGATGCTAGAGCAAATGTGAGTACCGGTATGGGGTTGAGACGTATGGCGTGCTTATCTGAGGCAGGGCGTTGTCAACAAGGCAGGTCGTTGTCAACAAGGCAGCTCTGACTCGTGTCATATCATATGAGATGATTGGGTGCCACAGCAAGATGCAAGGGAAGACTGGAGAATGGGGACACCACTGACGTGTGCTCATTATATGAGCATACAGTACAACAACATTTCAGGCCGTAGGTTATATCGAAACTACCCACCCGGAAACTACCAACTCTCTCAAGGTAATATGTAGGCAAGCCCCTGGAGTAGAACAACGCATTAACTGCAATATGCTGCTGCACAACAGCGTTTGAATGTGGCTCAAAAGTAGCTCCAGGCTAGTTGATGATTGTCCACCCCTGGTCTACACTGTGTGACCAAGGTAGCACAATACGGCAAAACCTGTTTCGTATCCGGAGCAGATCGCTGCTCCGCTCCGGATACGGCAATACTGCTCCAATCCGGCTCACCATGTAGGAATTTTTTTGCAGCCCTTCCGGGCGACATGTCAGGCCATGCAACACCTGCACACAAGCTGCTTAGACGCCTTTGGGGGCGGCTTCAGCAACCACGCGATAGTACGTATACACATGTGAAAATGTCCGATAGAACTGGGGACATCGCTGACGTTCCAGACAGATTCGTTAATAACCTCGGGAAAACGCTTAACCCCTCTGACCCGTACAAGTTGTCTTCCAATACGCGATGGCGTTGCAAGCAATGCAAGCTAAAGTTGTCTGGCTCCGGTATGACGAAGCCTTAAGCCCATTGCAACACAGGGACTGGGAAAGATGTCTATCTGCGATCAATCAATCGGCTGTTTTAAGGAACAACGAACTCCGAAAACAACGAAACACGTCTGCGCCTACTAAACGGTATCCGAGCCATATTAGAATCGTCAGATCTATCAGCAATTCAGCTCTTGACGAGCTAAGAAAACCCCAGCCTTCACCCGGGGAACCCTGAGCCAAAGTCGCCAAATTCTGCAAACCGACGGTATCAGGCGAGGTTGCAGATTTGAAGGGCAAATGGGACATTGGAGGGGATGTTGGTTATGCATGGCACCCAAAAACTGGGGCTGTTGGTTGTTATTGTTTGGACAGTTCAGGAGTTGGGGACTGCATCAATCATTGGCTGTTTTGCCACAGCATTTTGCATGGTCCAAGTCGTAACTGATATGGATGCATGTTTACTTTGGGGCCAGTAGGGGGGGCATCTGGGCATGCATGGGGGCTGTCTGCTGGCCTGCAGCCATCTTCATGTCTTTGTACCGTACTGCTACTTTCATTTGGGAGTTCGACTTTGGGGGTAGCAACCCCCAATAGTAGCACCTTCGATATTAGGGGTCCGCGCGAACCCCCAAAGTCGAATCACCACACATTTTTCAACGCAAGTGTGGAATTTGAGTGATACACCGCCGACACTTACCGGCTCAGTCTAAAATAATCAACCCCCAAAGTCGTATCACCAGAATGCATTGCATGCTTTTGGGAACCCCCAAAGTAACCCCCCAGAGTAGTTTAAAAGGCCTCAAAACGGACCCCCAAAGGCATCGAACTCCCAAATGAAAGTAGCAGTACGGTATGTAAGCCAGAATGTGCCTAAAACAGGTTTTTGACTGCAAAGTACTGATACTCCGAGCCCGCCGTATCGAAGCGGAGCGGAGCGGACTGGAGCAGAAGCGTATCCAGATAATGCTACCTTGTGTGTGACGTGTCCACAACTCCACACAAAGATGTTCATCCCGTACGAACCTGTTACCCGGGGTCGAAAGGAGACATGTATAATGCGTTAAGGAAGTATCTCCTTCTGATTGTGTTGCGTGCCATATCTGATTAACAGAGCGGAGGCAAGCCTTAGCCCGGCCTCCTGAAGAGCCCCAGCGTCGTCCACTCGTCCGCATCGTAAGTGACGTAAGCGCCGTTTTATACGGACAGTTGGCAACGCTCACGAGCTCGCTTAAGGAATTTGCAGGTGCAGCGACCTGCATTCAACACAAGAATCACCACTTCCGCCTGCACTACCTGCACGCAACAACCCTATTACCGGTGTCCGTCCTAGTCTCCACGCCCTGGCTCAGGGGGAGTGCCAGGCTGGCAGCAGGCGAGTCGTCCCATTTATCTGTCACAATCCCACTCCGCAGAGGATCGTTTTCATTTCAGAGAATTGTATATGACGATTTGTAAGGCAGCCCTTCTGCTGGATCTGAAAACTCGGAACAGTGCGAAAACCGGAGCACTGTTTCATCCCACTTCCCTGGTTTCATCTGGACTTGTAGCGGATTTAAAAGATGTATGCGCCTTAAAAAGCTGTACACTCCAAAGCCAACGCTCTGCCCAGTACGCAGAGACAAGTGGGTGGGCATGCACCACTAGCAGGAACAGCCACACAATCGATGCCTCTGGCGGCCCCCGCCCAGGCTACAAACCATTCCACCCCTGTAACACCCCCCCCACCTGCCAGCCATGCCCAACCCCTGAGGCCTTAGCCAGCGTATCTTCTTCATCCAGTTTACTAAGCAGAAGACACAGTTCTTTTTTTGTAGTGCGTGACAGAGCCAACGGGTGATTGACCTCCACTAGGCTAGTGCGATTCAAGCCTTGAGCGGCCCATGGCCGGTGGCCCTACTCCAGCAGCTGCGCTTGCTAGCATTAGGCTCCCTCAGCTTAAGGCCATGATTTGTCTGATGTGTAGCTGCTGCACCTAAGATCAACGCTGCAGAAAGGTTGGCCCTACGATAGCCAGATAAGTAGGCGGGCAGGTCAGCACTTATTTTATTTAGTGTGTGTTACTCAGATTACTCAGACCCCCTTAAGTGGGCTGCCAGGCGGCCACCAGCAGGCCGAGTGGGATTTCTCCTTGACCGGCCTACGGCCGCCGGCCTACGGCCGTTGGCTCTTGCAGGTGGGTTTGCAGCCCCATGCATCATATAAACCTATTTGGGCGTGGGGGCTATTATGCAGATGAATTTTGCTGTAGCACAACCCCCCAAACTAGTTTTTAAAAGGGCGGTGAAGCGCAAACCGGGAGTACCATTTTTGAAGCCAGGAAATACAGTTAATTGACATCAACCTCGCTCAAATTAATTAATCATTGGCCTGTGCGGACCAGAGACTGGTGCGGACATACCGTACTGTCAGTCTCATTTGGTTTTTTTTGCTTTTGGTGTCATTTGAAAAACGTAATTTAAGGTATTGATTGTCACGAGTTGGTTTGCCCAGAATTTTTTTTTATAACTAATTTTGGTTTCTCACTGAAAACCACTTAAACATTTGGTTTAAGCTAAAAAGGGCCGTAAGGAAGCACATGCCCTTCCCCTAGCAAACATAAACAACGTGTTGTATTATCTGAGCATCTGGAGCAGAAAATATCACAATAAAACAACAGGAGGCGTAAGCAAAGACGCCGATGCTGCGCTTGTGCTTGCTAGAACTGATGGGAGGGACGGCACGCCTCCGCTCGGCGATAGTACCAATGTCGCTGGCAGCCAGATCGATCACCTCACGGAAACGTGTGCAATATCACCCATAGCTATGGTAGTAGACGATTTGCAAAGCCAAGCAAAGCCAGGCTGCAAATGGCGCGAAACGCCTATTTCCACACTTTTCCGCACAATTACGAATTTCTGCGATTGTCACGAGTTGGTTCGGCCAGTTGAACGCTTAAATACGATTGTCAGCAGTGGTTTCAATTTCAGAAACCATAAGTGACACCAAATGAGACTGACAGTACGGTAGCTGCGCGCTTATAATAATTCAAAAATCGGCATGCGCGGAGTGTCAGTCAGGTGCCCAAACAACTGTTTTGGGGGTGCGCGCTATGAATTAAAAACAATTTTTTTTAGAAAAAATACGCGCCACACGGTTTGATTCGACATCCGTTCAGTGATCCTTGTCAAGTCTGCCCAAGTAGTCCAGCATAACACTACTGGTGACGGACTCAGATGAGCACTACCGGTAACGGGAGCTAGCAATACTGTTCAGTTCAGCTGAAGAGGTCTTAGGGGCCCTGGGGGGCAGGACTCTTATATCTAGGCAAGGACTCACTGGTAGAGGAGCGTAGAGGGATGTCCGGGATGGTGTTGAGGGTAGACGAGTAGTCGGAGAGTTGACTGAAGGGGGGACTGGGTGCTTACGAGGGGAGACTGCTGGAGACTAGAGATTTGATAGTGGGACAGTCAGGTATTGAGCCTGATGGATTGATCTCGTCTGAGACCTCCCGATAACTAGCAGAGCTCGCTTATAAGGGAGGTGCAGGGTTTAACCCGTGAGGGTTCTGGTCTGGGCCTGCCAGGCGACCCTCATTCCGTATCGGTGCGTAAGTGCCGATAACGTAAGCCAGGTCGCGTCAGCGCTGGTAATTCTGGGGTGCTGGTTGGATGACCATCAGCCTCCAGTAGGCTCGCCAACGCCTATCCTCGGCCTCCTCGGCCTTCCAATCCTCCGCACATGAGGAGGAGGAGGAGGAGGAGGAGGAGGAGGAGGAGGATGACTAAGCTTTGTTTTGCTGACTGTGTCCTGTCCTTCCTAGCATCAAACGAGGGGCTTGACTGCATTTTACAGTACTGGCTGAAAGTGAGCTGTGCGAGTGTGCGGACGAAAATTAATATCATTTTAACTGCCTTGATGTGTGAGCCTCGTGTGCGACGGTAAATTACACCTCTTTCTGGACAGTGGTTGTCCAACCTGCTGCCGTTTATTGATGGCCTACACTGTACGGCGCAAACAGGCATTCTTGTGTGGCCTTCAAGCTTCCTCATCCCATACCAGCCCCACGCGGCTGAGCTTAAGTAGGGCCAGGGGGTTTGCAGCCATCCTAAACCCTACATCTTGTGTGTGACCTCCGATGGCCAAGCACCTCGGGCACTCCAGCTCCCCCTTTCCCCCCACGACCTCCGCCAGGTGGACGATCCTGACGAACCGGAAACCAACCCTAGCATCTGGATGGCGCTGCCACTCGACCAGGACACCTTCTTCCGAGGCCGCGGTGTGGAGGGCATGGGCCTGTGCGAGGAATGGATGATCGAGATGACGGGGGAGATGTGAGTCCCACATGGCCCACCACGGCCGACACCCGATCTTTCTCAACCATTGCGCCACGGAGGACCCGGACGCGCTGGCGTGCGAGGAGCTCCCCGGCCTGCCTGACCCCGTTTCGCGCGTTCTGGGCGCCAAGGCGCAGAAAGCAGTCATAGAGGAGCAGTCTGCCAGGTTGGGCCTCTGCATTGCGTGCCTCACGGAGGCCCCAAAGCTGCAGAAGTGTGGGAATTGCCGCCGGGCTGCTTATTGCAGGTGAGGAGGAAAAAGTGCACGTGGGTCGTGGGGGGACCCACGCACGCCACGTCAGTGAGGAGCAAGAGCGATTGCGGCCGTGTGCTTTTTGGACGTCTGCCCTTTCCTGTTCCTGCTTGCGGCCCTTTTCTCAGCTGATGATGAGGGCCACGTGGGCACCTGGGCTGTACCGGAGTGCTGGCTTAAGCAACATAAAGGGATCCGTACCTGCCCTTTTTTGTGTGTGTGTGTGCGAGCATCTGTCTGTCCGAGCCAACAGATCGCCAATTACTCACCTGTCTCTTGATGAGGCAGACTGCTGGGCAGGCACCACTATGGAGACGACAGCATGACTAGTGGCCTCCAGCTGACCATTTGAACTGAAACCCCGAACTAAGTCCGGTGCATACCGGTAGACACGCACCCATTCATTTATGAATGTTTCGGCACAATTTTCGGAAGCTTTCAGAGCAGATAGAGGATCACTGGCAATCCTTTCAATTTTGCTGCCAAGGGTACTTTCTTCAACACATCATCACCAGTCATGTGCAATGCATGGGCGCATGCCCAGCTTTCACAAAAAAGGCTCTCGGGAGGTCCCGCCTGGTGACCCTTTCATATTTTACTCGAGTTGTGTGCCTCAGGTCTATAGGGTCGAGCAGCCAGCCTCACGCTTTGTTATGTCCTGGCTAAAAAGGCGGAGGCTAGGGTGAAAGAGGTTGATCATGTGCAAACAGCCTGCTCAACATGCCAGGGGCTAGTCTGTTCTTTCTGACCGGTCTTAAAAGCAGGAGGCTGATTTCCGCACGACTGCATGAGTGCTTGCTGATATCTCCCGACTGCTGTCGCGTTGCCCAGTTCCTCTTTTTTGTATCGCAGCAAGGAGTGCCAGAAGAAGGACTGGAAGGAACACAAGGCGGTCTGCATGAAGGACTACCTCCAGCAAATCCCAGGGGAGATGATGAAAGAGTGGGCGACGATGCGATAAAAGAGTGAGAGGTGACAAGATGAAAGAGTGAGAGGCGCCGTCCCCTGGATAAAGGAGTGGGGATGTGGCCCCTCTCTGCCACAGAGATTTAAACGGCTGTGCCCCTGTACTCAAATATGACGCACTTGTCTACACCAGTGTCAAGCTGATGAGACGGAAGGACCGTCGCCCTGCCTTGCGAAGTGCAAATCGTGGCATGCGTAGCCTTGGTGGAGTTGATGGATTTTAGGGTTTAGGGTATGCATCCTGCTGAACTGACAGTATTTACTAATCCATGCGACACAGAGATGTCACACATCATAATTTCTTCTATGAGGGTCTAGGCAAGACTGGTTGCGCACTTGATGAAACCGAAATTGTGGGCCTTGTCTGAGTTCCATATGTTGCAATGTTGGGTAACATTGCGTAATTTTCATATCACATGGGGGGCGTGTTTCAACATTTATGATGATATAATATGCAAGATTGTGTTTCGATGAACGATTATTCTGAGAGGCAATGGTGTGGACAACACACCGTTTGCTGCCACTGCCAGTTTTTGTGGAACAAGGCCTCCATTTCAAGCTTTAAGATCAAGCTTGATGTATGAATGACTGCATCGGCCGGGTTGAATTGTCTTTGCCGGGTATGAACATGTCCTACTGTTGTTTGACTCACCCACATCGTTTTGTGTGTGTGGGAGTTTCTCTTCCTCATGATGGTCCAACCCCACATCATTGGCGGCGTGATGAGTTTCCAAGGAGTGAGCAGTCAAACTCCAATGTGGCTGGTTTGCGAAGCATTACTTGTATGCTCTGCATTTTGTTTGTGCTCTGATTTGGTATACAAAGTTCCCATTTGTCAGCTAGCACAATATAGGCAGTAATAGTCTGAATGGTGCGAATATGAAGCCAGACACTTTAGCCTAGCACTAGGCAAAGTAAGCCACTTATAATCCTGCTTACGCAGTTTGACCTCCACCATGTACGAAATAACTTTCGTTGAGTTGACCTCCCTGGCCTGCCTCCACATTAAGGTTGGCCATGAAGGTCAATGACATTACATCGCTGGGCCTTGCTGAAAAAGGCACGACCCAAGTCGGCAAATGCTGTATTACATTTCCGTGTACTTAATTTTGACAAGCTTAACAGCGGACTTTGGGAGGATGCCTCACCCTCTTTTTAGGGATCTCCTTCATGGGAGACTGTAAAAAAAGTGTGTCTAGAAAAAAAAAGTGACTAAAAAAGAAAAAAGAAAACACGCGCAACAGAACCTACTATTCCGGCCTGGACGGCTCACGACGCTCAGCAGGCACCGGGCAGGCGATCAACAGATGCGCATTGACAATGTGATTCTAATGCACTCAACTTCGGGTGTAGGCGATATGTATTAGAAAAGTTATTGCAGTCGCTGCGAATTGGGGGCCGATGACATCTCTCGCCGGCCAACCACCCATGCTACATACCGAAACGAGTGGCGACGCTCGGCATGCACGGCCTGGGTTGCAACGCAGTCTTCCGCCGCAAGCGCGGCCTCGATAAAAGCAGCGCATTAGCAATGTGGTTATATTGTTCTCAACTTCGGGTGTAGGCGATATGAATTCGGAAAGCAATCGCACATTATGCGCTGCGCGGCGATGACGTCGCTCACCAGCCACCCACCCAAACTAACTGCCCATGAGTAATGCCGTACAGGTGTCAGTCGCTTATCGCCTCACACAGATGAGACTGATCAAGCGAAGGTCGCCTGTTAGATACCTGCTGGTTGCAGAAATAATTATTGCAGACCGTGCGTTATTGCACACTGACACGTCGATGGTTGTTCAACCCTTAAAAATTGCGAAGGGTTCAAGAAAAAGAAAAGACACAAGAAGAAACCCGGGGAAGGTGGCAAAGATCCCCACGTTTTTGAAGTCAAGAATTGCCCGTGTGGACATCAGCCAGAGGATTCCCAAGGCAATGCTGCTAGAGTACAAATATATTTCCAGGATCCTCGACCCAAGCAAATCTCAACATTCTATCACCAGGAACCAGCTCTTCCACTGGCGAGTCAATGACGTATTGACGTTTCGTCTGAGCCCTGATCAAAAAGCTCCTCTGCACGGGCCCCACCTGTCCAGTTGAGAAAACATCAACAAGCTAGTGTGAGAGTGTCAGTGTGACGCTTGTTAAAACTTGTCACAAAGTGACTACACAGCTAACCAGCAACGCAATGGCATCTTGCCCTCGGGTGCATGCCAGCGCTCCCACAGGCAGCCAAATTGGTGAGCCAATGTGACGCTGTCACTGATGTTCTACCTCTCAACGGCTTCCGCTGGCCGGCACCGACCCCATCCTCAAATAGCCAATGGTCCGGACGTTCTGCTGGGCGGCTGAAAATACAAAAAAACTCCCACTCGACCGGCAGGAACGGGATGGCATGACGGTGCCCACGGCCGTTATAACGCGCTTTACCAGATTGACACGCGACAGCTACTACCAGCTCTGCATCGGCATCTTGTCCTCAGCCGCCAGCTTCTGCACCACCTTCTCCATTTCATCACACAGCTCGGCTTGCGTACACGGACATCTGAAAATGACCTGCAGTGCAACCGCGAGATATGACAGGTTCCGGGGGAAGCGGTACTAGGCACTGCTCGACTGGCCTTGACCTTGGTTTATTAAGCAGGGACATATTCGGTCACATAACCACCTAATACAATGTTGTATATTGTTACTTATGTTATGCATGATGTTATGACATATTCTGCACCAAGCAATGCTCCGTGGTCAGTTACCTGGTGCGAGGCGCCAAGATTCTTGCAATCCATGAAGCCGATGCTCTGACTGGGATTTGAAAGTGAGGCCCACACCTAAGAAGCAGCACACGCACATGGGATTCTGAGGAGAGGGGTCCCCATTCGGGCTGCTTTTCTGCGCTTGCGTCTCAGGTTTTCAAGGGCTGGGCGGCTAGCCTCACACTTCGTTTCGTCCAAGCGAAAGAAACACCTGGAGGCGCAACACACCACACATTTGGGATTAGAGAGAGAGGTCCACTCCTGAGAGAGGTCAACTCCTGAGAGAGGTCAACTCCTGAGAGAGGTCCACTCCTGAGAGAGGTCCACTCCTGAGAGAGGTCAACTCCTGAGAGAGGTCAACTCCTGAGAGAGGTCCACTCCTGAGAGAGGTCCACTCCTGAGAGAGGTCCACTCCTGAGAGAGGTCCACTCCTGAGAGAGGTCCACTCCTGAGAGAGGTCAACTCCTGAGAGAGGTCCACTCCTGAGAGAGGTCCACTCCTGAGAGAGGTCCACTCCTGAGAGAGGTCCACTCCTGAGAGAGGTCAACTCCTGAGAGAGGTCCACTCCTGAGAGAGGTCCACTCCTGAGAGAGGTCAACTCCTGAGAGAGGTCCACTCCTGAGAGAGGTCCACTCCTGAGAGAGGTCCACTCCTGAGAGAGGTCCACTCCTGAGAGAGGTCAACTCCTGAGAGGGGTCAACTCCTGAGAGAGGTCCACTCCTGAGAGAGGTCAACTCCTGAGAGAGGTCAACTCCTGAGAGAGGTCCACTCCTGAGAGAGGTCAACTCCTGAGAGAGGTCAACTCCTGAGAGAGGTCCACTCCTGAGAGAGGTCAACTCCTGAGAGAGGTCAACTCCTGAGAGAGGTCCACTCCTGAGAGAGGTCAACTCCTGAGAGAGGTCCACTACTCGACTCCTTCTTGTACCAGGGCCTCGTAGGCCTGCCTCCCGCCCCGCTCAGGTGCAAATGCCCTTGAACTCGCTTGGTGTGATGTGTGGAGGTCAAACTGCTAAACTCAACAACAGCACTCCTAACAGCTTTGTCCTTTGAGATGTCCATTTTCAACAGGAAGGTAATTCCTGATGCGCCCGTGCCAGGGCCCCATGAGACAGCCTCCCCTGCCCCTCAGGGCCAGGTGCCTGCCCTTGTGCTCGCCAGACCCGGCATCACGCTCAGGAAGGTCGACCTGGTGTGGAAGTCCAGTACGGCCAGATGGTACGGGTGCTGTACAGACACAAAGTAACGGTGCGCAATCTCCAGCAACGGGCCCTAGTACCCCACCGTTTCACACGCAGTTCTGAACAAGGATCGGTGCATTAAGGTACCCAGGACAGGATTTGGACCAAATGGCGGCAGCATGTAACTTACCCCTGTGTCTTAGCAGCACATTTGCCAAACAAACAGCAGCCAGCAGCTAGCTGCCGCCGGTCATCCGCTTTTATGCCCACTAACCTTCATGTCCTGATCCGCTGCAAACAGGCTCGCACGACCAGCCACTCGCAGCACCCCCTGCGGCACTGAGTGGGTGTCTGCCGCGCCACTGCCCGCACCCGCAGGCTCAGCGACCTGTCCCCCCCCAGCCGGCACCAACAGGTCTGTGGACACTCGCTGGAACTTGCGAGATAGCCACAAGTTAGTGTTGAAGCCAAAGCTGGATCTGATCAGAGGGAGGGAGGGGGCGGGAGGGGTGGGAATCTGGAGCGGGGAGCAGGGGGGGGGGGGCAGGGAATCGGGAGCGGGAGCAGGGGGGGGGAGGGGCAGGGAATCGGGAGCGGGAGCAGGGGGGGGGGGGGCAGGGAATCGGGAGCGGGAGCAGGGGGGGAGGGGCAGGGAATCGGGAGCGGGAGCAGGGGGGGGGGGGCAGGGAATCGGGAGCGGGAGCAGGGGGGGGAGGGGCAGGGAATCGGGAGCGGGAGCAGGGGGGGAGGGGCAGGGAATCGGGAGCGGGAGCAGGGGGGGGGGCAGGGAATCGGGAGCGGGAGCAGGGGGGGGGGGGAGCAGGAAATCGGGAGCTGGAGCAGGGGGGGGGGGGGCAGGGAATCGGGAGCGGGAGCAGGGGGGGGGGAGGGGCAGGGAATCGGGAGCGGGAGCAGGGGGGGGAGGGGCAGGGAATCGGGAGCGGGAGCAGGGGGGGGGGGCAGGGAATCGGGAGCGGGAGCAGGGGGGGGGGGCAGGGAATCAGGAGCGGGAGCAGGGGGGGGGGGGCAGGGAATCGGGAGCGGGAGCAGGGGGGGGGGGGAGCAGGAAATCGGGAGCTGGAGCAGGGGGGGGGGGGGCAGGGAATCGGGAGCGGGAGCAGGGGGGGGGCAGGGAATCGGGAGCTGGAACAGGGGGGGGGGGAGGGGCAGGGAATCGGGAGCGGGAGCAGGGGGGGGGGGGCAGGGAATCGGGAGCGGGAGCAGGGGGGGGGGGGGGCAGGGAATCGGGAGCGGGAGCAGGGGGGGGGGAGCAGGAAATCGGGAGCTGGAGCAGGGGGGGGGGGGGGCAGGGAATCGGGAGCGGGAGCAGGGGGGGGGGGAGGGGCAGGGAATCTGGAGCGGGAGCAGGGGGGGGAGGGGCAGGGAATCGGGAGCGGGAGCAGGGGGGGGGGGCAGGGAATCGGGAGCGGGAGCAGGGGGGGGGGGGGCAGGGAATCGGGAGCGGGAGCAGGGGGGGGGGGGAGCAGGAAATCGGGAGCGGGCGCAGGGGGGGGGGGGCAGGGAATCGGGAGCGGGAGCAGGGGGGGGGCAGGGAATCGGGAGCTGGAGCAGGGGGGGGGGAGGGGCAGGGAATCGGGAGCGGGAGCAGGGGGGGGGGAGGGGCAGGGAATTGGGAGCGTGAGCAGGGGGGGGGGGCAGGGAATCGGGAGCGGGAGCAGGGGGGGGGGGAGGGGCAGGGAATTGGGAGCGGGAGCAGGGGGGGGGGGCAGGAAATCGGGAGCGGGAGCAGGGGGGGGGGGCAGGGAATCGGGAGCGGGAGCAGGGGGGGGGGCAGGGAATCGGGAGCGGGAGCAGGGGGGGGGGGGGCAGGGAATCGGGAGCGGGAGCAGGGGGGGGGGGCAGGAAATCGGGAGCGGGAGCAGGGGGGGGGGGCAGGGAATCGGGAGCGGGAGCAGGGGGGGGGGGGGGGGGGGGGCAGGGAATCGGGAGCGGGAGCAGGGGGGGGAGGGGCAGGGAATCGGGAGCGGGAGCAGGGGGAGGGAATTGGGAGCGGGAGCAGGGGGGAGGGAATTGGGAGCGGGAGCAGGGGGGAGGGGGGGGCAGGGAATCGGGAGCGGGAGCAGGGGGGGGGGGGGCAGGGAATCGGGAGCTGGAGCAGGGGGGGGGGGGGCAGGGAATCGGGAGCGGGAGCAGGGGGGAGGGGCAGGGAATCGGGAGCGGGAGCAGGGGGGGGGAGGGGCAGGGAATCGGGAGCGGTGAGCAGGGCAAGATATTCGTGGGCATGGAGATGGGGGAGCAGGGAGTGGAGGGGGGAGTGGCAGGGAATTGAGAGCAGGGGGCTAGGCATCTGGGGGCCAGGGGATTGTGGAGCAGGGAGCTGAGGAAAGGGGGGGCAGGGAAACGGGAGCGGGGAGCAACAGAGAGAGCAAGTTGTGTTTGTATGAATGTCCCCTTTGAGGAAATACGTCATCGCTTGCGGCAACACACGATGCTAGCGCTTTTTGGAGGAGGGGCAAAAAACAGGACGCTTGCGCTGCAATGAGAAAGACATACCGTTATAAAGGGAATATCAACACAATATTTATTTTGTTCGATGTCTTTGTGCCTGGCAAGCCCTAGTCTGCGTCCATAGGGGTGGGTCGCAAGGGCCCACTCCATTGTGGACCTCACCTCCCCATGTCATTGTGGGCCTCACAGGCCCTTACCTGAATCCTTGGGAGTGGGCTGAATAGACTCACTCTCCGCACTTGTCCCAGAGGAGATCCCACACCCATACAACCGCAGCCGATACCCGCGCATGATAATCAACACGCCTCAACCCCTCCAGACACCTCCACCCCCCCCACCTACCCCACCCCAACCCTCACCCAACCTGCACCGCCACCACACACCCCAACCCGGCCCTCACCACCCCCTAGACACCTCCGCCACCCACCCCACCCCAATCCTTACCCCAACCTCCACCCCCACCCCTATACACAAAATGCATATCCTTGCTGCTGGTACCGGCACATCTCAATCAACACGTCTCCCCCATCGCCAGCCCTAACCTGAACCCTTTTGGGTGGGTGGCATAAGCCCACTCGCCACATTGGTGAGCCCTAACCTGAACCCTTTTGGGTGGGTGGCATAAGCCCACTCGCCACATTGGTGAGCCCTAACCTGAACCCTTTAGGGTGGGTGGCATAAGCCCACTCGCCACATTGGTGAGCCCTAACCTGAACCCTTTGGGGTGGGTGGCATAAGCCCACTCGCCACATTGGTGAGCCCTAACCTGAACCCTTTTGGGTGGGTGGCATAAGCCCACTCGCCACATTGGTGAGCCCTAACCTGAACCCTTTGGGGTGGGTAGCATAAGCCCACTCGCCACATTGGTGAGCCCTAACCTGAACCCTTTTGGGGTGGGTGGCATAAGCCCACTCGCCACATTGGTGAGCCCTAACCTGAACCCTTTGGGGTGGGTGGCATAAGCCCACTCGCCACATTGGTGAGCCCTAACCTGAACCCTTTTGGGGTGGGTGGCATAAGCCCACTCGCCGCATTGGTGAGCCCTAACCTGAACCCTTTTGGGTGGGTGGCATAAGCCCACTCGCCACATCGGTGAGCCCTAACCTGAACCCTTTGGGGTGGGTGGCATAAGCCCACTTGCCACATTGGTGAGCCCTAACCTGAACCCTTTTGGGTGGGTGGCATAAGCCCACTCGCCACATTGGTGAGCCCTAACCTGAACTCTTTTGGGTGGGTGGCATAAGCCCACTCGCCACATTGGTGAGCCCTAACCTGAACCCTTTGGGTGGGTGGCATAAGCCCACTCGCCACATTGGTGAGCCCTAACCTGAACCCTTTTGGGTGGGTGGCATAAGCCCACTCGCCACATTGGTGAGCCCTAACCTGAACCCTTTGGGGTGGGTGGCATAAGCCCACTCGCCACATTGGTGAGCCCTAACCTGAACCCTTTGGGGTGGGTGGCATAAGCCCACTCGCCACATTGGTGAGCCCTAACCTGAACCCTTTTGGGGTGGGTGGCATAAGCCCACTCGCCACATTGGTGAGCCCTAACCTGAACCCTTTTGGGTGGGTGGCATAAGCCCACTCGCCACATTGGTGAGCCCTAACCTGAACCCTTTGGGGTGGGTGGCATAAGCCCACTCGCCACATTGGTGAGCCCTAACCTGAACCCTTTTGGGTGGGTGGCATAAGCCCACTCGCCACATTGGTGAGCCCTAACCTGAACCCTTTGGGGTGGGTGGCATAAGCCCACTCGCCACATTGGTGAGCCCTAACCTGAACCCTTTTGGGTGGGTGGCATAAGCCCACTCGCCACATTGGTGAGCCCTAACCTGAACCCTTTGGGTGGGTGGCATAAGCCCACTCGCCACATTGGTGAGCCCTAACCTGAACCCTTTTGGGTGGGTGGCATAAGCCCACTCGCCACATTGGTGAGCCCTAACCTGAACCCTTTTGGGTGGGTGGCATAAGCCCACTCGCCACATTGGTGAGCCCTAACCTGAACCCTTTTGGGTGGGTGGCATAAGCCCACTCGCCACATTGGTGAGCCCTAACCTGAACCCTTTTGGGGTGGGTGGCATAAGCCCACTCGCCACATTGGTGAGCCCTAAACCTGAACCCTTTTGGGTGGGTGGCATAAGCCCACTCGCCACATTGGTGAGCCCTAACCTGAACTCTTTTGGGTGGGTGGCATAAGCCCACTCGCCACATTGGTGAGCCCTAACCTGAACCCTTTGGGGTGGGTGGCATAAGCCCACTCGCCACATTGGTGAGCCCTAAACTGAACCCTTTTGGGTGGGTGGCATAAGCCCACTCGCCACATTGGTGAGCCCTAACCTGAACCCTTTGGGGTGGGTGGCATAAGCCCACTCGCCACATTGGTGAGCCCTAACCTGAACCCTTTTGGGTGGGTGGCATAAGCCCACTCGCCACATTGGTGAGCCCTAACCTGAACCCTTTGGGGTGGGTGGCATAAGCCCACTCGCCACATTGGTGAGCCCTAACCTGAACCCTTTTGGGGTGGGTGGCATAAGCCCACTCGCCACATTGGTGAGCCCTAACCTGAACCCTTTTGGGTGGGTGGCATAAGCCCACTCGCCACATTGGTGAGCCCTAACCTGAACCCTTTGGGTGGGTGGCATAAGCCCACTCGCCACATTGGTGAGCCCTAACCTGAACCCTTTTGGGTGGGTGGCATAAGCCCACTCGCCACATTGGTGAGCCCTAACCTGAACCCTTTGGGGTGGGTGGCATAAGCCCACTCGCCACATTGGTGAGCCCTAACCTGAACCCTTTGGGGTGGGTGGCATAAGCCCACTCGCCACATTGGTGAGCCCTAACCTGAACCCTTTTGGGGTGGGTGGCATAAGCCCACTCGCCACATTGGGTGAGCCCTAAACCTGAACCCTTTGGGTGGGGTGGCATAAGCCCACTCGCCACATTGGTGAGTCCCTAACCTGAACCTTTTGGGTGGGTGGCATAAGCCCACTCGCCACATTGGTGAGAGCCCTAACCTGAAACCCTTTGGGGTGGGTGGCATAAGCCCACTCGCCACATTGGTGAGCCCTACACTGAACCCTTTGGGTGGGTGGCATAAGCCCACTCGCCACATTGGTGAGCCCTAACCTGAACCTTTTGGTGGGTGGGCATAAGCCCACACTCGCCACATTGGTGAGCCCTAACCTGAACCCTTTGGTGGGTGGCATAAGCCCACTCGCCCACATTGGTGAGCCCTAACCTGAACCATTTGGGTGGGTGGCATAAGCCCACTCGCCACATTGGTGAGCCCTAACCTGAACCCTTTGGGTGGGTGGCATAAGCCCACTCGCCACATTGGTGAGCCCTAACCTGAACTCTTTTGGGTGGGTGGCATAAGCCCACTCGCCACATTGGTGAGCCCTAACCTGAACCCTTTTGGGTGGGTGGCATAAGCCCACTCGCCACATTGGTGAGCCCTAACCTGAACCCTTTTGGGTGGGTGGCATAAGCCCACTCGCCACATTGGTGAGCCCTAACCTGAACTCTTTTGGGTGGGTGGCATAAGCCCACTCGCCACATTGGTGAGCCCTAACCTGAACCCTTTTGGGTGGGTGGCATAAGCCCACTCGCCACCATTGGTGAGCCCTAACCTGAACCCTTTGGGTGGGTGGCATAAGCCCACTCGCCACATTGGTGAGCCCTAACCTGAACCTCTTTTGGGGTGGGTGCATAAGCCCACTCGCCACATTGGTGAGCCCTAACCTGAACCCTTTGGGGTGGGTGGCATAAGCCCACTCGCCACATTGGTGAGCCCTAACCTGAACCCTTTTGGGGTGGGTGGCATAAGCCCACTCGCCACATTGGTGAGCCCTAACCTGAACCCTTTTGGGGTGGTGGCATAAGCCCACTCGCCACATTGGTGAGCCCTAACCTGAACCCTTTGGGTGGGTGGCATAAGCCCACTCGCCACATTGGTGAGCCCTAACCTGAACCTTTTGGGTGGGTGGCATAAGCCCACTCGCCACATTGGTGAGCCCTA
>JAYJMM010000046.1:0-116814 GCA_037349105.1 Limnomonas spitsbergensis
ACCTCAACAGCTCCCACCCTTCCCCACCCCAGTCAGCTGCCCCAGAACAGCTGTGGATCAGTCAGCTGCCTCCTCCCTCCTACCCCTCACCCTTACCCCAGAACAGCTGTGGACCAGTCAGCTGCCTCCTCCCTCCCAATCCTCACCCTTACCCCAGAACAGCTGTGGATCAGTCAGCTGCATCCTCCCTCCCACCCTTCACCCTTACCCCAGAACAGCTGTGGATCAGTCAGCTGCCTCCTCCCTCCCACCCTTCACCCTTACCCCAGAACAGCTGTGGATCAGTCAGCTGCCTCCTCCCTCCCACCCTCCACCCTTACCCCAGAACAGCTGTGGATCAATCAGCTGCCTCCTCCCTCCCACCCCTCACCCTTACCCCAGAACAGCTGTGGATCAGTAGCCTGCCTCCCTCCCAATCCTCACCCTTACCCCATAACAGCTGTGGATCAGTAACCTGCCTCCTCCCTCGTACCCCTCACCCTTACCCCAGAACAGCTGTGGATCAGTAGCCTGCCTCCTCCCTCCCACCCTTCACCCTTACCCCAGAACAGCTATGGACCAGTCAGCTGCCTCCTCCCTCCCAATCCTCACCCTTACCCCAGAACAGCTGTGGATCAGTAGCCTGCCTCCTCCCTCCCACCCCTCACCCTTACCCCAGAACAGCTGTGGATCAGTCAGCTGCCTTCTCCCTCCCACCCTTCACCCTTACCCCAGAACAGCTGTGGACCAGTCAGCTGCCTCCTCCCTCCCAATCCTCACCCTTACCCCAGAACAGCTGTGGATCAGTGGTATGCCTCCTCCCTCCCACCCTTCACCCTTACCCCAGAACAACTGTGGACCAGTCAGCTGCCTTCTCCCTCCCAACAGCTGTGGATCAATCAGCTGCCTCCTCCCTCCCACCCCTCACCCTCACCCCAGAACAGCTGTGGATCAGTAACTTGCCTCCTCCCTCCCACCCTTCACCCTTACCCCAGAACAGCTGTGCACCAGTCAGCTGCCTCCTCCCTCCCACCCTTCACCCTAACCCCAGAACAGCTGTGGATCAGTCAGCTGCCTCCTCCCTCCCACCCCTCACCCTTACCCCAGAACAGCTGTGGATCAGTCAGCTGCCTCCTCCCTCCCACCCTCCACCCTTACCCCAGAACAGCTGTGGACCAGTCCGCTGCCTCCTCCCTCCCAATCCCCATCCTTACCCCAGAACAGCTGTGGATCAGTGAGCTGCCTCCTCCCTCCCACCCTTCACCCTTACCCCAGAACATCTGTGGACCAGTCAGCTGCAACCTCCCTCCCACCCTTCACCCTTACCCCAGAACAGCTGTGGATCAGTCAGCTGCCTCCTCCCTCCCAATCCTCACCCTTACCCCAGAACAGCTGTGGACCAGTCAGCTGCCTCCTCCCTCCCAATCCCCACCCTTACCCCAGAACAGCTGTGGATCAGTGAGCTGCCTCCTCCCTCCCACCCTTCACCCTTACCCCAGAACATCTGTGGACCAGTAACTTGCCTCCTCCCTCCCACCCTTCACCCTTACCCCAGAACAGCTGTGCACGAGTCAGCTGCCTCCTCCCTCCCACCCTTCACCCTTACCCCAGAACAGCTGTCGATCAATCAGCTGCCTCCTCCCTCCCACCCCTCACCCTCACCCCAGAACAGCTGTGGATCAGTCAGCTGCCTCCTCCCTCCTACCCCTCACCCTTACCCCAGAACAGCTGTGGATCAGTAACTTGCCTCCTCCCTCCCACCCTTCACCCTTACCCCAGAACAGCTGTGCACCAGTCAGCTGCCTCCTCCCTCCCACCCTTCACCCTAACCCCAGAACAGCTGTGGATCAGTCAGCTGCCTCCTCCCTCCCACCCCTCACCCTTACCCCAGAACAGCTGTGGATCAGTCAGCTGCCTCCTCCCTCCCACCCTCCACCCTTACCCCAGAACAGCTGTGGACCAGTCAGCTGCCTCCTCCCTCCCAATCCCCACCCTTACCCCAGAACAGCTGTGGATCAGTGAGCTGCCTCCTCCCTCCCACCCTTCACCCTTACCCCAGAACATATGTGGACCAGTCAGCTGCAACCTCCCTCCCACCCTTCACCCTTACCCCAGAACAGCTGTGGATCAGTCAGCTGCCTCCTCCCTCCTACCCCTCACCCTTACCCCAGAACAGCTGTGGACCAGTCAGCTGCCTCCTCCCTCCCAATCCTCACCCTTACCCCAGAACAGCTGTGGATCAGTCAGCTGCATCCTCCCTCCCACCCTTCACCCTTACCCCAGAACAGCTGTGGATCAGTCAGCTGCCTCCTCCCTCCCACCCTTCACCCTTACCCCAGAACAGCTGTGGATCAGTCAGCTGCCTCCTCCCTCCCACCCTCCACCCTTACCCCAGAACAGCTGTGGATCAATCAGCTGCCTCCTCCCTCCCACCCCTCACCCTTACCCCAGAACAGCTGTGGATCAGTCAGCTGCCTCCTCCCTCCTACCCCTCACCCTTACCCCATAACAGCTGTGGATCAGTAACCTGCCTCCTCCCTCGTACCCCTCACCCTTACCCCAGAACAGCTGTGGATCAGTAGCCTGCCTCCTCCCTCCCACCCTTCACCCTTACCCCAGAAGAGCTATGGACCAGTCAGCTGCCTCCTCCCTCCCAATCCTCACCCTTACCCCAGAACAGCTGTGGATCAGTAGCCTGCCTCCTCCCTCCCACCCCTCACCCTTACCCCAGAACAGCTGTGGATCAGTCAGCTGCCTTCTCCCTCCCACCCTTCACCCTTACCCCAGAACAGCTGTGGACCAGTCAGCTGCCTCCTCCCTCCCAATCCCCACCCTTACCCCAGAACAGCTGTGGATCAGTGAGCTGCCTCCTCCCTCCCACCCTTCACCCTTACCCCAGAACAGCTGTGGACCAGTCAGCTGCCTTCTCCCTCCCACCCTTCACCCTTACCCCAGAACAGCTGTGGACATGTCAGCTGCCTCCTCCCTCCCAATCCTCACCCTTACCCCAGAACAGCTGTAGACACGTCCCCTCTCCCCCCATCACCTGTCCCAGCCCATGGCCAGACACATCCCCTCTCCCCCCACCACCTGCACCAGCTCATGGCCAGACACATCCCCTCTTCCCCCACCACCTGTCCCAGCCAGAACAGGTATGGATCAGTCAGCTGCATCCTCCCTCCCAACCCTCACCCTTACCCTCCTCACCTCTGCACCTGCCAGCCCAGGGCCATTTACATTTTTGGCATTTTGGTCAGCTGCTTCATATCCTTTCACTCCACATCTGGCCAGCTCTCCACCTACTTACTGTACCTTTCTTCCCTATTTTCAGAAGATCAACCAACATCCCAAGTCTCCAACCAAGAGGCCTATCATCTTGCAAGCTCAAGTCCACGTTCCCGCCAGTAAGCACCAAATAAATGCACCAAATAAATGCACATCAATGCCCACCATGCACCCTTACCCCAGAACAGCTGTGGACCAGTCAGCTGCCTCCTCCCTCCCACCCCTCACCCTCACCCCAGAACAGCTGTGGATCAGTCAGCTGCCTCCTCCCTCCTACCCCTCACCCTTACCCCAGAACAGCTGTGGATCAGTAACTTGCCTCCTCCCTCCCACCCTTCACCCTTACCCCAGAACAGCTGTGCACCAGTCAGCTGCCTCCTCCCTCCCACCCTTCACCCTAACCCCAGAACAGCTGTGGATCAGTCAGCTGCCTCCTCCCTCCCACCCCTCACCCTTACCCCAGAACAGCTGTGGATCAGTCAGCTGCCTCCTCCCTCCCACCCTCCACCCTTACCCCAGAACAGCTGTGGACCAGTCAGCTGCCTCCTCCCTCCCAAACCCCACCCTTACCCCAGAACAGCTGTGGATCAGTGAGCTGCCTCCTCCCTCCCACCCTTCACCCTTACCCCAGAACATATGTGGACCAGTCAGCTGCAACCTCCCTCCCACCCTTCACCCTTACCCCAGAACAGCTGTGGATCAGTCAGCTGCCTCCTCCCTCCTACCCCTCACCCTTACCCCAGAACAGCTGTGGACCAGTCAGCTGCCTCCTCCCTCCCAATCCTCACCCTTACCCCAGAACAGCTGTGGATCAGTCAGCTGCATCCTCCCTCCCACCCTTCACCCTTACCCCAGAACAGCTGTGGATCAGTCAGCTGCCTCCTCCCTCCCACCCTTCACCCTTACCCCAGAACAGCTGTGGATCAGTCAGCTGCCTCCTCCCTCCCACCCTCCACCCTTACCCCAGAACAGCTGTGGATCAGTCAGCTGCCTCCTCCCTCCCAATCCTCACCCTTACCCCAGAACAGCTGTGGATCAGTAGCATGCCTCCTCCCTCCCACCCATAACAGCTGTGGATCAGTCAGCTGCCTCCTCCCTCCCACCCTCCACCCTTACCCCAGAACAGCTGTGGATCAGTCAGCTGCCTCCTCCCTCCCAATCCTCACCCTTACCCCAGAACAGCTGTGGATCAGTAACCTGCCTCCTCCCTCCTACCCCCCACCCTTACCCCAGAACAGCTGTGGATCAGTCAGCTGCCTTCTCCCTCCCACCCTTCACCCTTACCCCAGAACAGCTGTGGACCTGTCAGCTGCCTCCTCCCTCCCAATCCTCACCCTTACCCCAGAACAGCTGTGGATCAGTCAGCTGCCTTCTCCCTCCCACCCTTCACCCTTACCCCAGAACAGCTGTGGACCTGTCAGCTGCCTCCTCCCTCCCAATCCTCACCCTTACCCCAGAACAGCTGTAGACACGTCCCCTCTCCCCCCATCACCTGTCCCAGCCCATGGCCATACACATCCCCTCTCCCCCCACCACCTGCACCAGCTCATGGCCAGACACATCCCCTCTTCCCCCACCACCTGTCCCAGCCAGAACAGGTATGGATCAGTCAGCTGCATCCTCCCTCCCAACCCTCACCCTTACCCTCCTCACCTCTGCACCTGCCAGCCCAGGGCCATTTACATTTTTGGCATTTTGGTCAGCTGCTTCATATCCTTTCACTCCACATCTGGCCAGCTCTCCACCTACTTACTGTACCTTTCTTCCCTATTTTCAGAAGATCAACCAACATCCCAAGTCTCCAACCAAGAGGCCTATCATCTTGCAAGCTCAAGTCCACGTTCCCGCCAGTAAGCACCAAATAAATGCACCAAATAAATGCACATCAATGCCCACCATGCACCCTTACCCCAGAACAGCTGTGGACCAGTCAGCTGCCTCCTCCCTCCCACCCCTCACCCTTACCCCAGAACAGCTGTGGATCAGTAACCTGCCTCCTCCCTCCTACCCCTCACCCTTACCCCAGAACAGCTGTGGATCAGTAACCTGCCTCCTCCCTCCTACCCCTCACCCTTACCCCAGAACAGCTGTGGATCAGTAGCCTGCCTCCTCCCTCCCAATCCCCACCCTTACCCCAGAACAGCTGTGGATCAGTGAGCTGCCTCCTCCCTCCCACCCTTCACCCTTACCCCAGAACATCTGTGGACCAGTCAGCTGCAACCTCCCTCCCACCCTTCACCCTTACCCCAGAACAGCTGTGGATCAGTCAGCTGCCTCCTCCCTCCCAATCCTCACCCTTACCCCAGAACAGCTGTGGACCAGTCAGCTGCCTCCTCCCTCCCAATCCCCACCCTTACCCCAGAACAGCTGTGGATCAGTGAGCTGCCTCCTCCCTCCCACCCTTCACCCTTACCCCAGAACATCTGTGGACCAGTAACTTGCCTCCTCCCTCCCACCCTTCACCCTTACCCCAGAACAGCTGTGCACGAGTCAGCTGCCTCCTCCCTTCCACCCTTCACCCTTACCCCAGAACAGCTGTGGATCAGTCAGCTGCCTCCTCCCTCCTACCCCTCACCCTTACCCCAGAACAGCTGTGGATCAGTAACTTGCCTCCTCCCTCCCACCCTTCACCCTTACCCCAGAACAGCTGTGCACCAGTCAGCTGCCTCCTCCCTCCCACCCTTCACCCTAACCCCAGAACAGCTGTGGATCAGTCAGCTGCCTCCTCCCTCCCACCCCTCACCCTTACCCCAGAACAGCTGTGGATCAGTCAGCTGCCTCCTCCCTCCCACCCTCCACCCTTACCCCAGAACAGCTGTGGACCAGTCAGCTGCCTCCTCCCTCCCAATCCCCACCCTTACCCCAGAACAGCTGTGGATCAGTGAGCTGCCTCCTCCCTCCCACCCTTCACCCTTACCCCAGAACATATGTGGACCAGTCAGCTGCAACCTCCCTCCCACCCTTCACCCTTACCCCAGAACAGCTGTGGATCAGTCAGCTGCCTCCTCCCTCCTACCCCTCACCCTTACCCCAGAACAGCTGTGGACCAGTCAGCTGCCTCCTCCCTCCCAATCCTCACCCTTACCCCAGAACAGCTGTGGATCAGTCAGCTGCATCCTCCCTCCCACCCTTCACCCTTACCCCAGAACAGCTGTGGATCAGTCAGCTGCCTCCTCCCTCCCACCCTTCACCCTTACCCCAGAACAGCTGTGGATCAGTCAGCTGCCTCCTCCCTCCCACCCTCCACCCTTACCCCAGAACAGCTGTGGATCAATCAGCTGCCTCCTCCCTCCCACCCCTCACCCTTACCCCAGAACAGCTGTGGATCAGTAGCCTGCCTCCCTCCCAATCCTCACCCTTACCCCATAACAGCTGTGGATCAGTAACCTGCCTCCTCCCTCGTACCCCTCACCCTTACCCCAGAACAGCTGTGGATCAGTAGCCTGCCTCCTCCCTCCCACCCTTCACCCTTACCCCAGAACAGCTATGGACCAGTCAGCTGCCTCCTCCCTCCCAATCCTCACCCTTACCCCAGAACAGCTGTGGATCAGTAGCCTGCCTCCTCCCTCCCACCCCTCACCCTTACCCCAGAACAGCTGTGGATCAGTCAGCTGCCTTCTCCCTCCCACCCTTCACCCTTACCCCAGAACAGCTGTGGACCAGTCAGCTGCCTCCTCCCTCCCAATCCCCACCCTTACCCCAGAACAGCTGTGGATCAGTGAGCTGCCTCCTCCCTCCCACCCTTCACCCTTACCCCAGAACATCTGTGGACCAGTCAGCTGCCTTCTCCCTCCCACCCTTCACCCTTACCCCAGAACAGCTGTGGACATGTCAGCTGCCTCCTCCCTCCCAATCCTCACCCTTACCCCAGAACAGCTGTAGACACGTCCCCTCTCCCCCCATCACCTGTCCCAGCCCATGGCCAGACACATCCCCTCTCCCCCCACCACCTGCACCAGCTCATGGCCAGACACATCCCCTCTTCCCCCACCACCTGTCCCAGCCAGAACAGGTATGGATCAGTCAGTTGCATCCTCCCTCCCAACCCTCACCCTTACCCTCCTCACCTCTGCACCTGCCAGCCCAGGGCCATTTACATTTTTGGCATTTTGGTCAGCTGCTTCATATCCTTTCACTCCACATCTGGCCAGCTCTCCACCTACTTACTGTACCTTTCTTCCCTATTTTCAGAAGATCAACCAACATCCCAAGTCTCCAACCAAGAGGCCTATCATCTTGCAAGCTCAAGTCCACGTTCCCGCCAGTAAGCACCAAATAAATGCACCAAATAAATGCACATCAATGCCCACCATGCACCCTTACCCCAGAACAGCTGTGGACCAGTCAGCTGCCTCCTCCCTCCCACCCCTCACCCTTACCCCAGAACAGCTGTGGATCAGTAACCTGCCTCCTCCCTCCTACCCCTCACCCTTACCCCAGAACAGCTGTGGATCAGTAACCTGCCTCCTCCCTCCTACCCCTCACCCTTACCCCAGAACAGCTGTGGATCAGTAGCCTGCCTCCTCCCTCCCACCCTTCACCCTTACCCCAGAACAGCTGTGGACCAGTCAGCTGCCTCCTCCCTCCCACCCTTCACCCTTACCCCAGAACAGCTGTGGACCAGTCAGCTGCCTCCTCCCTCCCACCCCTCACCCTTACCCCAGAACAGCTGTGGATCAGTAACCTGCCTCCTCCCTCCTACCCCTCACCCTTACCCCAGAACAGCTGTGGACCAGTCAGCTACCTCCTCCCTCCTACCCCTCACCCTTACCCCATAACAGCTGTGGATCAGTAGCATGCCTCCTCCCTCCCACCCAGAACAGCTGTGGACCAGTCAGCTGCAGCCTCCCTCCCACCCTTCACCCTTACCCCAGAACAGCTGTGGATCAGTCAGCTGCCTCCTCCCTCCCACCCCTCACCTTACCCCAGAACAGCTGTGGATCAGTCAGCTGCCTCCTCCCTCCTACCCCTCACCCTTACCCCAGAACAGCTGTGGATCAGTAACTTGCCTCCTCCCTCCCACCCTTCACCCTTACCCCAGAACAGCTGTGCACGAGTCAGCTACCTCCTCCCTCCCACCCTTCACCCTAACCCCAGAACAGCTGTGGATCAGTCAGCTGCCTCCTCCCTCCCACCCCTCACCCTTACTTCAGAACAGCCGTGGATCAGTCAGCTGCCTCCTCCCTCCCACCCTCCACCCTTACCCCAGAACAGCTGTGGATCAGTCAGCTGCCTCCTCCCTCCCAATCCTCACCCTTACCCCAGAACAGCTGTGGATCAGTGAGCTGCCTCCTCCCTCCCACCCTTACCATTACCCCAGAACAGCTGTGGATCAGTAACCTGCCTCCTCCCTCCTACCCCTCACCCTTACCCCAGAACAGCTGTGGACCAGTCAGCTGCCTCCTCCCTCCTACCCCTCACCCTTACCCCAGAACAGCTGTGGATCAGTAGCATGCCTCCTCCCTCCCACCCAGATCAGCTGTGGACCAGTCAGCTGCCTCCTCCCTCCCAATCCTCACCCTACCCCAGAACAGCTGTGGACCAGTCAGCTGTCTCCTCCCTCCCAATCCTCACCCTTACCCCAGAACATCTGTGGACCAGTCAGCTGCCCCCTCCCTCCCACTCTTCACCCTTACCCCAGAACAGCTGTGGACCAGTCAGCTGCCTCCTCCCTCCCACCCTTCACCCTAACCCCAGAACAGCTTTGGACCAGTCAGCTGCCTCCTCCCTCCCACCCTTCACCCTTACCCCAGAACAGCTGTGGATCAGTCAGCTGCCTCCTCCCTCCTACCCCTCACCCTTACCCCAGAACAGCTGTGGATCAGTAGCATGCCTCCTCCCTCCCACCCAGAACAGCTGTGGATCAGTAGCCTGCCTCCTCCCTCCTACCCCTCACCCTTACCCCAGAACAGCTGTGGACCAGTCAGCTGCCTCCTCCCTCCCAATCCTCACCCTAACCCCAGAACAGCTGTGGATCAGTCAGCTGCCTCCTCCCTCCCACCCTCCACCCTTACCCCAGAACAGCTGTGGATCAATCAGCTGCCTCCTCCCTCCCACCCCTCACCCTTACCCCAGAACAGCTGTGGATCAGTCAGCTGCCTCCTCCCTCCCAATCCTCACCCTTACCCCAGAACAGCTGTGGATCAGTAGTATGCCTCCTCCCTCCCACCCTTCACCCTTACCCCAGAACAACTGTGGACCAATCAGCTGCCTCCTCCCTCCCAACAGCTGTGGATCAATCAGCTGCCTCCTCCCTCCCACCCCTCACCCTCACCCCAGAACAGCTGTGGATCAGTCAGCTGCCTCCTCCCTCCTACCCCTCACCCTTACCCCAGAACAGCTGTGGATCAGTAACTTGCCTCCTCCCTCCCACCCTTCACCCTTACCCCAGAACAGCTGTGCACCAGTCAGCTGCCTCCTCCCTCCCACCCTTCACCCTAACCCCAGAACAGCTGTGGATCAGTCAGCTGCCTCCTCCCTCCCACCCTTCACCCTTACCCCAGAACAGCTGTGGATCAGTCAGCTGCCTCCTCCCTCCTACCCCTCACCCTTACCCCAGAACAGCTGTGGATCAGTAGCATGCCTCCTCCCTCCCACCCAGAACAGTTGTGGACCAGTCAGCTGCCTCCTCCCTCCCAATCCTCACCCTTACCCCAGAACAGCTGTGGATCAGTCAGCTGCCTCCTCCCTCCCACCCTTCACCCTTACCCCAGAACAGCTGTGGATCAGTCAGCTGCCTCCTCCCTCCCACCCTCCACCCTTACCCCAGAACAGCTATGGACCAGTCAGCTGCCTCCTCCCTCCCAATCCTCACCCTTACCCCAGAACAGCTGTGGATCAGTAGCCTGCCTCCTCCCTCCCACCCCTCACCCTTACCCCAGAACAGCTGTGGATCAGTCAGCTGCCTTCTCCCTCCCACCCTTCACCCTTACCCCAGAACAGCTGTGGACCAGTCAGCTGCCTCCTCCCTCCCACCCCTCACCCTTACCCCAGAACAGCTGTGGATCAGTAACCTGCCTCCTCCCTCCTACCCCTCACCCTTACCCCAGAACAGCTGTGGATCAGTAACCTGCCTCCTCCCTCCTACCCCTCACCCTTACCCCAGAACAGCTGTGGATCAGTAGCCTGCCTCCTCCCTCCCAATCCCCACCCTTACCCCAGAACAGCTGTGGATCAGTGAGCTGCCTCCTCCCTCCCACCCTTCACCCTTACCCCAGAACATCTGTGGACCAGTCAGCTGCAACCTCCCTCCCACCCTTCACCCTTACCCCAGAACAGCTGTGGATCAGTCAGCTGCCTCCTCCCTCCCAATCCTCACCCTTACCCCAGAACAGCTGTGGACCAGTCAGCTGCCTCCTCCCTCCCAATCCCCACCCTTACCCCAGAACAGCTGTGGATCAGTGAGCTGCCTCCTCCCTCCCACCCTTCACCCTTACCCCAGAACATCTGTGGACCAGTAACTTGCCTCCTCCCTCCCACCCTTCACCCTTACCCCAGAACAGCTGTGCACGAGTCAGCTGCCTCCTCCCTTCCACCCTTCACCCTTACCCCAGAACAGCTGTGGATCAGTCAGCTGCCTCCTCCCTCCTACCCCTCACCCTTACCCCAGAACAGCTGTGGATCAGTAACTTGCCTCCTCCCTCCCACCCTTCACCCTTACCCCAGAACAGCTGTGCACCAGTCAGCTGCCTCCTCCCTCCCACCCTTCACCCTAACCCCAGAACAGCTGTGGATCAGTCAGCTGCCTCCTCCCTCCCACCCCTCACCCTTACCCCAGAACAGCTGTGGATCAGTCAGCTGCCTCCTCCCTCCCACCCTCCACCCTTACCCCAGAACAGCTGTGGACCAGTCAGCTGCCTCCTCCCTCCCAATCCCCACCCTTACCACAGAACAGCTGTGGATCAGTGAGCTGCCTCCTCCCTCCCACCCTTCACCCTTACCCCAGAACATATGTGGACCAGTCAGCTGCAACCTCCCTCCCACCCTTCACCCTTACCCCAGAACAGCTGTGGATCAGTCAGCTGCCTCCTCCCTCCTACCCCTCACCCTTACCCCAGAACAGCTGTGGACCAGTCAGCTGCCTCCTCCCTCCCAATCCTCACCCTTACCCCAGAACAGCTGTGGATCAGTCAGCTGCATCCTCCCTCCCACCCTTCACCCTTACCCCAGAACAGCTGTGGATCAGTCAGCTGCCTCCTCCCTCCCACCCTTCACCCTTACCCCAGAACAGCTGTGGATCAGTCAGCTGCCTCCTCCCTCCCACCCTCCACCCTTACCCCAGAACAGCTGTGGATCAATCAGCTGCCTCCTCCCTCCCACCCCTCACCCTTACCCCAGAACAGCTGTGGATCAGTAGCCTGCCTCCCTCCCAATCCTCACCCTTACCCCATAACAGCTGTGGATCAGTAACCTGCCTCCTCCCTCGTACCCCTCACCCTTACCCCAGAACAGCTGTGGATCAGTAGCCTGCCTCCTCCCTCCCACCCTTCACCCTTACCCCAGAACAGCTATGGACCAGTCAGCTGCCTCCTCCCTCCCAATCCTCACCCTTACCCCAGAACAGCTGTGGATCAGTAGCCTGCCTCCTCCCTCCCACCCCTCACCCTTACCCCAGAACAGCTGTGGATCAGTCAGCTGCCTTCTCCCTCCCACCCTTCACCCTTACCCCAGAACAGCTGTGGACCAGTCAGCTGCCTCCTCCCTCCCAATCCCCACCCTTACCCCAGAACAGCTGTGGATCAGTGAGCTGCCTCCTCCCTCCCACCCTTCACCCTTACCCCAGAACATCTGTGGACCAGTCAGCTGCCTTCTCCCTCCCACCCTTCACCCTTACCCCAGAACAGCTGTGGACATGTCAGCTGCCTCCTCCCTCCCAATCCTCACCCTTACCCCAGAACAGCTGTAGACACGTCCCCTCTCCCCCCATCACCTGTCCCAGCCCATGGCCAGACACATCCCCTCTCCCCCCACCACCTGCACCAGCTCATGGCCAGACACATCCCCTCTTCCCCCACCACCTGTCCCAGCCAGAACAGGTATGGATCAGTCAGTTGCATCCTCCCTCCCAACCCTCACCCTTACCCTCCTCACCTCTGCACCTGCCAGCCCAGGGCCATTTACATTTTTGGCATTTTGGTCAGCTGCTTCATATCCTTTCACTCCACATCTGGCCAGCTCTCCACCTACTTACTGTACCTTTCTTCCCTATTTTCAGAAGATCAACCAACATCCCAAGTCTCCAACCAAGAGGCCTATCATCTTGCAAGCTCAAGTCCACGTTCCCGCCAGTAAGCACCAAATAAATGCACCAAATAAATGCACATCAATGCCCACCATGCACCCTTACCCCAGAACAGCTGTGGACCAGTCAGCTGCCTCCTCCCTCCCACCCCTCACCCTTACCCCAGAACAGCTGTGGATCAGTAACCTGCCTCCTCCCTCCTACCCCTCACCCTTACCCCAGAACAGCTGTGGATCAGTAACCTGCCTCCTCCCTCCTACCCCTCACCCTTACCCCAGAACAGCTGTGGATCAGTAACCTGCCTCCTCCCTCCCACCCTTCACCCTTACCCCAGAACAGCTGTGGACCAGTCAGCTGCCTCCTCCCTCCCACCCTTCACCCTTACCCCAGAACAGCTGTGGACCAGTCAGCTGCCTCCTCCCTCCCACCCCTCACCCTTACCCCAGAACAGCTGTGGATCAGTAACCTGCCTCCTCCCTCCTACCCCTCACCCTTACCCCAGAACAGCTGTGGACCAGTCAGCTACCTCCTCCCTCCTACCCCTCACCCTTACCCCATAACAGCTGTGGATCAGTAGCATGCCTCCTCCCTCCCACCCAGAACAGCTGTGGACCAGTCAGCTGCAGCCTCCCTCCCACCCTTCACCCTTACCCCAGAACAGCTGTGGATCAGTCAGCTGCCTCCTCCCTCCCACCCCTCACCTTACCCCAGAACAGCTGTGGATCAGTCAGCTGCCTCCTCCCTCCTACCCCTCACCCTTACCCCAGAACAGCTGTGGATCAGTAACTTGCCTCCTCCCTCCCACCCTTCACCCTTACCCCAGAACAGCTGTGCACGAGTCAGCTGCCTCCTCCCTCCCACCCTTCACCCTAACCCCAGAACAGCCGTGGACCAGTCAGCTGCCTCCTCCCTCCCAATCCCCACCCTTACCCCAGAACAGCTGTGGATCAGTGAGCTGCCTCCTCCCTCCCACCCTTCACCCTTACCCCAGAACATCTGTGGACCAGTAACTTGCCTCCTCCCTCCCACCCTTCACCCTTACCCCAGAACAGCTGTGCACGAGTCAGCTGCCTCCTCCCTTCCACCCTTCACCCTTACCCCAGAACAGCTGTGGATCAGTCAGCTGCCTCCTCCCTCCTACCCCTCACCCTTACCCCAGAACAGCTGTGGATCAGTAACTTGCCTCCTCCCTCCCACCCTTCACCCTTACCCCAGAACAGCTGTGCACCAGTCAGCTGCCTCCTCCCTCCCACCCTTCACCCTAACCCCAGAACAGCTGTGGATCAGTCAGCTGCCTCCTCCCTCCCACCCCTCACCCTTACCCCAGAACAGCTGTGGATCAGTCAGCTGCCTCCTCCCTCCCACCCTCCACCCTTACCCCAGAACAGCTGTGGACCAGTCAGCTGCCTCCTCCCTCCCAATCCCCACCCTTACCCCAGAACAGCTGTGGATCAGTGAGCTGCCTCCTCCCTCCCACCCTTCACCCTTACCCCAGAACATATGTGGACCAGTCAGCTGCAACCTCCCTCCCACCCTTCACCCTTACCCCAGAACAGCTGTGGATCAGTCAGCTGCCTCCTCCCTCCTACCCCTCACCCTTACCCCAGAACAGCTGTGGACCAGTCAGCTGCCTCCTCCCTCCCAATCCTCACCCTTACCCCAGAACAGCTGTGGATCAGTCAGCTGCATCCTCCCTCCCACCCTTCACCCTTACCCCAGAACAGCTGTGGATCAGTCAGCTGCCTCCTCCCTCCCACCCTTCACCCTTACCCCAGAACAGCTGTGGATCAGTCAGCTGCCTCCTCCCTCCCACCCTCCACCCTTACCCCAGAACAGCTGTGGATCAATCAGCTGCCTCCTCCCTCCCACCCCTCACCCTTACCCCAGAACAGCTGTGGATCAGTAGCCTGCCTCCCTCCCAATCCTCACCCTTACCCCATAACAGCTGTGGATCAGTAACCTGCCTCCTCCCTCGTACCCCTCACCCTTACCCCAGAACAGCTGTGGATCAGTAGCCTGCCTCCTCCCTCCCACCCTTCACCCTTACCCCAGAACAGCTATGGACCAGTCAGCTGCCTCCTCCCTCCCAATCCTCACCCTTACCCCAGAACAGCTGTGGATCAGTAGCCTGCCTCCTCCCTCCCACCCCTCACCCTTACCCCAGAACAGCTGTGGATCAGTCAGCTGCCTTCTCCCTCCCACCCTTCACCCTTACCCCAGAACAGCTGTGGACCAGTCAGCTGCCTCCTCCCTCCCAATC
Source organism: Limnomonas spitsbergensis (assembly GCA_037349105.1). Classification (NCBI taxonomy): domain Eukaryota; kingdom Viridiplantae; phylum Chlorophyta; class Chlorophyceae; order Chlamydomonadales; genus Limnomonas; species Limnomonas spitsbergensis. Next base: position 14,766 of record JAYJMM010000046.1, read on the forward strand.
CCCACCCTTACCCCAGAACAGCTGTGGATCAGTGAGCTGCCTCCTCCCTCCCACCCTTCACCCTTACCCCAGAACATCTGTGGACCAGTCAGCTGCCTTCTCCCTCCCACCCTTCACCCTTACCCCAGAACAGCTGTGGACATGTCAGCTGCCTCCTCCCTCCCAATCCTCACCCTTACCCCAGAACAGCTGTAGACACGTCCCCTCTCCCCCCATCACCTGTCCCAGCCCATGGCCAGACACATCCCCTCTCCCCCCACCACCTGCACCAGCTCATGGCCAGACACATCCCCTCTTCCCCCACCACCTGTCCCAGCCAGAACAGGTATGGATCAGTCAGTTGCATCCTCCCTCCCAACCCTCACCCTTACCCTCCTCACCTCTGCACCTGCCAGCCCAGGGCCATTTACATTTTTGGCATTTTGGTCAGTTGCTTCATATCCTTTCACTCCACATCTGGCCAGCTCTCCACCTACTTACTGTACCTTTCTTCCCTATTTTCAGAAGATCAACCAACATCCCAAGTCTCCAACCAAGAGGCCTATCATCTTGCAAGCTCAAGTCCACGTTCCCGCCAGTAAGCACCAAATAAATGCACCAAATAAATGCACATCAATGCCCACCATGCACCCTTACCCCAGAACAGCTGTGGACCAGTCAGCTGCCTCCTCCCTCCCACCCCTCACCCTTACCCCAGAACAGCTGTGGATCAGTAACCTGCCTCCTCCCTCCTACCCCTCACCCTTACCCCAGAACAGCTGTGGATCAGTAACCTGCCTCCTCCCTCCTACCCCTCACCCTTACCCCAGAACAGCTGTGGATCAGTAGCCTGCCTCCTCCCTCCCACCCTTCACCCTTACCCCAGAACAGCTGTGGACCAGTCAGCTGCCTCCTCCCTCCCACCCTTCACCCTTACCCCAGAACAGCTGTGGACCAGTCAGCTGCCTCCTCCCTCCCACCCCTCACCCTTACCCCAGAACAGCTGTGGATCAGTAACCTGCCTCCTCCCTCCTACCCCTCACCCTTACCCCAGAACAGCTGTGGACCAGTCAGCTACCTCCTCCCTCCTACCCCTCACCCTTACCCCATAACAGCTGTGGATCAGTAGCATGCCTCCTCCCTCCCACCCAGAACAGCTGTGGACCAGTCAGCTGCAGCCTCCCTCCCACCCTTCACCCTTACCCCAGAACAGCTGTGGATCAGTCAGCTGCCTCCTCCCTCCCACCCCTCACCTTACCCCAGAACAGCTGTGGATCAGTCAGCTGCCTCCTCCCTCCTACCCCTCACCCTTACCCCAGAACAGCTGTGGATCAGTAACTTGCCTCCTCCCTCCCACCCTTCACCCTTACCCCAGAACAGCTGTGCACGAGTCAGCTACCTCCTCCCTCCCACCCTTCACCCTAACCCCAGAACAGCTGTGGATCAGTCAGCTGCCTCCTCCCTCCCACCCCTCACCCTTACTTCAGAACAGCCGTGGATCAGTCAGCTGCCTCCTCCCTCCCACCCTCCACCCTTACCCCAGAACAGCTGTGGATCAGTCAGCTGCCTCCTCCCTCCCAATCCTCACCCTTACCCCAGAACAGCTGTGGATCAGTGAGCTGCCTCCTCCCTCCCACCCTTACCATTACCCCAGAACAGCTGTGGATCAGTAACCTGCCTCCTCCCTCCTACCCCTCACCCTTACCCCAGAACAGCTGTGGACCAGTCAGCTGCCTCCTCCCTCCTACCCCTCACCCTTACCCCAGAACAGCTGTGGATCAGTAGCATGCCTCCTCCCTCCCACCCAGATCAGCTGTGGACCAGTCAGCTGCCTCCTCCCTCCCAATCCTCACCCTACCCCAGAACAGCTGTGGACCAGTCAGCTGTCTCCTCCCTCCCAATCCTCACCCTTACCCCAGAACATCTGTGGACCAGTCAGCTGCCCCCTCCCTCCCACTCTTCACCCTTACCCCAGAACAGCTGTGGACCAGTCAGCTGCCTCCTCCCTCCCACCCTTCACCCTAACCCCAGAACAGCTTTGGACCAGTCAGCTGCCTCCTCCCTCCCACCCTTCACCCTTACCCCAGAACAGCTGTGGATCAGTCAGCTGCCTCCTCCCTCCTACCCCTCACCCTTACCCCAGAACAGCTGTGGATCAGTAGCATGCCTCCTCCCTCCCACCCAGAACAGCTGTGGATCAGTAGCCTGCCTCCTCCCTCCTACCCCTCACCCTTACCCCAGAACAGCTGTGGACCAGTCAGCTGCCTCCTCCCTCCCAATCCTCACCCTAACCCCAGAACAGCTGTGGATCAGTCAGCTGCCTCCTCCCTCCCACCCTCCACCCTTACCCCAGAACAGCTGTGGATCAATCAGCTGCCTCCTCCCTCCCACCCCTCACCCTTACCCCAGAACAGCTGTGGATCAGTCAGCTGCCTCCTCCCTCCCAATCCTCACCCTTACCCCAGAACAGCTGTGGATCAGTAGTATGCCTCCTCCCTCCCACCCTTCACCCTTACCCCAGAACAACTGTGGACCAATCAGCTGCCTCCTCCCTCCCAACAGCTGTGGATCAATCAGCTGCCTCCTCCCTCCCACCCCTCACCCTCACCCCAGAACAGCTGTGGATCAGTCAGCTGCCTCCTCCCTCCTACCCCTCACCCTTACCCCAGAACAGCTGTGGATCAGTAACTTGCCTCCTCCCTCCCACCCTTCACCCTTACCCCAGAACAGCTGTGCACCAGTCAGCTGCCTCCTCCCTCCCACCCTTCACCCTAACCCCAGAACAGCTGTGGATCAGTCAGCTGCCTCCTCCCTCCCACCCTTCACCCTTACCCCAGAACAGCTGTGGATCAGTCAGCTGCCTCCTCCCTCCTACCCCTCACCCTTACCCCAGAACAGCTGTGGATCAGTAGCATGCCTCCTCCCTCCCACCCAGAACAGTTGTGGACCAGTCAGCTGCCTCCTCCCTCCCAATCCTCACCCTTACCCCAGAACAGCTGTGGATCAGTGAGCTGCCTCCTCCCTCCCACCCTTCACCCTTACCCCAGAACAGCTGTGGATCAGTCAGCTGCCTCCTCCCTCCCACCCTCCACCCTTACCCCAGAACAGCTATGGACCAGTCAGCTGCCTCCTCCCTCCCAATCCTCACCCTTACCCCAGAACAGCTGTGGATCAGTAGCCTGCCTCCTCCCTCCCACCCCTCACCCTTACCCCAGAACAGCTGTGGATCAGTCAGCTGCCTTCTCCCTCCCACCCTTCACCCTTACCCCAGAACAGCTGTGGACCAGTCAGCTGCCTCCTCCCTCCCACCCCTCACCCTTACCCCAGAACAGCTGTGGATCAGTAACCTGCCTCCTCCCTCCTACCCCTCACCCTTACCCCAGAACAGCTGTGGATCAGTAACCTGCCTCCTCCCTCCTACCCCTCACCCTTACCCCAGAACAGCTGTGGATCAGTAGCCTGCCTCCTCCCTCCCAATCCCCACCCTTACCCCAGAACAGCTGTGGATCAGTGAGCTGCCTCCTCCCTCCCACCCTTCACCCTTACCCCAGAACATCTGTGGACCAGTCAGCTGCAACCTCCCTCCCACCCTTCACCCTTACCCCAGAACAGCTGTGGATCAGTCAGCTGCCTCCTCCCTCCCAATCCTCACCCTTACCCCAGAACAGCTGTGGACCAGTCAGCTGCCTCCTCCCTCCCAATCCCCACCCTTACCCCAGAACAGCTGTGGATCAGTGAGCTGCCTCCTCCCTCCCACCCTTCACCCTTACCCCAGAACATCTGTGGACCAGTAACTTGCCTCCTCCCTCCCACCCTTCACCCTTACCCCAGAACAGCTGTGCACGAGTCAGCTGCCTCCTCCCTTCCACCCTTCACCCTTACCCCAGAACAGCTGTGGATCAGTCAGCTGCCTCCTCCCTCCTACCCCTCACCCTTACCCCAGAACAGCTGTGGATCAGTAACTTGCCTCCTCCCTCCCACCCTTCACCCTTACCCCAGAACAGCTGTGCACCAGTCAGCTGCCTCCTCCCTCCCACCCTTCACCCTAACCCCAGAACAGCTGTGGATCAGTCAGCTGCCTCCTCCCTCCCACCCCTCACCCTTACCCCAGAACAGCTGTGGATCAGTCAGCTGCCTCCTCCCTCCCACCCTCCACCCTTACCCCAGAACAGCTGTGGACCAGTCAGCTGCCTCCTCCCTCCCAATCCCCACCCTTACCACAGAACAGCTGTGGATCAGTGAGCTGCCTCCTCCCTCCCACCCTTCACCCTTACCCCAGAACATATGTGGACCAGTCAGCTGCAACCTCCCTCCCACCCTTCACCCTTACCCCAGAACAGCTGTGGATCAGTCAGCTGCCTCCTCCCTCCTACCCCTCACCCTTACCCCAGAACAGCTGTGGACCAGTCAGCTGCCTCCTCCCTCCCAATCCTCACCCTTACCCCAGAACAGCTGTGGATCAGTCAGCTGCATCCTCCCTCCCACCCTTCACCCTTACCCCAGAACAGCTGTGGATCAGTCAGCTGCCTCCTCCCTCCCACCCTTCACCCTTACCCCAGAACAGCTGTGGATCAGTCAGCTGCCTCCTCCCTCCCACCCTCCACCCTTACCCCAGAACAGCTGTGGATCAATCAGCTGCCTCCTCCCTCCCACCCCTCACCCTTACCCCAGAACAGCTGTGGATCAGTAGCCTGCCTCCCTCCCAATCCTCACCCTTACCCCATAACAGCTGTGGATCAGTAACCTGCCTCCTCCCTCGTACCCCTCACCCTTACCCCAGAACAGCTGTGGATCAGTAGCCTGCCTCCTCCCTCCCACCCTTCACCCTTACCCCAGAACAGCTATGGACCAGTCAGCTGCCTCCTCCCTCCCAATCCTCACCCTTACCCCAGAACAGCTGTGGATCAGTAGCCTGCCTCCTCCCTCCCACCCCTCACCCTTACCCCAGAACAGCTGTGGATCAGTCAGCTGCCTTCTCCCTCCCACCCTTCACCCTTACCCCAGAACAGCTGTGGACCAGTCAGCTGCCTCCTCCCTCCCAATCCCCACCCTTACCCCAGAACAGCTGTGGATCAGTGAGCTGCCTCCTCCCTCCCACCCTTCACCCTTACCCCAGAACATCTGTGGACCAGTCAGCTGCCTTCTCCCTCCCACCCTTCACCCTTACCCCAGAACAGCTGTGGACATGTCAGCTGCCTCCTCCCTCCCAATCCTCACCCTTACCCCAGAACAGCTGTAGACACGTCCCCTCTCCCCCCATCACCTGTCCCAGCCCATGGCCAGACACATCCCCTCTCCCCCCACCACCTGCACCAGCTCATGGCCAGACACATCCCCTCTTCCCCCACCACCTGTCCCAGCCAGAACAGGTATGGATCAGTCAGTTGCATCCTCCCTCCCAACCCTCACCCTTACCCTCCTCACCTCTGCACCTGCCAGCCCAGGGCCATTTACATTTTTGGCATTTTGGTCAGCTGCTTCATATCCTTTCACTCCACATCTGGCCAGCTCTCCACCTACTTACTGTACCTTTCTTCCCTATTTTCAGAAGATCAACCAACATCCCAAGTCTCCAACCAAGAGGCCTATCATCTTGCAAGCTCAAGTCCACGTTCCCGCCAGTAAGCACCAAATAAATGCACCAAATAAATGCACATCAATGCCCACCATGCACCCTTACCCCAGAACAGCTGTGGACCAGTCAGCTGCCTCCTCCCTCCCACCCCTCACCCTTACCCCAGAACAGCTGTGGATCAGTAACCTGCCTCCTCCCTCCTACCCCTCACCCTTACCCCAGAACAGCTGTGGATCAGTAACCTGCCTCCTCCCTCCTACCCCTCACCCTTACCCCAGAACAGCTGTGGATCAGTAGCCTGCCTCCTCCCTCCCACCCTTCACCCTTACCCCAGAACAGCTGTGGACCAGTCAGCTGCCTCCTCCCTCCCACCCTTCACCCTTACCCCAGAACAGCTGTGGACCAGTCAGCTGCCTCCTCCCTCCCACCCCTCACCCTTACCCCAGAACAGCTGTGGATCAGTAACCTGCCTCCTCCCTCCTACCCCTCACCCTTACCCCAGAACAGCTGTGGACCAGTCAGCTACCTCCTCCCTCCTACCCCTCACCCTTACCCCATAACAGCTGTGGATCAGTAGCATGCCTCCTCCCTCCCACCCAGAACAGCTGTGGACCAGTCAGCTGCAGCCTCCCTCCCACCCTTCACCCTTACCCCAGAACAGCTGTGGATCAGTCAGCTGCCTCCTCCCTCCCACCCCTCACCTTACCCCAGAACAGCTGTGGATCAGTCAGCTGCCTCCTCCCTCCTACCCCTCACCCTTACCCCAGAACAGCTGTGGATCAGTAACTTGCCTCCTCCCTCCCACCCTTCACCCTTACCCCAGAACAGCTGTGCACGAGTCAGCTGCCTCCTCCCTCCCACCCTTCACCCTAACCCCAGAACAGCTGTGGATCAGTCAGCTGCCTCCTCCCTCCCACCCCTCACCCTTACTTCAGAACAGCCGTGGATCAGTCAGCTGCCTCCTCCCTCCCACCCTCCACCCTTACCCCAGAACAGCTGTGGATCAGTCAGCTGCCTCCTCCCTCCCAATCCTCACCCTTACCCCAGAACAGCTGTGGATCAGTGAGCTGCCTCCTCCCTCCCACCCTTACCATTACCCCAGAACAGCTGTGGATCAGTAACCTGCCTCCTCCCTCCTACCCCTCACCCTTACCCCAGAACAGCTGTGGACCAGTCAGCTGCCTCCTCCCTCCTACCCCTCACCCTTACCCCAGAACAGCTGTGGATCAGTAGCATGCCTCCTCCCTCCCACCCAGATCAGCTGTGGACCAGTCAGCTGCCTCCTCCCTCCCAATCCTCACCCTACCCCAGAACAGCTGTGGACCAGTCAGCTGTCTCCTCCCTCCCAATCCTCACCCTTACCCCAGAACATCTGTGGACCAGTCAGCTGCCCCCTCCCTCCCACTCTTCACCCTTACCCCAGAACAGCTGTGGACCAGTCAGCTGCCTCCTCCCTCCCACCCTTCACCCTAACCCCAGAACAGCTTTGGACCAGTCAGCTGCCTCCTCCCTCCCACCCTTCACCCTTACCCCAGAACAGCTGTGGATCAGTCAGCTGCCTCCTCCCTCCTACCCCTCACCCTTACCCCAGAACAGCTGTGGATCAGTAGCATGCCTCCTCCCTCCCACCCAGAACAGCTGTGGATCAGTAGCCTGCCTCCTCCCTCCTACCCCTCACCCTTACCCCAGAACAGCTGTGGACCAGTCAGCTGCCTCCTCCCTCCCAATCCTCACCCTAACCCCAGAACAGCTGTGGATCAGTCAGCTGCCTCCTCCCTCCCACCCTCCACCCTTACCCCAGAACAGCTGTGGATCAATCAGCTGCCTCCTCCCTCCCACCCCTCACCCTTACCCCAGAACAGCTGTGGATCAGTCAGCTGCCTCCTCCCTCCCAATCCTCACCCTTACCCCAGAACAGCTGTGGATCAGTAGTATGCCTCCTCCCTCCCACCCTTCACCCTTACCCCAGAACAACTGTGGACCAATCAGCTGCCTCCTCCCTCCCAACAGCTGTGGATCAATCAGCTGCCTCCTCCCTCCCACCCCTCACCCTCACCCCAGAACAGCTGTGGATCAGTCAGCTGCCTCCTCCCTCCTACCCCTCACCCTTACCCCAGAACAGCTGTGGATCAGTAACTTGCCTCCTCCCTCCCACCCTTCACCCTTACCCCAGAACAGCTGTGCACCAGTCAGCTGCCTCCTCCCTCCCACCCTTCACCCTCACCCCAGAACAGCTGTGGATCAGTCAGCTGCCTCCTCCCTCCCACCCTTCACCCTTACCCCAGAACAGCTGTGGATCAGTCAGCTGCCTCCTCCCTCCTACCCCTCACCCTTACCCCAGAACAGCTGTGGATCAGTAGCATGCCTCCTCCCTCCCACCCAGAACAGTTGTGGACCAGTCAGCTGCCTCCTCCCTCCCAATCCTCACCCTTACCCCAGAACAGCTGTGGATCAGTGAGCTGCCTCCTCCCTCCCACCCTTCACCCTTACCCCAGAACAGCTGTGGATCAGTCAGCTGCCTCCTCCCTCCCACCCTCCACCCTTACCCCAGAACAGCTATGGACCAGTCAGCTGCCTCCTCCCTCCCAATCCTCACCCTTACCCCAGAACAGCTGTGGATCAGTAGCCTGCCTCCTCCCTCCCACCCCTCACCCTTACCCCAGAACAGCTGTGGATCAGTCAGCTGCCTTCTCCCTCCCACCCTTCACCCTTACCCCAGAACAGCTGTGGACCAGTCAGCTGCCTCCTCCCTCCCAATCCCCACCCTTACCCCAGAACAGCTGTGGATCAGTGAGCTGCCTCCTCCCTCCCACCCTTCACCCTTACCCCAGAACATCTGTGGACCAGTCAGCTGCCTTCTCCCTCCCACCCTTCACCCTTACCCCAGAACAGCTGTGGACATGTCAGCTGCCTCCTCCCTCCCAATCCTCACCCTTACCCCAGAACAGCTGTAGACACGTCCCCTCTCCCCCCATCACCTGTCCCAGCCCATGGCCAGACACATCCCCTCTCCCCCCACCACCTGCACCAGCTCATGGCCAGACACATCCCCTCTTCCCCCACCACCTGTCCCAGCCAGAACAGGTATGGATCAGTCAGCTGCATCCTCCCTCCCAACCCTCACCCTTACCCTCCTCACCTCTGCACCTGCCAGCCCAGGGCCATTTACATTTTTGGCATTTTGGTCAGCTGCTTCATATCCTTTCACTCCACATCTGGCCAGCTCTCCACCTACTTACTGTACCTTTCTTCCCTATTTTCAGAAGATCAACCAACATCCCAAGTCTCCAACCAAGAGGCCTATCATCTTGCAAGCTCAAGTCCACGTTCCCGCCAGTAAGCACCAAATAAATGCACCAAATAAATGCACATCAATGCCCACCATGCACCCTTACCCCAGAACAGCTGTGGACCAGTCAGCTGCCTCCTCCCTCCCACCCCTCACCCTTACCCCAGAACAGCTGTGGATCAGTAACCTGCCTCCTCCCTCCTACCCCTCACCCTTACCCCAGAACAGCTGTGGATCAGTAACCTGCCTCCTCCCTCCTACCCCTCACCCTTACCCCAGAACAGCTGTGGATCAGTAGCCTGCCTCCTCCCTCCCACCCTTCACCCTTACCCCAGAACAGCTGTGGACCAGTCAGCTGCCTCCTCCCTCCCACCCTTCACCCTTACCCCAGAACAGCTGTGGACCAGTCAGCTGCCTCCTCCCTCCCACCCCTCACCCTTACCCCAGAACAGCTGTGGATCAGTAACCTGCCTCCTCCCTCCTACCCCTCACCCTTACCCCAGAACAGCTGTGGACCAGTCAGCTACCTCCTCCCTCCTACCCCTCACCCTTACCCCATAACAGCTGTGGATCAGTAGCATGCCTCCTCCCTCCCACCCAGAACAGCTGTGGACCAGTCAGCTGCAGCCTCCCTCCCACCCTTCACCCTTACCCCAGAACAGCTGTGGATCAGTCAGCTGCCTCCTCCCTCCCACCCCTCACCTTACCCCAGAACAGCTGTGGATCAGTCAGCTGCCTCCTCCCTCCCACCCTCCACCCTTACCCCAGAACAGCTGTGCACCAGTCAGCTGCCTCCTCCCTCCCACCCTTCACCCTTACCCCAGAACAGCTGTGGACCAGTCAGCTGCCTCCTCCCTCCCACCCCTCACCCTTACCCCAGAACAGCTGTGGATCAGTCAGCTGCCTCCTCCCTCCCACCCTCCACCCTTACTCCAGAACAGCTGTGGACCAGTCAGCTGCCTCCTCCCTCCCAATCCCCACCCTTACCCCAGAACAGCTGTGGATCAGTGAGCTGCCTCCTCCCTCCCACCCTTCACCCTTACCCCAGAACATCTGTGGACCAGTCAGCTGCCTTCTCCCTCCCACCCTTCACCCTTACCCCAGAACAGCTGTGGACATGTCAGCTGCCTCCTCCCTCCCAATCCTCACCCTTACCCCAGAACAGCTGTAGACACGTCCCCTCTCCCCCCATCACCTGTCCCAGCCCATGGCCAGACACATCCCCTCTCCCCCCACCACCTGCACCAGCTCATGGCCAGACACATCCCCTCTTCCCCCACCACCTGTCCCAGCCAGAACAGGTATGGATCAGTCAGCTGCATCCTCCCTCCCAACCCTCACCCTTACCCTCCTCACCTCTGCACCTGCCAGCCCAGGGCCATTTACATTTTTGGCATTTTGGTCAGCTGCTTCATATCCTTTCACTCCACATCTCGCCAGCTCTCCACCTACTTACTGTACCTTTCTTCCCTATTTTCAGAAGATCAACCAACATCCCAAGTCTCCAACCAAGAGGCCTATCATCTTGCAAGCTCAAGTCCACGTTCCCGCCAGTAAGCACCAAATAAATGCACCAAATAAATGCACATCAATGCCCACCATGCACCCTTACCCCAGAACAGCTGTGGACCAGTCAGCTGCCTCCTCCCTCCCACCCCTCACCCTTACCCCAGAACAGCTGTGGATCAGTAACCTGCCTCCTCCCTCCTACCCCTCACCCTTACCCCAGAACAGCTGTGGATCAGTAACCTGCCTCCTCCCTCCTACCCCTCACCCTTACCCCAGAACAGCTGTGGATCAGTAGCCTGCCTCCTCCCTCCCAATCCCCACCCTTACCCCAGAACAGCTGTGGATCAGTGAGCTGCCTCCTCCCTCCCACCCTTCACCCTTACCCCAGAACATCTGTGGACCAGTCAGCTGCAACCTCCCTCCCACCCTTCACCCTTACCCCAGAACAGCTGTGGATCAGTCAGCTGCCTCCTCCCTCCCAATCCTCACCCTTACCCCAGAACAGCTGTGGACCAGTCAGCTGCCTCCTCCCTCCCAATCCCCACCCTTACCCCAGAACAGCTGTGGATCAGTGAGCTGCCTCCTCCCTCCCACCCTTCACCCTTACCCCAGAACATCTGTGGACCAGTAACTTGCCTCCTCCCTCCCACCCTTCACCCTTACCCCAGAACAGCTGTGCACGAGTCAGCTGCCTCCTCCCTTCCACCCTTCACCCTTACCCCAGAACAGCTGTGGATCAGTCAGCTGCCTCCTCCCTCCTACCCCTCACCCTTACCCCAGAACAGCTGTGGATCAGTAACTTGCCTCCTCCCTCCCACCCTTCACCCTTACCCCAGAACAGCTGTGCACCAGTCAGCTGCCTCCTCCCTCCCACCCTTCACCCTAACCCCAGAACAGCTGTGGATCAGTCAGCTGCCTCCTCCCTCCCACCCCTCACCCTTACCCCAGAACAGCTGTGGATCAGTCAGCTGCCTCCTCCCTCCCACCCTCCACCCTTACCCCAGAACAGCTGTGGATCAGTCAGCTGCATCCTCCCTCCCACCCTTCACCCTTACCCCAGAACAGCTGTGGATCAGTCAGTTGCCTCCTCCCTCCCACCCTTCACCCTTACCCCAGAACAGCTGTGGATCAGTCAGCTGCCTCCTCCCTCCCACCCTCCACCCTTACTCCAGAACAGCTGTGGACCAGTCAGCTGCCTCCTCCCTCCCAATCCCCACCCTTACCCCAGAACAGCTGTGGATCAGTAGCATGCCTCCTCCCTCCCACCCCTCACCCTTACCCCAGAACAGCTGTGGACCAGTCAGCTGTCTCCTCCCTCCCAATCCTCACCCTTACCCCAGAACAGCTGTGGACCAATCAGCTGCCCCCTCCCTCCCACCCTTCACCCTTACCCCAGCACAGCTGTGGACCAGTCAGCTGCCTCCTCCCTCCCACCCTTCACCCTAACCCCAGAACAGCTGTGGAACAGCTGTGGATCAAACCGAATCCGTAATCCAAGTCATCTTCTTAGCTTTGTATAATTCTTCTGGACATGTTTCAGAGACGGTTGGACCCCTTAAAACCGGTCTCCTAGGTCGTGGGAGACGGGTTTATGCCTCGTCGGACACACGCTCCAGAACCCTCCATCATCCGCGCATTGACCACCGCGTCGTTATTGACGCTCGTTACCATGGTCTTAAATATGGCCGATCTTGCACACAGCAAGTATGTTCGTTTCCTTTTTCAGTCCCCTTACCTGAAAAGACCAGAATGCGAAGATACCGTATACGATCCAACTTGTGTCAGCCTCCTTCCTTCGCTACGAATGATAACGTGTTGGAAATTGATTGGTCTGATGGACGCCGCCCCGAATATGGATGTTATTGGCAAGCACGTTTTGGCCTCCATTTGCTCGATTTTACCGCCTGAGTGCTGGTGGCTGCCCACCGTTGATGAGGCCCTTGCGGCCAGTAGGTTATGGTGCGTTTTTTTCTGTAACAGCATGATCATGCCTTTATGTCCTGATGATGGATGACATGAAAACCACTATAGGATGAATGCTCCAGAGCCCAGGCCTGCGTGGACACGGCACGTGAATGCCGTCACCGCCTTGCGCTCTGCTCATGTGGTCTCCAGCCGTTATTCCAGCCATGTGCATGTCTCCCCAGCCATTCCCAAGATAGTGGTAGACCCCTTCAGCCTGGAGAGTTGTGAATGTGCTGGCACTGCTTGGGGATGGCCCGTCATGATGGGCAGCATGTACTTGCCTGGCAGTGTCGGAGCACCTACCAAGGAACAGATGTGGCCCCTATTTCACCCTCTGGCTCACGTGAGGTTAGTCTTTTTTTATCCCTTTCCCTTTCCTTTCAAGCGTTAAGCCCCCCCCCCCCCTCCCCCATTTCTTTCCAGGCACCGTTTTGCGGACCCTGCAGTTGAACGCCACCTGTTGACCTTGCGTGTCCTTGCACACGTCAAGGCTGAGGCCGATGGGTCCTACCGGTCAAATAGCCGATCTTGTCAATTTCTGCAGTCTTTGCTGATGCACGTCGACTCAGCGGCCGTCCCCCTTTCACTCTCAGCCGCCACGAGGGAATGGATAGCAAGCATGGATGCAGGTTTTTTGCCCGTGCCCCCCATCCTTTCTGCCCGGCCCTTGCTGGCTTATTCCGACAAGCTCCACGTCTCCTCCGCGTGCATGGTGTTTGACCCGCTTAGGGTGGCCTCCAATTCGCTGTTCCACGTGCATAATGGCTACTTGATGATGAAAATTGGTCGAACAGGTGATTGGTTCATGATATTTGTATTCTTTATCGAGTGCCCGAATGCATGCACCATTATCCTCCTGATCCCTAACCCTCACGCCCACCTCTTGTAGGTTCTTCCTCCCCTGCTGTTGGCTTGGCTGGCCGTGGCCGTCCCCCGAAGGGTCCTCTCCGTTCTGAGTATGTGCATCGGCTGGTCCATTTCTTTTTTAACGGCCCCCCACCTCCTGGGGACGACGGTGTATATGTGGTCATGCACACATGTGGGAATCAGCAGTGCATGTCGCCCCTCCACCTGAAGTGGGGGAATCGCAGCTTGAACCCTAGCATGTTTTTATTTGATAATTTTTCAGAGTCTGTGGCCGAGCGTTTGATTCATCATGATCGCATGTTAGAAGATGCAACGAAGGAGATTTTGCTTGCTGGACCCCTGTCTCCTTCAAACCCTCGGTTGGCTCGGTTGAAGCGCCGGCGTCCTCCCGCGGGAGAAGCGCATGTGGCTGCTTGCAATGATTTCTGTGTCCGGGCTCTAGATTTTGGAGAGGCTTGAACAATGTGCTTCAGAGATAGCCTCTCTCTTTTCTGTGGATCTAATTTTGTAAGCACAAGGCTCGCACTCCAATGACATATGCTCACTCCGCCTGCAAGCTGGAAATAAAGGCTAATTCGTGAGAGGCAATCCTGAACACGCTTGACATCCTTCAGCCCGTTTGTGGACTTTGCATGAACATGTTACGTCTTGGCCCACAGAAAATCTACAGCCATGCAGATAATGCCTCATCGTGCTTACTTCAGTCCACATCTCCCCCCCTCCGCTCACATGAGCCAGATCTGCTCCATGAGATCCTCATGAATTTGCCAGCCTTCCTTATGTCAGGTCTTGCTCATGCAAGGTCATAGGAAGCTTCGTGGCATAGCATGCCTTCAACACGATTCTAAACAAAGCCGGGTACATACACGTGTTCCTTGACGTGATTTACTGCACAGCCCTCACCCACACGCCTCCACAGCCCTCGCCTCGCCTCTTGTGTTTTACTGCCTTGATCTTTGCGATCGGCAAAGATATGCCCCCCCCCCCCCCCGGCGGCCCTCCCCTTTGTAAAGTCCCATATGCCACCTTTGAAGGCATGCTGGCCCACTGTATGCTGTGTTGCTTGCTTCCCCTTAATTTTCGCTGCTTTCTGGCTTTTGAGCCGAGCGCGGTTGTCGGTAGGTGGCCTCGTGTGTCGGTTGTGGTGACGCGTTTGATTGCCGTCGTACCTGCTGCCACGCTGTTCTGTTTCTTTGTGTGCCCTTTGCAGATGGTTTCCCGTTGTCGTGTCTCTTGCCTTGATTTCAATCAGAGCTGCGTTCGACAATTGTGTTTTTATTTGTGTGCTCCTTGGCTGTGCTTTTCGTGTGCTGTGAATAAAGCATACAGTGGCGTGGCTAAGGTGACACAAGCGGTACACTTCGTTACTTTTGTAGATTTCCCTTGTTTCTGCTCTCCCCCAGTTTCGGTTCATATTTGTCTTGGTTTGCGTGTGCGCTCTCTCTTGCTTGCTCCGCAGCGATGTTCGCGCTTGGTATTTTGTGGGTGAGGGTCTAAGTCCCTGTCGACAGCGTGTCAGCAACGCGTGTACTATGTACCGTCGTCACACCCCTTACATGAGGGTACTCAGCAGACTACCCCACCACCCTCGCTCCTCATGTGTGCCAACCCACACATGACTTGCTTTGCCTTGACTGTTGCTCTTGACCTGCGGTTATCCGTCCTGCAAGGAAAAACGATGTTGCGACGCCTAACGCTCTCCGGACACTTCCCCAGTAGGTCCTTGACGGCCCGTGGGGGGTTACGCCTGAAGCGGCGGAGGTTCGATTCCGAGCGCGTGTCCGGCTTTACCCCCACAGGCCGTCAGGACGTAATGACGGGAAGTATTTTGTCAACATCCCCTCGCTGTCCCTTGAAAACAACCATGTGTCTATGAACAGCCTCTTATTATGGACGCGTTGGCTAGAGCAGTTAAATCATGAGGGATGGGGGATTGCCAGCCTTTCATATAATTAATTCGGTGAGCGGGATGTGTATACCACATCATTGCGGTCGTGTTTTTATTTGAGATGAACCCCCTTCAGAGCTCAAACCCCTTGCGGAAATAAAAGGGAAGATGAGGATCAGAGGGGCAGAGTGGTCTTTTGGGAGGCTGTGGTATACATGTTTGAGAGTTAGAGAGCAATGGGGCTGGTGTTCTGGGGGGGCGGCTTCCCTTTTTTATTGAAACATAAAACTCGTTTGCGTATTTTCGCCGTCATGGCCCAGCTTCGAGGCTCGGATCTGGATCAGAGTCTTTAAATTTTCCTTTAGCCGTATTTGGTAGCAAGGTGTTATGTTGACACACACCGTCGTTAATAATAGGGTTTGAGATGCTTCCCTTGGGCTGAAATGAATGCGAGGTGTCCATTAAATTCGGGATGCAAACCTAATTCAGATCAAATTCTGGGAGGGTCAATTTCCAGAGCTGAGGAAAAGCATCTTACGTTCATGTCCTGAGAGAGGGTATTTCAGGCCTTCCCTGTAATTTATTATGGTGAGCGGGATGCTATCGGCAAATCATGGCAGCCATGTTTCGCTTTGAAAGGCCCTTTATATTTTTGAAGCCGCACCGCGGTGAGAATATGAACCTCTGAGGAACTAAGGGAGATACGAGTGACAGAGTGGTCATTTGGGGGGCTGTGGTACACATCGTTCAAGTGGAGAGCAACGGGGCGGGCGGTTTCCTCCATTCTACCGTACACCCAATTGCGTGTTTGTTAGCTTCGTGACCTGTCCCTGTTTTTGAAAGGCTCGGCTCTGGATCTCAGGGCGTGGATCATAATTTTGCCTTTCCAGATTTTGTAGCAAGGTCTTGTTATAGTTTGGGATGCTTTCCATGGGCTGAGATGGTTCAGGGCTTCATTTCGGGATGCACGCTTATTCAAATCAAATCCAGGGGAACGTCAGTTTCCAGGGTTGAGTAAAATCATACTACTTTCAGGATTGTGAATGGAACAAGCTTAAAGTCTAGGGAGACAACAAAAATGGCATCGTGTTTGCGTGCTACATGAAGCGGTTAAAAATAAGAAGCCGTTATTGGGGGGCAGCGAGCGGGCTATTTCACCGGCCTGCCCCATGTTCCATGCTAGCAGAAGTGACATAAATACACATGAACACTGTCACTAATAAAGTGTGCGGTTTTGAGGCCTCTACAGAGCACTCAGCCATGCAACATTGCCGGCGGGGATGACATCGGTGTTATAAAACACCATGCCCTTCTTCTTGTCTCCGCTACCCGCCATTGAAACCTTGACATCTAGTAGGTACGCCCACGTGCCCTTGGCCCCTGGCGCATTCAAAGTTGCAAGCACGACGGTGTGCGCTTTTCGGCCCCTGAACAGGCTGCCGGAGGCCTCCGACCTAAACGTGCAGAACATGCCTGCCTCGCTGCACTGCCGCACCGCCATAAAGAGGCGTTGGAGGCAGCTGTCTTTCCATCCGACATTGAAGGAGAAGACGTACCGAATCACAGGGACCTCCGGATCCCAGTTCGGGTGCACGAGGAGGGTCTCCTTGCTTGCCTCAGAGTCAGGTCCGAACAACGCTTGCATCTGTCCTTTCGGCCACTGGAGAGCCATGACATCGAAGATCTGCGATGACGTCGAAACAAATCGTCTAAGACCGGTATCTTCGACGTCATCGTCAGAAGCATCATGAGCGTATGCAACAACACATAACTCACCCCCTTCGGGCTCGGCTGCACCTCTACGCCAAATGTGGACATGGCCCCGGCGAATAAGGCAAAAACCATCATCGCCCCATCGTCACACCCGACGTCCGTGAACGCTATGTGGGCGGCACCTCCCGGAGTCAAGCAATTAATGAACACCAGCATGAGTGCGGCCTTGCTCAAGTTTGAGGCCGTTCCCGGCATGCCGTTTCCGCTGTCTCGCCCCAAACCTCGCAAGGCACGCATTTTGAGTAGCAGCATGAAATTCTTGTACAGGGGTACCACAGTGCGAACCCAGCCGACTGGCGCACGGGCAAGGATGCGCTTGGGTGCAATGGCCGCCATGTCGATTTTTAATTAGCTGTTGATTTTGAACACACATCTCATAACGATCGTTAACAAATGGGCATGCCGCAGACCTAACGCCACCGCCAATCTGCTGATCCGACCACAAGGACAGGTGCTTCACCAAAGTCCACTTGGAACGGCAGCAGTGGTTCTATCATTATGTTAATGCGCGTGTGGTAGACATCGGAAGTCATATGGGGAAGGTAATGAGGTCAGGCCCGCGACCTTCAACTTGCTATCCACCCCCTCATTCCACTAAACCGAGCGCTCACACCATCACAGGATGCGAGTGGAGCCAGCGAAAGCCCTGTAGTGGTATGAGGTCTTCGACAAGCGAAGCGGCGCATCAGGCGATTGTGCAGGTGAGGAATGAGGGGAGTCCAGGTTAGCGAGGCGCGACCTGCCACACAATGGACGAACTGACAACAGGAATATTAGCGAGGCTGCCAAGGTGGAAGTCCAAAGCTGCAGGGAGCAAGGGGGACGGGTCTTCAGATCGGGCTTCGCAGGCAAATTGATTCTTCCGGATGGGGTCAGGGCGGCCGGATGAACCTAGAAAGGACGAACACAGAGAAATGTCCAGGTTGCTTACCCAACACATGGCCAAATGCACCCCCTCTCCCACCACCACCTGCCTCAGCCCATGGCCACAGGCAGCCCCTATCCCCCAACCAACTGCATCAGCCCATGGCTGCCCATGCTGATTTCCAATGCCTCCCCCCCGTACTGGTTGAACCTTGCATGCAATGAAAAAGAGTAACATCTGCAGGGTTGCTAGATGCAATGTACATGATGCATGCACTTCATTGTAGTCTCTGTATACTAATTTCGGTGGAACAAACCTCTGTCCCTTGCTACCACAGGTTTAGGCTGGCTGGCCTACCTACCATGCATCGTGCTGGTCTGAAGCTACAGAAGACCAGCCTCATCAGCTATAGGAAGTCTACCAGCCCCGTGCACTACCAGCCCCGTGCACATGACTCCATCAAGATGCTTACACCGCGCGCCATGAGGCCACCCGCCCAGCGACAACATGGCAGGTAAAAATGGCATGTCACGTGTAGGGCATGCTGGTCAGGAAATGTAGGGCATGCTGGTTACATCAGCACTCATTTACTGGCTGGACTAGCACATTTAAATTACAAGAATCTCTAGTTGAAGCCACACACAGTTTCTGAAGTTAGGGGGATTTGCTTTCGTTAGCTGCGCCGTCCACACATACGTACAAAATCATGGAGGCAGGGTACCTGCCATGGTCGACAGGAGCAGGTAAGGTGTAGGGCCCTTATGTAAAAACGTCATGTCTCCTCAAGCCACTAATTTGTGTGGCCCATCCCTTTGCAGGTGGTCGTGAAGATGAAGAGCTCAGACCATCGTGTGAGTTGGGGTGGGGAGGAGCTATGGGAAAGAAAGGGGGAAGAGGCCCTGCACACTTTTCACACCTCAGGCATTTACATGAGTGGCAAATTAAAATTAAAAAAACTCTGGGCATGGGTGCACAAGTGAATGTGCATGAATCAATGCAGGTGCAAGTACTAACAAAGGTGCATGCCCTAGAGGGATATCCATCAGGATTAGGGTCCGGTACGATTACATGGGCATGTCCTCCCAATGCATGCACTTCATTGTAGTCTCCGCATACTAATTTCGGTTGAACATACCTCTGCAGGTTGGAGATGAACCAGAGCATGGCCTACAGATTCAAGCGGTTGAGCACAATAGCGCGAGCTGAAGATGCGGACGATAAACTAGTTGAAGTGAGTTCACAAAATTGTGAAATGTCTACCTTGAGCCCAACATCATTATAACGAAACTAACTTGTTTCACTCCTGTGCAGGTTTCAGATGTAGCTCCAACAAGGTGGCCATGTGGTAGGGGAAGGGAGGCTAACTTGCAAGGCATGGCATGGCATGGCCAAGGCTGGCATGGCATGACCTAGCCTTGCAAGATATGGCCTTGTAACCCCTATGTGTAATGTAATGTGGAACGTATTTAGCCAAAACATAATATTTTAAGCCTCTACTTATACATAGAAGAGCATAAATTTCAAAGATGAGACTAGTAACATGTCCACGCGGGCCGCTCAAAGCTCGGCCGCGTGGGCGTCCAACTGTTCAGAAGGGAGTAAAGAAGGAACTCAAAGAAAGAGAGGGGGAAAGGAACGAAATAAGAGGCTTTCTGAGTTCATGGGTTAGTTTGTTTTGATTGTGAGACACCGCCCATACATCCACCAGCCACACTCAATTAATGACGTTACACCTCTGGCCCTGGGTCAAATAGGCTCAGTCGCATGGGCGCCAAATTTCAGAGTTGGGAGATCAGAGCGTTCTTTCTGAGTTCCTGGGTTAGTTTGTTTTGATTGTGAGACACCGCCCATAAGTCCACCAGCCACACTCAATCAATGACATTACACCTCTGGCCCTGGGTCAAATAGGCTCAGTCGCATGGGCGCCAAATTTCAGAGTTGGGAGATCAGAGCGTTCTTTCTGAGTTCCTGGGTTAGTTTGTTTTGATTGTGAGACACCGCCCATAAGTCCACCAGCCACACTCAATCAATGACATTACACCTCTGGGCCCTGGTCAAACAAGGATCACCTGCGTGTGCACCTCACTTCAGGGTTTACCGGAAAGAACGAAACAAACACCAGGGAATAAGAAAAATGTGGAGGAGCGGGGGGAAATGAAGCGAAGGGATGGACGCAAGGTTGAAAAAAATTGCAACCAACTCTGAAAAACGACTTTGCCTCTACTACATCTACAAACTTGGCACTCAGAGCAATTATTAAATTAACCGCGATCAGAAGCACATCTAAAATGGATAGGATACACAGGGAAAATTTAAAAAACAGCTTCCACACTTCCAGGACACACATTTCATTCTGGCAGCATAGTAAAGGATCACTATATGAGCATGCAGCCATGCTCAAAATGTCAGGGCAGTGGGTAAAATGGGAGGAACACAGATTTTGAGCCACTTAGGTGGTTCAGCAAAACAGCCCCCCTCGTTTCCCACTCATGGAGATGGCCTGCAACAGCTTCCACACTTCCAGGACACACATTTCATTCTGGCAGCATAGTAAAGGATCACTATATGAGCATGCAGCCATGCTCAAAATGTCAGGGCAGTGGGTAAAATGGGAGGAACACAGATTTTGAGCCACTTAGGTGGTTCAGCAAAACAGCCCCCCTCGTTTCCCACTCATGGAGATGGCCTGCAACAGCCTGCACACTTCCAGGACACACATATCATTCTGGCAGCATAGTAAAGGATCACTATATGAGCATGCAGCCATGCTCAAAATGTCAGGGCAGTGGGTAAAATGGGAGGAACACAGATTTTGAGCCACTTAGGTGGTTCAGCAAAACAGCCCCCCTCGTTTCCCACTCATGGAGATGGCCTGCAACAGCCTCCACACTTCCAGGACACACATTTCATTCTGGCAGCATAGTAAAGGATCACTATATGAGCATGCAGCCATGCTCAAAATGTCAGGGCAGTGGGTAAAATGGGAGGAACACAGATTTTGAGCCACTTAGGTGGTTCAGCAAAACAGCCCCCCTCGTTTCCCACTCATGGAGATGGCCTGCAACAGCCTCCACACTTCCAGGACACACATATCATTCTGGCAGCATAGTAAAGGATCACTATATGAGCATGCAGCCATGCTCAAAATGTCAGGGCAGTGGGTAAATGGGAGGAACACAGATTTTGAGCCACCAAGGTGGTTCAGCAAAACAGCCCCCCTCGTTTCCCACTCATGGAGATGGCCTGCAACAGCCTCCACACTTCCAGGACACACATTTCATTCTGGCAGCATAGTAAAGGATCACTATATGAGCATGCAGCCATGCTCAAAATGTCAGGGCAGTGGGTAAAATGGGAGGAACACAGATTTTGAGTCACCAAGGTGGTTCAGAAAAACAGCCCCCCTCGTTTCCCACTCAAGGAGATGGACTGCAACAGCCTCCACACTTCCATTACACACATTTCATTCTGGCAGCATAGTAAAGGATCATTATATGAACATGCAGCCATGCTCAAAATGTCAGGGCAGTGGGTAAACTGGGAGGAACACAGATTTTGAGCCACTTAGGTGGTTCAGCAAAACAGCCCCCCTCGCTCCCACTCATGGAGATGGCTCTGCTTATCAACCACGCTGTCACACCTGAAAGTGTATGGCTGGCAAGTGAGCCATGCCTTGCCCGCTTGGGCTACCTTGGGCACACACTTGCGCCCCCCCTTGGACCCAACAGTCGTCGGCTTCTGAATGGCTGATTTCCGCTTTTGCCTCTGACGCTTTAGCGTGTCCTTCCTGGTCGCTGCGCGCTTGCGATGGATGGCATACATGGACTTTTCTCCGTGCTTCATTTATCTAAAAGGATGTATGACCCGGTTTAAAGGCAGGTAAGCCTCAGTAGGCCCGTCATTCCACTAAAAGAAAAGTGTGGACACTAAAATGACCAGCGTTAACCGGTAAACAGTAACTTTAGAGAACGTCTCAGCTCTGTTTGGCCACTACATCTCCTCTTAAACGAACCGTTTATGCGCCTTCTGTGGCGAGGCATACAAGGACAGCGACGATTCCTCTGCTTGGTCATACCCGAGACCAAAAAGAGCAATGGTGCATGCGTGCGTAGCTTGCGCTAAGCTTTACATATTAAAAAAGTATCAAAACAATATAATTAGGAGGACGTGGAGACGATAATTCAGGTTGGAGCCGGATCAGAGCGGGGATGGTGTGACGTTCACGTGGAAGGGCAAGGTGAGTGGGTGGCAACACCTACCGGTGACAGGCTGAAGGTGCCAGTTATGTTTTGAAGGTTAGGCAAACATATGGTTGGAGGCGAGGCAGATGTTGAAGTGGCGGTGTGCATGGGAAGGAGCAAGGGAGAATTCATGCATGAGAGCGGACATGGGGCACCAGGTACGAACATTCGGGCTCATGTATCATGCAGGTACATCATGGCCTTGTAATCCAGCTGCATCTTGGTTTCAAATTGGTGCTTCATTTGGGAAGCATTTCAGAAGACACAGGAAGAGAACAAACACATCGTTTGGTTGTGGAGCCTAAGCCCTTCAGACATGAAGAGATAATAGTGTGCACCTGCAAATGCGCAGGGGGGAGCGTTGAGCAGCCGGCAAAAAAAAAACTGTAGGGCTCCCGTCATGCTGCATGACTGCTGGGCTTAGCTGGAACCTGAAGCATGAGCACCTCTAGGGCTCCCGTCATGCTGCAGGATTGCTGGGCTTAGCTGGAACCTGAAGCATGAGCACCTTTAGGGCTACCGTGTTGTTGTAAGATTGCTGAGCTTAGCTGGAACCTGAAGCATGAGCACCTGTAGGGCTACCGTCATGTGACCCCCCAATTCAATGACACTAAACCTCTGGGCCCTGCTCAAAAAGGCGTGGCCGCATGTGTTAGTGTATTACATGATGCCCATGCAGTGCAACTGCCTTAGAGCTGCCTTAGAGCTAGAGGCTTTCAACTTAGGAGAAGAGGAGGGGTGAAGACTCGAATGTATGTTGCATGTTGGCAGCAGCATGGGAGCTGGGAAGGTGCATGGCGTCCTTGTAACTTCGCTGCCTACCCATCAAAGACCGTCGTTAATGTGCCGACCATACTCACAATACACACATTTCACCACCACAGCCCGCCTTCCTTGCCATAAATAACCCTTTCTAGTAGCTTTGTTTCACTGTCAACGTATCAATATGCAGACACATACCACCCCGTTGTGCCTTCCATCGCCGATTGTGGCAAATACAATTGCCGTCTCCCGGTTTACAGACCGCCCGGGTCTTTTCCTCGTTGCGAATCAAGCTTATCGGAACATTTTAGCTCCTCACGGGTTGTCGATTAAGGATTTGAGACGCTCGATTCGGTCGATCCGTCCGAGTCATGTACTACGCTGCACGGATGTTGCGAACCTGAAGAAGCTCGTTCGAATCAGAGCCATCCGCAATAGACACGGCGCTGTTATCATGATTTCTGTACAGGGCATTCAAGCCACGATTCGGCAGTCGTCCAAGCTGACATCTGACGATAAAGAAGTCTTGTGTGAAGCCCTAGGCGAATTGGCACCTCCGCCTTCATACGGGTCCATGATCATCAGGTGAGACTAGCCAGTTCAGACTAGCATGTATTCTAAACCTGTTCATTCTGTACCTTCCTCATGTACCTATCATGCGTGCCCTGACCACCATACCTTGTATGCTCCATTCAGCCAAATGCAAGCAGCAGCGGGCTCGAGCAAGCGCATGCGGCCGACCACCATGCGGCCACCCAGCGATGAGTTGAAGCTGCCAAACACAATCCCTCCAATGCCTGTCAAGGAGAGCAGTGATGAGGAGATCAGTGATGAGGAAGACAATGGGTAAGTGATAAGCAGTACTAGACTGGATTGTGTAGTTGCTCAACCAAAGTGTTTTAGCCCAGATAGAGCTTGCATTTTTCCGCTTCCTGTCACATGATGAATGCCGGTCCGTGCACCCCTAATTAGATTAGGCAAGGACAACATACTTCCACCTCCCATCTGACCTTGAATCTTTTATTCAGAAAATTGCAAGCAACGGGCGCGAGGAAGCGCATGCGGCCCGCCAACGCTCATCCACCCAGCTTTGAGTTTGAGCTTTCCAACATCCCTCCTTCGATGCCTGCCAAGGAGAGCAATGATGAGGAGAACAGTGATAGTATTGACAATGGGTAAGTGATAATCATGACTAGGCTGGATTTCTGTACTTGCCCAAGCAGCATGATTGTTTTTGCCTGAGTCCATGTAGTGATCAATGTCCCCGGTCCGACCCCCGTTAGGTTGAATTTGGGACGCACTCCAAGCAAACACGTCATGCATGATGATGAGGAGCTTGAGGATGTGGATGCTGCCACACCTGGACTACACCCTCAACCATCACATACACCTGATCCTGCTGGGTAGGTTGATCAAAATATTTGTACAAACGTATTTCGCCCAAGCTCAAGCGTATGCCATGCAGAACCCTGTCCCCCAATCCTCTTTTAAGCGTATGCCCTGCACAACCCTGGCCCACAAACCTCTTTTAAGCGTATGCCCTGCAGAACCCTGCCCCACAAACCTCTTGTAAGCTTATGCCCTGGACCCTTTTCCTGCACCCTCATATAGGTTGGACAACGTACTTCCAGCAACCATCTATATTGACCTCTTCTCTTCCGATGAGGGAGAGCCAAACTATGTTGACACCGGCGGCTACACCGGTATCAACATGCATATTTCTGGAAATGTACCTCCACGTCATGTTTGGTACGTAATTGAAGTTGTGTCATTTATAATAAATCTCAATTTTAATCTGCATACCCTCAGCCACTGTCCCTTGTATGTGACAAATGAGCGGCATCTTCCCACATTCACCCTTGATTACATGTGAATGAAAGATACCATGCAGGTGCACATGCTTGGCTCCACCCTCACATGTTGCCTTGTGGGCCAAAACAGTTGCCTTCCCCTCATGGCTCTCTTTCACCTGCAGTTTGGGCAATGTGACACCCTCGTCCAGTGATGACAGCAGTGAGCCAGACACTTCTGATCCAGAGACATCAGATCATCCCGATGATATCAAGGTAGCATCCCATCGAGAACGTGGGGACAGCCAAAACAGAAGGTCAGTCCACATGACATTTTAGGATGTGTTCATGCCGTAGGGTCCAAATGAAGGGATTGTAGGAATCATGTGCTCATGTAGCTTTAGGTCCTCCCCCCCAATCAACACCCCCTTTCTCCCTCCCCAGCCTCCCACCCCTGCCTCTCACATGAGACCTGTCCCCCGTACTTCCCCCATGCCTCTCTAATGTTACTTGTCCATCCCATCCATGTTATGCAGTTTTTCTGTTGGGGACATGCCAGTGAACATGCCTCAAGTGGAGCTAACCTCGAAACAACATGCCATGAAGTACGGACTCAAGGGACACCAAGAGACTGCTAAGCTAACTTGTGAGATTGCCGAGTACGTTGAGTGGAACAACACTGCCATCCAGCTGGACCGTCCATGCGTGGCCCTCCAAACCACGACACTGGGCAAACATGAAGACCATCTGAGAGGTGAGATACAATCATATCCATATCCCATACTCTTAGGCCATGCTTGTATGAGAGTTAGTGTAAGGCCATGTGTGTAAGATGGTTTACTGTCGGGCCATGCTCGTACAAAGGTTTTTTGTCATGGTTTTATGCTCCCATGCCATGCTTCTATGAGGGTTTCATCTCTTGAATGACTGACCTTTTGGATGGCCTCCCCCCCCACACCTATTAGGTTATCTGGGCTTCATCGCCAACGTGCAAGACGTCAACCCCGAGACCTTGTCCTTGAATGTCTACAAGGACAAAGCGACATTCTTAGCCTTCATAGCCTACTTGAAGGCGCGGTCAGTTGGCCGGGACCACGTGGTTAAGCATGCATCCATATGCAGGCGTGTTTGCCAGTTCTTGTACCGGGGAACAGGCGATCTGCAGATGGGGGTCATGGACACCTGGTTAACCAATCTGCAGCGGCAGTTACTAGCCTCAATGCCCAAAACCCCGGTCAGTGAGATGCCCTATGGACCCGAGGTGTACCAGCACATCGACCATCTAGTGTCGCGTGCACGGCGGGCAATTGCATGGGATTCACAGCTGGATGATCTGACAAAGGTGGAGACAGCGTTCACAGTGCAGACAGCCCTCCTGGCCATGCTCATCACAGGATCACAAATCCCTCCGTGCCGGTGAGTGCATGATGGTCAGTGCTAAGGGTTTGATGGGTTTATAAATGCGGTGAACGTATGATTGCAGAAGCAAAAAGTATGATGATGAAGCCCGATTCCCACCTTGAAGCCTAATTCCCACCGTGCCCAAGCATGGGAAGCCTGATTCGCAAGCCCCCTTGCCTGAGAAGCCTGATTCCCACCTTGCCCTTGCTTCGTGAGCAACACATGTGATGATAAAGCCTGATTCCCACCCTGAAATCTGATTCCTACCATGAAACATGATTCCCACCTTGCTCACGAAGGTTGCATGTGTTGAAGACCCTTCAACACCCGAGATTTGTTGGCAAGGGACCGTGTCCTGACCCAGACTGCTTACAGCCCACAAAATGCCTGGGGAACCATTTCGAGGTGGTCAAGCTGGATGCAACATTGGAGGAGGGACCAAAGCGAAAAATCATATACCAAGCCATTCACCACAAGGTAAGAACCCTGATTTATAAGACCAGCCATTTGTTAATTGCAGTGAAAGTAGATTCCCAGTCCATGCATTTGAATTTCTCCCTCATTATTAGTGTGTATGCCCTCCTTTACCCCCTCCCAGTCCATGCAGCTGTTTGGGCCCAAAGGATTAGTGTCCTTGCCCCCCTTGCCTCATCCCAGTCCAGGCAGCTGCTTTTCTCCATAACAAACAAAAAATGTTTGTGGGCCCTCCTTTACCCCCTCCCAGTCCATGCAGTTGTTTGGGCCCAAAGGATTAGTGCCCTTGCCCCCCCTTGCCACATCCCAGTCCAGGCAGCTGTTTTTCTCCAAAACAATACGTGTTTGTGGGCCCTCCTTTACCCCTCCCAGTCCATGCAGCTTGTTGGGCCCAAAGGATTAGTGCCCTTGCCCCCCCTTGCCACATCCCAGTCCAGGCAGCTGTTTTTCTCCATAACAATACGTGTTTGTGGGCCCTCCTTTACCCCTCCCAGTCCATGCAGCTTGTTGGGCCCAAAGCATTAGTGCCCTTGCCCCTTCTTGCCCCATCCCAGTCTAGGCAGCTGTTTTTCTCCATAACAAAACGTGTTTGTGGGCCCTCCTTTACCCCCTCCCAGTCCATGCAGCTGTTGGGCCCAAAGGATTAGTGCCCTTGCCCCTTCTTGCCCCATCCCAGTCTAGGCAGCTGTTTTTCTCCAAAACAATAAGTGTTTGTGGGCCCTCCTTTACCCCTCCCAGTCCATGCAGCTTGTTGGGCCCAAAGGATTAGTGCCCTTGCCCCCCCTTGCCACATCCCAGTCTAGGCAGCTGTTTTTCTCCATAACAAAACGTGTTTGTGGGCCCTCCTTTAAACCTCCCAGTCCATGCAGCTTGTTGGGCCCAAAGGATTAGTGCCCTTGCCCCCCCTTGCCACATCCCAGTCTAGGCAGCTGTTTTTCTCCATAACAAAACGTGTTTGTGGGCCCTCCTTTACCCCTCCCAGTCCATGCAGCTTGTTGGGCCCAAAGGATTAGTGCCCTTGCCCCCCCTTGCCACATCCCAGTCCAGGCAGCTGTTTTTCTCCAAAACAATACGTGTTTGTGGGCCCTCCTTTACCCCTCCCAGTCCATGCAGCTTGTTGGGCCCAAAGGATTAGTGCCCTTGCCCCCCCTTGCCACATCCCAGTCCAGGCAGCTGTTTTTCTCCATAACAAAACGTGTTTGTGGGCCCTCCTTTACCCCTCCCAGTCCATGCAGCTGTTTGGGCCCAAAGGATTAGTGCCCTTGCCCCCCCTTGCCACATCCCAGTCCAGGCAGCTGCTTTTCTCCATAACAAAACGTGTTTGTGGGCCCTCCTTTACCCCCTCCCAGTCCATGCAGTTGTTTGGGCCCAAAGGATTAGTGCCCTTGCCCCCCCTTGCCACATCCCAGTCCAGGCAGCTGTTTTTCTCCAAAACAATACGTGTTTGTGGGCCCTCCTTTACCCCTCCCAGTCCATGCAGCTTGTTGGGCCCAAAGCATTAGTGCCCTTGCCCCCCCTTGCCACATCCCAGTCCAGGCAGCTGTTTTTCTCCATAACAAAACGTGTTTGTGGGCCCTCCTTTACCCCTCCCAGTCCATGCAGCTGTTTGGGCCCAAAGCATTAGTGCCCTTGCCCCCCCTTGCCACATCCCAGTCCAGGCAGCTGTTTTTCTCCATAACAATACGTGTTTGTGGGCCCTCCTTTACCCCTCCCAGTCCATGCAGCTGTTTGGGCCCAAAGCATTAGTGCCCTTGCCCCTTCTTGCCCCATCCCAGTCCATGCAGCTATTTTTCTCCATAACAATAAGTGTTTGTGGGTCCTCCTTTACCCCTCCCAGTCCATGCAGCTGTTTGGGCCCAAAGGATTAGTGCCCTTGCCCCCCCTTGCCTCATCCCAGTCCAGGCAGCTGTTTTTCTCCATAACAATAAGTGTTTGTGGGCCCTCCTTTACCCCTCCCAGTCCATGCAGCTGTTTGGGCCCAACGGATTAGTGCGCATGCCCCTCCTTGCCTCATCCCAGTCCAGGCAGCTGTTTTTCTCCATAACAATAAGTGTTTGTGGGCCCTCCTTTACCCCTCCCAGTCCATGCAGCTGCTTGGGCCCAAACCATTAGTGCCCATGCCCCTCCTTGCCTCATCCCAGTCCAGGCAGTTGAATATCTCCCTCAGGATTAGTGAGCAGACAGCTGAATAATATTGTGATGGGCAAAATAAGATATGCAAGAGAACAGTAGGCAGCAGGCATAAATGATACAGTGAACAAACATAATAATTGTGTACTTAAGTTGCCCTCGTTTCTTTACTTACAGAACGACAGGCGAGGGTTTCAGCCAACCGAGCTCACACTACCGACATGTAAGATTATTGCATTATTGTGCTGACCAAACTGCATGTGGTAAGCCTTTGGATCTTGCTGTCATAGTTTTTTGATGTAGCTGAATTGTAGCTGAGACAAGAAAAACATGTGAATCAATGATGCATCCCCTTCAACCCCTTCAACTGCTGAACATGTTGGCAATTATAATTCCCCTACCCTTATCACTGCCCTAAAGCCATAATGTCACCGTATTATATCCTAATTGGAATTTTGCTTGCCACACAGGGCCGCTTACAGAACTGCTCATGTTTCACATCAAGAAAGGCCACAAGCGCCTTGCGGTGTCATCCGAGACTTCTTTGTTTGTGTCACGAAAGGGCGTGGCCTTGAAAGACACAACATTTGTGAACTACTGGCGAATTCACATCCTGCGCAATGCCACCTTCCCATATTTCCCACCATCATGGGCTCGTCGCTTGTTCGTGCAGTCCTACACTGCAGCGGTTGGCCAGGATCCTGAGATGTGGGATGGATGCGCTGTGGTGAGTCATGCTGGGAGGGAAATCGAATTTTGGACAAAAACATATATTGATAATTCCCTTGCCTTGGCACTTGTCCCGGAGTTGGATACTTGGAT
Organism: Limnomonas spitsbergensis; assembly: GCA_037349105.1. Classification (NCBI taxonomy): domain Eukaryota; kingdom Viridiplantae; phylum Chlorophyta; class Chlorophyceae; order Chlamydomonadales; genus Limnomonas; species Limnomonas spitsbergensis. The sequence continues at coordinate 44,096 of JAYJMM010000046.1, forward strand.
GTATGTGGTTATGAGAAGCATGCATGACAGTTTGTTTAGCATGGCAGTGATATCTGACGTGACACCTCATGCACTGTGCAGGCTATGGGATCTAGCACCAAGACCTGGTGGAATCACTACGGTGCTCCCACAATGCGAAGACGTATCTCGCAGGCTGCCGTCGATAATCATGGGACATTCCAGACATTCATGGCCATGGCGAGCCATGACGAGCAATTTGAGGACGTTTAGAGACCTAGTCACTTCATACGCACGAGCGCCCATTGAGCATGAATGCGTAGCTTTATAGTGTCGTGCAGCCTGTAGGGGGGGTGACAGGGTCCATGCGCTTGCTCAAATATATGCGCGGCTACCATCCAATGAGCGGTGATTGGTTTATTGAGACTAAGCGGTCTTTCGAGCTGACTAAGCTGCTCCCATCTTCCAGTCTAGCTGACTCGACTGGACACAGTTACATAACAGTTAGGGAATGACATGAACTGCATGCGCTTGCTTAAATTGATGCGCAGCTACCATCCAATGAGCGGTGATTGGTTTATTGAGACTAAGCGGTCTTTCGAGCTGACTAAGCTGCTCCCATCTTCCAGTCTAGCTGACTCGACTGGACACAGTTACATAACAGTTAGGGAATGACATGAACTGCAAACGCTTGCTTAAATTGATGCGCAGCTACCATCCAGCAAGCGGTGATTGGTTTATTGAGGCTAAGCGGTCTTTCGAGCTGATTAAGCTGCTCCCATCTTCCAGTCTAGCTGACTAGACTTGAAACAGTCACAGAACAGTTAGGGAATGACAAGAACTGCATGCCCTTGCATAAATTGATGCGCATCTACCATCCAGCGAGTGGTGATTGGTTTATTGAGGCTAAGCGGTCTTTCAAGCTGATTAAGCTGGTCCCATCTTCCAGTCTAGCTGACTAGACTTGACACAGTCACAGAACATTTAGGGAATGACATGAACTGCATGCGCTTGCTTAAATTGATGCGCAGCTACCATCCAATGAGCGGTGATTGGTTTATTGAGGCTAAGCGGTCTTTCGAGCTGATTAAGCTGCTCCCATCTTCCAGTCTAGCTGACTAGACTTGACACAGTCACAGAACATTTAGGGAATGACATGAACTGCATGCGCTTGCTGAAATATATGCGCGGCTACCATCCAATGAGCGGTGATTGGTTTATTGAGGCTAAGCGGTCTTTCGAGCTGACCAAGCTGCTCCCATCTTCCAGTCTAGCTGATTCGACTGGACACAGGTACATAACAGTTAGGGAATGACATGAACTGCATGCGCTTGCTTAAATTGATGCGCATCTACCATCCAGCGAGCGGTGATTGGTTTATTGAGGCTAAGCGGTCTTTCAAGCTGATTAAGCTGCTCCCATCTTCCAGTCTAGCTGACTAGACTTGAAACAGTCACAGAACAGTTAGGGAATGACAAGAACTGCATGCCCTTGCATAAATTGATGCGCGGCTACCATGTAGTGAGCGGTGAATGGTTTATTGAGGCTAAGCGGTCTTTCGAGCTGATTAAGCTGGTCCCATCTTCCAGTCTAGCTTAGCTTAGATGAATAGCCTAAACCATCTTGCAGTTCAGCCCAATGCACTAGGCAGATGAAGCATGAATGTTGTTAACAGTTGGCGCTGCCCTCAATCCAGTGTAAGCTTCAAGTTTCTTAATTTGTGCCGCGCAACCTGTTGGGGGGGAGACAGGTCCCTGCTTAATTTGTGGCGCGCAACCTGTTGGGGGGGAGACAGGTCCCTGGTTAATCTGTGGCGCGCAACCTGTTGGGGGGGAGACAGGTCCCTGGTTAATCTGTGGCGCGCAACCTGTTGGGGGGGAGACAGGTCCCTGGTTGATTTGTGAAGCGCAACCTGTTGGGGGGGAGACAGGTCCCTGGTTAATTTGTGAAGCGCAATCTGTTGGGGGGGAGACAGGTCCCTGGTTAATCTGTGGCGCGCAATCTGTTGGGGGGGAGACATGTCCCTGGTTAATCTGTGGCGCGCAACCTGTTGGGGGGGAGACATGTCCCTGGTTAATCTGTGGCGCGCAATCTGTTGGGGGGGAGACAGGTCCCTGGTTAATCTGTGGCGCGCAACCTGTTGGGGGGGAGACAGGTCCCTGGTTAATTTGTGGCGCGCAATCTGTTGGGGGGGAGACAGGTCCCTGGTTAATTTGTGGCGCGCAACCTGTTGGGGGGGAGACAGGTCCCTGGTTAATTTGTGATGCGCAACCTGTTGGGGGGGAGACAGGTCCCTGGTTAATTTGTGGCGCGCAACCTGTTGGGGGGGAGACAGGTCCCTGGTTAATTTGTGACGCGCAACCTGTTGGGGGGGAGACAGTTCCCTGGTTCATCTGTGGCGCGCAACCTGTTAGGGGGGAGACAGGTCCCTGGTTAATTTGTGGCGCGCAATCTGTTGGGGGGGAGACAGGTCCCTGGTTAATTTGTGACGCGCAACCTGTTGGGGGGTGACAGGTCCCTGGCTAATCTGTGGCGCGCAACCTGTTAGGGGGGAGACATGTCCCTGGTTAATCTGTGGCGCGCAACCTGTTGGGGGGGAGACAGGTCCCTGGTTAATTTGTGAAGCGCAACCTGTTGGGGGGAGACAGGTCCCTGGTTAATCTGTGGCGCGCAACCTGTTGGGGGGGAGACAGGTCCCTGGTTAATTTGTGGCGCGCAACCTGTTAGGGGGGAGACAGGTCCCTGGTTAATCTGTGGCGCGCAACTTGTTAGGGGGGAGACAGGTCCCTGGTTAATTTGTGGCGCGCAACCTGTTGGGGGGGAGACAGGTCCCTGGTTAATTTGTGGCGCGCAACCTGTTGGGGGGGAGACAGGTCCCTGGTTAATTTGTGACGCGCAACCTGTTGGGGGGGAGACAGGTCCCTGGTTCATCTGTGGCGCGCAACCTGTTAGGGGGGAGACAGGTCCCTGGTTAATTTGTGGCGCGCAATCTGTTGGGGGGGAGACAGGTCCCTGGTTAACTTGTGACGCGCAACCTGTTGGGGGGTGACAGGTCCCTGGCTAATCTGTGGCGCGCAACCTGTTAGGGGGGAGACAGGTCCCTTGTTAATCTGTGGCGCGCAACCTGTTGGGGGGGAGACAGGTCCCTGGTTAATTTGTGGCGCGCAACCTGTTGGGGGGGAGACAGGTCCCTGGTTAATTTGTGAAGCGCAACCTGTTGGGGGAAGACAAGTCCCTGGTTAATTTGTGACGCGCAACCTGTTGGGGGGGAGATAGGTCCCTGGTTAATTTGTGACGCGCAACCTGTTAGGGGGGAGACAGGTCCCTGGTTAATTTGTGGCGCGCAATCTGTTGGGTGGGAGACATGTCCCTGGTTAATCTGTGGCGCGCAACCTGTTGGGGGGGAGACAGGTCCCTGGTTAATTTGTGGCGCGCAATCTGTTGGGGGGGAGACAGGTCCCTGGTTAATCTGTGGCGCGCAACCTGTTGGGGGGAGACAGGTCCCTGGTTAATCTGTGACGCGCAACCTGTTGGGGGGTGACAGGTCCCTGGCTAATCTGTGGCGCGCAACCTGTTAGGGGGGAGACAGGTCCCTGGTTAATCTGTGGCGCGCAACCTGTTAGGGGGGAGACAGGTTCCTGGTTAATCTGTGGCGCGCAACCTGTTGGGGGGGAGACAGGTCCCTGGTTAATCTGTGGCGCGCAACCTGTTGGGGGGGAGACAGGTCCCTGGTTAATCTGTGGCGCGCAACCTGTTGGGGGGGAGACAGGTCCCTGGTTAATCTGTGGCGCGCAACCTGTTGGGGGGGAGACATGTCCCTGGTTAATCTGTGGCGCGCAACCTGTTGGGGGGGAGACAGGTCCCTGGTTAATTTGTGGCGCGCAACCTGTTGGGGGGGAGACAGGTCCCTGGTTAATTTGTGGCGCGCAATCTGTTGGGGGGGAGACAGGTCCCTGGTTAATTTGTGGCGCGCAATCTGTTGGGGGGGAGACATGTCCCTGGTTAATCTGTGGCGCGCAATCTGTTGGGGGGGAGACAGGTCCCTGGTTAATCTGTGGCGCGCAACCTGTTAGGGGGGAGACAGGTCCCTGGTTAATTTGTGACGCGCAACCTGTTGGGGGGGAGACAGGTCCCTGGTTAATTTGTGACGCGCAACCTGTTGGGGGGGAGACAGGTCCCAGGTTAATCTGTGGCGCGCAACCTGTTAGGGGGGAGACAGGTCCCTGGCTAATTTGTGGCGCGCAACCTGTTGGGGGGGAGACAGGTCCCTGGTTAATTTGTGACGCGCAACCTGTTGGGGGGGAGACAGGTCCCTGGTTCATCTGTGACGCGCAACCTGTTGGGGGGGAGACAGGTCCCTGGTTAATTTGTGACGCGCAACCTGTTAGGGGGGAGACAGGTCCCTGGCTAATTTGTGGCGCGCAACCTGTTGGGGGGGAGTCAGGTCCCTGGTTAATTTGTGACGCGCAACCTGTTGGGGGGGAGACAGGTCCCTGGTTCATCTGTGACGCGCAACCTGTTGGGGGGGAGACAGGTCCCTGGTTAATTTGTGACGCGCAACCTGTTGGGGGGGAGACATGTCCCTGGTTAATCTGTGGCGCGCAACCTGTTGGGGGGGAGACATGTCCCTGGTTAATTTGTGGCGCGCAACCTGTTGGGGGGGAGACAGGTCCCTGGTTAATTTGTGACGCGCAACCTGTTGGGGGGGAGACAGGTCCCTGGTTAATCTGTGGCGCGCAACCTGTTGGGGGGGAGACATGTCCCTGGTTAATTTGTGACGCGCAATCTGTTGGGGGGGAGACAGGTCCCTGGTTAATCTGTGGCGCGCAACCTGTTAGGGGGGAGACAGGTCCCTGGTTAATTTGTGAAGCGCAATCTGTTGGGGGGGAGACAGGTCCCTGGTTAATCTGTGGCGCGCAACCTGTTAGGGGGGAGACAGGTCCCTGGTTAATTTGTGGCGCGCAACCTGTTAGGGGGGAGACAGGTCCCTGAAAATCTGTGGCGCGCAACATGCTCATGCCCCATAGCAAAGAGGGCAGGCCAGCACAATGCTCATACCCCCTAGCTAAGAGGTTCATTGGTGCGAGTTAAGTGGTGCATGAACATAAGTGGGGGCTCAAATCAGCATGAGCCACATATTGCATGTGCTCATCCAAGGCGTCGGTACAAGAAGTTCATTTGGGCTTGAAGTTAATATGTGTTTGAAGTTCATTGGTGGCTAAAGTGAAGTGGTGCATGAACATAACTGGTGGCTGAAGTTCAGCATGAGCCAAAGGATGCATGTGCACATCATGGGCGTAAGTGTTTGAAGTTCATTGGTGGCTGAAGTGAAGTGGTGCATGAACATAACTGGTGGCTGAAGTCCAGCATGAAGGTTGCATGTGCACATCATAGGTCAAGTGTGGAACTTGAGTGCGCCAGTGGACTTGTGCGGTCTTGAAAGTTGTATCTATCTTGAGGTTCACGAGCCATGAGCGATATGCCTTGAAGTGTCCCGGTGCACAGTCGAGTACGAGGTAGTGAAACTTCAGTGGCAGTGGACTTGTGCTCTCCTGAAGGTTGTAACTATCATGATGTTTACAAGCTATGTAGTATATGCCTTGACGTTTCCAGGTGCGCAGCCGAAACTTGAGTGGTGGCCAAACTTCAGCGCGAACCTAACATACATCTTGGCGATACTTTTTCCCACGCAATGTTTAGCCAGCGTTATGTTTTGGTTACACTTACCGCACAGTTAAACTGAAGGAGAGACGAACGTTATCCATTGGTGATCTTTCTTGCATATCATATGATCGCTTCGGACTTCGTGTGCATGCCTGTGTGAAGCCAGCCAATTTTGGAGGGCCGAATCTTCCTGTGTACAGGAAGTTCCTCTGGCGATTCACCCCTAGTTTTAGTCTTTTCATTTCAACATCCTGCCTGTCTTTTTGAACGAAGCGCCGCCCTACCAAGACACGCATGCGCGCATATACGCCGCTTTCTGCTGTTTCGAACACTGTTTTATCTAACGTGCCATACACGCCTGATGCCTCAGGTGACAGCAACAACATGTTCACCCATCAGTTTTTTGCAACAACATCTTACCGATCTGCGTCGAAGCCACGCCGCACCACTCCGATCTCCAATCTTCTTGCTTCGTCTACAGGTTGGCCACGCAGCCCTCGCCAGCTGTGCTGCCTGAGCGCAGCAAGAGGTGGCAGGAGGGCACACCCAGCGCGATTGCAGTGCATCTGATAAAGCAATCATGCAAAGCGTACCTCGCCGTTCCTACAGCTCCACGATCAGTGTTACTACTAGATGGTGTTGCATGATGTTGAGCGAAACCTCTGGTTGATCTTGTAGACCTACACCAGGAATGCCAATCTCAACAGACGGCCATGATACGCCTGGAGACCGAACGTCTCGACGCCACAGCCATGGGGCAACGTTCCACACTTTGTACCACCTGTCGACGATCTGGAATGCACTTCTCAGTACCACCAGTGTACCAGTCCCTTCTTGAAAGATCAACCAATTCAGGTGAGCTTGGTAGCACACGTAATGCTACGCTCTGATGGCGACCCAGCTTCATCCTGATATGCCCGATCATGCTTTGCCACGGATTGGATCTTGTATGAAGTTCTCTGAGTAACGCGTTGTACTCATACGCAATGTAATGTATAAGCAGCATCTTCCTCATGCGTACCGTCAGGTACCCAACACACCGGGGGCCGACATCCCCACGCATCCCCAAAGCGCCATCGTAAACGCAAGAACAAGGAAGATCGAGAAGCCCAGCAACTACCATCCCCTGTGCACAAGACTCTATCACCTTGCTACATCAGATCAGAGTGCCACAACCACTCGACCACACGACCACTGGGCTCGACCTTCCTGCTGTTTGCTGGATGAAAGGCAAGTAACAGCGTGTCCCTCCCGCATGGCCCTCCAGCATGGGCCATGTGCCCTCTAGCCTGTCCATACCCCCCCCTCCCCCTCGTGCTTACACCCCAGGCCATCAGCCACAAGTAAATTACAGAGCAAGGTACCAGTACCTGTCCCCGTGCACACGACTCCACCTCCATGTTTTTATCAGAGCAGCGTACAAGTACATGTCCCCATGCACAAGACTCCACCATCCTTATACATCAAGGCAAAGTAACAGAACCCCCTCCCCAAACACCTCTCCCCCTCAGCTGCCTAGCTCATGCAGTCCACATATCCCCCTTTGCTGCCTAGATCCAGCAGTCCACCTCTCCCCCTCAGCTGCCCAGGTCTTGCATGCCAAAGATCCCCCACAACTGCCCAGCAATTTAGGGTCCAGCCACTCAAAGTCCAACCAGTCAGGGTCCAGCCACATCCAGTACCCCCATGTGCTCTCCTAGACTCTCCCACATACCCTCCCGTACATCCCATGCCATAAAGCATGCACCCTTTATGTCCCTTGCTACCACAGGACTAGGCTGGCTGGCCTACCATGCATCATGATCGTCTGAAGGTACCCAAGCCCAGCCTCATCACCTACTGCTTCTCAACAGCCAAAGCACTCCACATGCCCAGCTCATGGCCAGACACATCCCCTCTCCCCCCATCACCTGCCCCAGCTCATGGCCAGACACATCCCCTCTCCCCCCATCACATGTCCCAGCTCATGGCCAGACACATCCCCTCTCCCCCCACCACCTGTCCCAGCTCATGGCCAGACACATCCCCTCTCCCCCCACCACCTGCTCCAGCTCATGGCCAGACACATCCCCTCTCCCCCCACCACCTGCTCCAGCTCCTGGCCAGACACATCCCCTCTCCCCCCACCACCTGCTCCAGCTCATGGCCAGACACATCCCCTCTCCCCCCACCACCTGCTCCAGCTCATGGCCAGACACATCCCCTCTCCCCCCACCACCTGCTCCAGCTCCTGGCCAGACACATCCCCTCTCCCCCCACCACCTATCCCAGCTCATGGCCAGACACATCCCCTCTCCTCCCACCACCTGCTCCAGCTCATGGCCAGACACATCCCCTCTCCCCCCACCACCTGCTCCAGCTCATGGCCAGACACATCCCCTCTCCCCCCATCACATGCCCCAGCTCATGGCCAGACACATCCCCTCTCCCCCCATCACCTGCTCCATCTCATGGCCAGACACATCCCCTCTCCCCCCATCACATGTCCCAGCTCATGGCCAGACACATCCCCTCTCCCCCCACCACCTGTCCCATATCAGTAACCTGCCTCCTCCCTCCTACCCCTCACCCTTACCCCATAACAGCTGTGGATCAGTAGCCTGCCTTCTCCCTCCCACCCAGAACAGCTGTGGACCAGTCAGCTGCCTCCTCCCTCCCAATCCTCACCCTTACCCCAGAACAGCTGTGGATCAGTCAGCTGCATCCTCCCTCCCACCCTTCACCCTTACCCCAGAACAGCTGTGGATCAGTCAGCTGCCTCCTCCCTCCCACCCTTCACCCTTACCCCAGAACAGCTGTGGATCAGTCAGCTGCCTCCTCCCTCCCACCCTCCACCCTTACCCCAGAACAGCTGTGGATCAGCCAGCTGCCTCCTCCCTCCCAATCCTCACCCTTACCCCAGAACAGCTATGGATCAGTAACCTGCCTCCTCCCTCCTACCCCTCACCCTTACCCCCGAACAGCTGTGGATCAGTAGCATGCCTCCTCCCTCCTACCCCTCACCCTTACCCCAGAACAGCTGTGGACCAGTCAGCTGCCTCCTCCCTCCCAATCCTCACCCTTACCCCAGAACAGCTGTGGATCAGTAGCATGCCTCCTCCCTCCCACCCTTCACCCTTACCCCAGAACAGCTGTGGATCAATCAGCTGCCTCCTCCCTCCCACCCCTCACCCTTACCCCAGAACAGCTGTGGATCAGTCAGCTGCCTCCTCCCTCCCAATCCTCACCCTTACCCCAGAACAGCTGTGGATCAGTAGTATGCCTCCTCCCTCCCACCCTTCACCCTTACCCCAGAACAACTGTGGACCAATCAGCTGCCTCCTCCCTCCCAACAGCTGTGGATCAATCAGCTGCCTCCTCCCTCCCACCCCTCACCCTCACCCCAGAACAGCTGTGGATCAGTAACTTGCCTCCTCCCTCCCACCCTTCACCCTTACCCCAGAACAGCTGTGCACCAGTCAGCTGCCTCCTCCCTCCCACCCTTCACCCTAACCCCAGAACAGCTGTGGATCAGTCAGCTGCCTCCTCCCTCCCACCCCTCACCCTTACCCCAGAACAGCTGTGGATCAGTCAGCTGCCTCCTCCCTCCCACCCTCCACCCTTACCCCAGAACAGCTGTGGACCAGTCAGCTGCCTCCTCCCTCCCAATCCCCATCCTTACCCCAGAACAGCTGTGGATCAGTGAGCTGCCTCCTCCCTCCCACCCTTCACCCTTACCCCAGAACATCTGTGGACCAGTCAGCTGCAACCTCCCTCCCACCCTTCACCCTTACCCCAGAACAGCTGTGGATCAGTCAGCTGCCTCCTCCCTCCCAATCCTCACCCTTACCCCAGAACAGCTGTGGACCAGTCAGCTGCCTCCTCCCTCCCAATCCCCACCCTTACCCCAGAACAGCTGTGGATCAGTCAGCTGCCTCCTCCCTCCCACCCTCCACCCTTACCCCAGAACAGCTGTGGATCAATCAGCTGCCTCCTCCCTCCCACCCCTCACCCTTACCCCAGAACAGCTGTGGATCAGTCAGCTGCCTCCTCCCTCCCACCCCTCACCCTTACCCCATAACAGCTGTGGATCAGTAACCTGCCTCCTCCCTCGTACCCCTCACCCTTACCCCAGAACAGCTGTGGATCAGTAGCCTGCCTCCTCCCTCCCACCCTTCACCCTTACCCCAGAACAGCTATGGACCAGTCAGCTGCCTCCTCCCTCCCAATCCTCACCCTTACCCCAGAACAGCTGTGGATCAGTAGCCTGCCTCCTCCCTCCCACCCCTCACCCTTACCCCAGAACAGCTGTGGATCAGTCAGCTGCCTTCTCCCTCCCACCCTTCACCCTTACCCCAGAACAGCTGTGGACCAGTCAGCTGCCTCCTCCCTCCCAATCCCCACCCTTACCCCAGAACAGCTGTGGATCAGTGAGCTGCCTCCTCCCTCCCACCCTTCACCCTTACCCCAGAACATCTGTGGACCAGTCAGCTGCCTTCTCCCTCCCACCCTTCACCCTTACCCCAGAACAGCTGTGGACATGTCAGCTGCCTCCTCCCTCCCAATCCTCACCCTTACCCCAGAACAGCTGTAGACACGTCCCCTCTCCCCCCATCACCTGTCCCAGCCCATGGCCAGACACATCCCCTCTCCCCCCACCACCTGCACCAGCTCATGGCCAGACACATCCCCTCTTCCCCCACCACCTGTCCCAGCCAGAACAGGTATGGATCAGTCAGCTGCATCCTCCCTCCCAACCCTCACCCTTACCCTCCTCACCTCTGCACCTGCCAGCCCAGGGCCATTTACATTTTTGGCATTTTGGTCAGCTGCTTCATATCCTTTCACTCCACATCTGGCCAGCTCTCCACCTACTTACTGTACCTTTCTTCCCTATTTTCAGAAGATCAACCAACATCCCAAGTCTCCAACCAAGAGGCCTATCATCTTGCAAGCTCAAGTCCACGTTCCCGCCAGTAAGCACCAAATAAATGCACCAAATAAATGCACATCAATGCCCACCATGCACCCTTACCCCAGAACAGCTGTGGACCAGTCAGCTGCCTCCTCCCTCCCACCCCTCACCCTCACCCCAGAACAGCTGTGGATCAGTCAGCTGCCTCCTCCCTCCTACCCCTCACCCTTACCCCAGAACAGCTGTGGATCAGTAACTTGCCTCCTCCCTCCCACCCTTCACCCTTACCCCAGAACAGCTGTGCACCAGTCAGCTGCCTCCTCCCTCCCACCCTTCACCCTAACCCCAGAACAGCTGTGGATCAGTCAGCTGCCTCCTCCCTCCCACCCCTCACCCTTACCCCAGAACAGCTGTGGATCAGTCAGCTGCCTCCTCCCTCCCACCCTCCACCCTTACCCCAGAACAGCTGTGGATCAGTAACCTGCCTCCTCCCTCCTACCCCTCACCCTTACCCCAGAACAGCTGTGCACCAGTGAGCTGCCTCCTCCCTCCCACCCTTCACCCTTACCCCAGAACATATGTGGACCAGTCAGCTGCAACCTCCCTCCCACCCTTCACCCTTACCCCAGAACAGCTGTGGATCAGTCAGCTGCCTCCTCCCTCCTACCCCTCACCCTTACCCCAGAACAGCTGTGGACCAGTCAGCTGCCTCCTCCCTCCCAATCCTCACCCTTACCCCAGAACAGCTGTGGATCAGTCAGCTGCATCCTCCCTCCCACCCTTCACCCTTACCCCAGAACAGCTGTGGATCAGTCAGCTGCCTCCTCCCTCCCACCCTTCACCCTTACCCCAGAACAGCTGTGGATCAGTCAGCTGCCTCCTCCCTCCCACCCTCCACCCTTACCCCAGAACAGCTGTGGATCAGTCAGCTGCCTCCTCCCTCCCAATCCTCACCCTTACCCCAGAACAGCTGTGGATCAGTAGCATGCCTCCTCCCTCCCACCCATAACAGCTGTGGATCAGTCAGCTGCCTCCTCCCTCCCACCCTCCACCCTTACCCCAGAACAGCTGTGGATCAGTCAGCTGCCTCCTCCCTCCCAATCCTCACCCTTACCCCAGAACAGCTGTGGATCAGTAACCTGCCTCCTCCCTCCTACCCCCCACCCTTACCCCATAACAGCTGTGGATCAGTAGCCTGCCTTCTCCCTCCCACCCAGAACAGCTGTGGACCAGTCAGCTGCCTCCTCCCTCCCAATCCTCACCCTTACCCCAGAACAGCTGTGGATCAGTCAGCTGCATCCTCCCTCCCACCCTTCACCCTTACCCCAGAACAGCTGTGGATCAGTCAGCTGCCTCCTCCCTCCCACCCTTCACCCTTACCCCAGAACAGCTGTGGATCAGTCAGCTGCCTCCTCCCTCCCACCCTCCACCCTTACCCCAGAACAGCTGTGGATCAGCCAGCTGCCTCCTCCCTCCCAATCCTCACCCTTACCCCAGAACAGCTATGGATCAGTAACCTGCCTCCTCCCTCCTACCCCTCACCCTTACCCCCGAACAGCTGTGGATCAGTAGCATGCCTCCTCCCTCCTACCCCTCACCCTTACCCCAGAACAGCTGTGGACCAGTCAGCTGCCTCCTCCCTCCCAATCCTCACCCTTACCCCAGAACAGCTGTGGATCAGTAGCATGCCTCCTCCCTCCCACCCTTCACCCTTACCCCAGAACAGCTGTGGATCAATCAGCTGCCTCCTCCCTCCCACCCCTCACCCTTACCCCAGAACAGCTGTGGATCAGTCAGCTGCCTCCTCCCTCCCAATCCTCACCCTTACCCCAGAACAGCTGTGGATCAGTAGTATGCCTCCTCCCTCCCACCCTTCACCCTTACCCCAGAACAACTGTGGACCAATCAGCTGCCTCCTCCCTCCCAACAGCTGTGGATCAATCAGCTGCCTCCTCCCTCCCACCCCTCACCCTCACCCCAGAACAGCTGTGGATCAGTAACTTGCCTCCTCCCTCCCACCCTTCACCCTTACCCCAGAACAGCTGTGCACCAGTCAGCTGCCTCCTCCCTCCCACCCTTCACCCTAACCCCAGAACAGCTGTGGATCAGTCAGCTGCCTCCTCCCTCCCACCTCTCACCCTTACCCCAGAACAGCTGTGGATCAGTCAGCTGCCTCCTCCCTCCCACCCTCCACCCTTACCCCAGAACAGCTGTGGACCAGTCAGCTGCCTCCTCCCTCCCAATCCCCATCCTTACCCCAGAACAGCTGTGGATCAGTGAGCTGCCTCCTCCCTCCCACCCTTCACCCTTACCCCAGAACATCTGTGGACCAGTCAGCTGCAACCTCCCTCCCACCCTTCACCCTTACCCCAGAACAGCTGTGGATCAGTCAGCTGCCTCCTCCCTCCCAATCCTCACCCTTACCCCAGAACAGCTGTGGACCAGTCAGCTGCCTCCTCCCTCCCAATCCCCACCCTTACCCCAGAACAGCTGTGGATCAGTCAGCTGCCTCCTCCCTCCCACCCTCCACCCTTACCCCAGAACAGCTGTGGATCAATCAGCTGCCTCCTCCCTCCCACCCCTCACCCTTACCCCAGAACAGCTGTGGATCAGTCAGCTGCCTCCTCCCTCCTACCCCTCACCCTTACCCCATAACAGCTGTGGATCAGTAACCTGCCTCCTCCCTCGTACCCCTCACCCTTACCCCAGAACAGCTGTGGATCAGTAGCCTGCCTCCTCCCTCCCACCCTTCACCCTTACCCCAGAACAGCTATGGACCAGTCAGCTGCCTCCTCCCTCCCAATCCTCACCCTTACCCCAGAACAGCTGTGGATCAGTAGCCTGCCTCCTCCCTCCCACCCCTCACCCTTACCCCAGAACAGCTGTGGATCAGTCAGCTGCCTTCTCCCTCCCACCCTTCACCCTTACCCCAGAACAGCTGTGGACCAGTCAGCTGCCTCCTCCCTCCCAATCCCCACCCTTACCCCAGAACAGCTGTGGATCAGTGAGCTGCCTCCTCCCTCCCACCCTTCACCCTTACCCCAGAACATCTGTGGACCAGTCAGCTGCCTTCTCCCTCCCACCCTTCACCCTTACCCCAGAACAGCTGTGGACATGTCAGCTGCCTCCTCCCTCCCAATCCTCACCCTTACCCCAGAACAGCTGTAGACACGTCCCCTCTCCCCCCATCACCTGTCCCAGCCCATGGCCAGACACATCCCCTCTCCCCCCACCACCTGCACCAGCTCATGGCCAGACACATCCCCTCTTCCCCCACCACCTGTCCCAGCCAGAACAGGTATGGATCAGTCAGCTGCATCCTCCCTCCCAACCCTCACCCTTACCCTCCTCACCTCTGCACCTGCCAGCCCAGGGCCATTTACATTTTTGGCATTTTGGTCAGCTGCTTCATATCCTTTCACTCCACATCTGGCCAGCTCTCCACCTACTTACTGTACCTTTCTGCCCTATTTTCAGAAGATCAACCAACATCCCAAGTCTCCAACCAAGAGGCCTATCATCTTGCAAGCTCAAGTCCACGTTCCCGCCAGTAAGCACCAAATAAATGCACCAAATAAATGCACATCAATGCCCACCATGCACCCCTACCCCAGAACAGCTGTGGACCAGTCAGCTGCCTCCTCCCTCCCACCCCTCACCCTCACCCCAGAACAGCTGTGGATCAGTCAGCTGCCTCCTCCCTCCTACCCCTCACCCTTACCCCAGAACAGCTGTGGATCAGTAACTTGCCTCCTCCCTCCCACCCTTCACCCTTACCCCAGAACAGCTGTGCACCAGTCAGCTGCCTCCTCCCTCCCACCCTTCACCCTAACCCCAGAACAGCTGTGGATCAGTCAGCTGCCTCCTCCCTCCCACCCCTCACCCTTACCCCAGAACAGCTGTGGATCAGTCAGCTGCCTCCTCCCTCCCACCCTCCACCCTTACCCCAGAACAGCTGTGGACCAGTCAGCTGCCTCCTCCCTCCCAAACCCCACCCTTACCCCAGAACAGCTGTGGATCAGTGAGCTGCCTCCTCCCTCCCACCCTTCACCCTTACCCCAGAACATATGTGGACCAGTCAGCTGCAACCTCCCTCCCACCCTTCACCCTTACCCCAGAACAGCTGTGGATCAGTCAGCTGCCTCCTCCCTCCTACCCCTCACCCTTACCCCAGAACAGCTGTGGACCAGTCAGCTGCCTCCTCCCTCCCAATCCTCACCCTTACCCCAGAACAGCTGTGGATCAGTCAGCTGCATCCTCCCTCCCACCCTTCACCCTTACCCCAGAACAGCTGTGGATCAGTCAGCTGCCTCCTCCCTCCCACCCTTCACCCTTACCCCAGAACAGCTGTGGATCAGTCAGCTGCCTCCTCCCTCCCACCCTCCACCCTTACCCCAGAACAGCTGTGGATCAGTCAGCTGCCTCCTCCCTCCCAATCCTCACCCTTACCCCAGAACAGCTGTGGATCAGTAGCATGCCTCCTCCCTCCCACCCATAACAGCTGTGGATCAGTCAGCTGCCTCCTCCCTCCCACCCTCCACCCTTACCCCAGAACAGCTGTGGATCAGTCAGCTGCCTCCTCCCTCCCAATCCTCACCCTTACCCCAGAACAGCTGTGGATCAGTAACCTGCCTCCTCCCTCCTACCCCCCACCCTTACCCCAGAACAGCTGTGGATCAGTCAGCTGCCTTCTCCCTCCCACCCTTCACCCTTACCCCAGAACAGCTGTGGACCTGTCAGCTGCCTCCTCCCTCCCAATCCTCACCCTTACCCCAGAACAGCTGTGGATCAGTCAGCTGCCTTCTCCCTCCCACCCTTCACCCTTACCCCAGAACAGCTGTGGACCTGTCAGCTGCCTCCTCCCTCCCAATCCTCACCCTTACCCCAGAACAGCTGTAGACACGTCCCCTCTCCCCCCATCACCTGTCCCAGCCCATGGCCAGACACATCCCCTCTCCCCCCACCACCTGCACCAGCTCATGGCCAGACACATCCCCTCTTCCCCCACCACCTGTCCCAGCCAGAACAGGTATGGATCAGTCAGCTGCATCCTCCCTCCCAACCCTCACCCTTACCCTCCTCACCTCTGCACCTGCCAGCCCAGGGCCATTTACATTTTTGGCATTTTGGTCAGCTGCTTCATATCCTTTCACTCCACATCTGGCCAGCTCTCCACCTACTTACTGTACCTTTCTTCCCTATTTTCAGAAGATCAACCAACATCCCAAGTCTCCAACCAAGAGGCCTATCATCTTGCAAGCTCAAGTCCACGTTCCCGCCAGTAAGCACCAAATAAATGCACCAAATAAATGCACATCAATGCCCACCATGCACCCTTACCCCAGAACAGCTGTGGACCAGTCAGCTGCCTCCTCCCTCCCACCCCTCACCCTTACCCCAGAACAGCTGTGGATCAGTAACCTGCCTCCTCCCTCCTACCCCTCACCCTTACCCCAGAACAGCTGTGGATCAGTAACCTGCCTCCTCCCTCCCAATCCTCACCCTTACCCCAGAACAGCTGTGGATCAGTAACCTGCCTCCTCCCTCCTACCCCCCACCCTTACCCCAGAACAGCTGTGGATCAGTCAGCTGCCTTCTCCCTCCCACCCTTCACCCTTACCCCAGAACAGCTGTGGACCTGTCAGCTGCCTCCTCCCTCCCAATCCTCACCCTTACCCCAGAACAGCTGTGGATCAGTCAGCTGCCTTCTCCCTCCCACCCTTCACCCTTACCCCAGAACAGTTGTGGACCTGTCAGCTGCCTCCTCCCTCCCAATCCTCACCCTTACCCCAGAACAGCTGTAGACACGTCCCCTCTCCCCCCATCACCTGTCCCAGCCCATGGCCAGACACATCCCCTCTCCCCCCACCACCTGCACCAGCTCATGGCCAGACACATCCCCTCTTCCCCCACCACCTGTCCCAGCCAGAACAGGTATGGATCAGTCAGCTGCATCCTCCCTCCCAACCCTCACCCTTACCCTCCTCACCTCTGCACCTGCCAGCCCAGGGCCATTTACATTTTTGGCATTTTGGTCAGCTGCTTCATATCCTTTCACTCCACATCTGGCCAGCTCTCCACCTACTTACTGTACCTTTCTTCCCTATTTTCAGAAGATCAACCAACATCCCAAGTCTCCAACCAAGAGGCCTATCATCTTGCAAGCTCAAGTCCACGTTCCCGCCAGTAAGCACCAAATAAATGCACCAAATAAATGCACATCAATGCCCACCATGCACCCTTACCCCAGAACAGCTGTGGACCAGTCAGCTGCCTCCTCCCTCCCACCCCTCACCCTTACCCCAGAACAGCTGTGGATCAGTAACCTGCCTCCTCCCTCCTACCCCTCACCCTTACCCCAGAACAGCTGTGGATCAGTAACTTGCCTCCTCCCTCCCAATCCTCACCCTTACCCCAGAACAGCTGTGGATCAGTAACCTGCCTCCTCCCTCCTACCCCCCACCCTTACCCCAGAACAGCTGTGGATCAGTCAGCTGCCTTCTCCCTCCCACCCTTCACCCTTACCCCAGAACAGCTGTGGACCTGTCAGCTGCCTCCTCCCTCCCAATCCTCACCCTTACCCCAGAACAGCTGTGGATCAGTCAGCTGCCTTCTCCCTCCCACCCTTCACCCTTACCCCAGAACAGCTGTGGACCTGTCAGCTGCCTCCTCCCTCCCAATCCTCACCCTTACCCCAGAACAGCTGTAGACACGTCCCCTCTCCCCCCATCACCTGTCCCAGCCCATGGCCAGACACATCCCCTCTCCCCCCACCACCTGCACCAGCTCATGGCCAGACACATCCCCTCTTCCCCCACCACCTGTCCCAGCCAGAACAGGTATGGATCAGTCAGCTGCATCCTCCCTCCCAACCCTCACCCTTACCCTCCTCACCTCTGCACCTGCCAGCCCAGGGCCATTTACATTTTTGGCATTTTGGTCAGCTGCTTCATATCCTTTCACTCCACATCTGGCCAGCTCTCCACCTACTTACTGTACCTTTCTTCCCTATTTTCAGAAGATCAACCAACATCCCAAGTCTCCAACCAAGAGGCCTATCATCTTGCAAGCTCAAGTCCACGTTCCCGCCAGTAAGCACCAAATAAATGCACCAAATAAATGCACATCAATGCCCACCATGCACCCTTACCCCAGAACAGCTGTGGACCAGTCAGCTGCCTCCTCCCTCCCACCCCTCACCCTTACCCCAGAACAGCTGTGGATCAGTAACCTGCCTCCTCCCTCCTACCCCTCACCCTTACCCCAGAACAGCTGTGGATCAGTAACCTGCCTCCTCCCTCCTACCCCTCACCCTTACCCCAGAACAGCTGTGGATCAGTAGCCTGCCTCCTCCCTCCCAATCCCCACCCTTACCCCAGAACAGCTGTGGATCAGTGAGCTGCCTCCTCCCTCCCACCCTTCACCCTTACCCCAGAACATCTGTGGACCAGTCAGCTGCAACCTCCCTCCCACCCTTCACCCTTACCCCAGAACAGCTGTGGATCAGTCAGCTGCCTCCTCCCTCCCAATCCTCACCCTTACCCCAGAACAGCTGTGGACCAGTCAGCTGCCTCCTCCCTCCCAATCCCCACCCTTACCCCAGAACAGCTGTGGATCAGTGAGCTGCCTCCTCCCTCCCACCCTTCACCCTTACCCCAGAACATCTGTGGACCAGTAACTTGCCTCCTCCCTCCCACCCTTCACCCTTACCCCAGAACAGCTGTGCACGAGTCAGCTGCCTCCTCCCTTCCACCCTTCACCCTTACCCCAGAACAGCTGTGGATCAGTCAGCTGCCTCCTCCCTCCTACCCCTCACCCTTACCCCAGAACAGCTGTGGATCAGTAACTTGCCTCCTCCCTCCCACCCTTCACCCTTACCCCAGAACAGCTGTGCACCAGTCAGCTGCCTCCTCCCTCCCACCCTTCACCCTAACCCCAGAACAGCTGTGGATCAGTCAGCTGCCTCCTCCCTCCCACCCCTCACCCTTACCCCAGAACAGCTGTGGATCAGTCAGCTGCCTCCTCCCTCCCACCCTCCACCCTTACCCCAGAACAGCTGTGGACCAGTCAGCTGCCTCCTCCCTCCCAATCCCCACCCTTACCCCAGAACAGCTGTGGATCAGTGAGCTGCCTCCTCCCTCCCACCCTTCACCCTTACCCCAGAACATATGTGGACCAGTCAGCTGCAACCTCCCTCCCACCCTTCACCCTTACCCCAGAACAGCTGTGGATCAGTCAGCTGCCTCCTCCCTCCTACCCCTCACCCTTACCCCAGAACAGCTGTGGACCAGTCAGCTGCCTCCTCCCTCCCAATCCTCACCCTTACCCCAGAACAGCTGTGGATCAGTCAGCTGCATCCTCCCTCCCACCCTTCACCCTTACCCCAGAACAGCTGTGGATCAGTCAGCTGCCTCCTCCCTCCCACCCTTCACCCTTACCCCAGAACAGCTGTGGATCAGTCAGCTGCCTCCTCCCTCCCACCCTCCACCCTTACCCCAGAACAGCTGTGGATCAATCAGCTGCCTCCTCCCTCCCACCCCTCACCCTTACCCCAGAACAGCTGTGGATCAGTAGCCTGCCTCCCTCCCAATCCTCACCCTTACCCCATAACAGCTGTGGATCAGTAACCTGCCTCCTCCCTCGTACCCCTCACCCTTACCCCAGAACAGCTGTGGATCAGTAGCCTGCCTCCTCCCTCCCACCCTTCACCCTTACCCCAGAACAGCTATGGACCAGTCAGCTGCCTCCTCCCTCCCAATCCTCACCCTTACCCCAGAACAGCTGTGGATCAGTAGCCTGCCTCCTCCCTCCCACCCCTCACCCTTACCCCAGAACAGCTGTGGATCAGTCAGCTGCCTTCTCCCTCCCACCCTTCACCCTTACCCCAGAACAGCTGTGGACCAGTCAGCTGCCTCCTCCCTCCCAATCCCCACCCTTACCCCAGAACAGCTGTGGATCAGTGAGCTGCCTCCTCCCTCCCACCCTTCACCCTTACCCCAGAACATCTGTGGACCAGTCAGCTGCCTTCTCCCTCCCACCCTTCACCCTTACCCCAGAACAGCTGTGGACATGTCAGCTGCCTCCTCCCTCCCAATCCTCACCCTTACCCCAGAACAGCTGTAGACACGTCCCCTCTCCCCCCATCACCTGTCCCAGCCCATGGCCAGACACATCCCCTCTCCCCCCACCACCTGCACCAGCTCATGGCCAGACACATCCCCTCTTCCCCCACCACCTGTCCCAGCCAGAACAGGTATGGATCAGTCAGCTGCATCCTCCCTCCCAACCCTCACCCTTACCCTCCTCACCTCTGCACCTGCCAGCCCAGGGCCATTTACATTTTTGGCATTTTGGTCAGCTGCTTCATATCCTTTCACTCCACATCTGGCCAGCTCTCCACCTACTTACTGTACCTTTCTTCCCTATTTTCAGAAGATCAACCAACATCCCAAGTCTCCAACCAAGAGGCCTATCATCTTGCAAGCTCAAGTCCACGTTCCCGCCAGTAAGCACCAAATAAATGCACCAAATAAATGCACATCAATGCCCACCATGCACCCTTACCCCATAACAGCTGTGGACCAGTCAGCTGCCTCCTCCCTCCCACCCCTCACCCTTACCCCAGAACAGCTGTGGATCAGTAACCTGCCTCCTCCCTCCTACCCCTCACCCTTACCCCAGAACAGCTGTGGATCAGTAACCTGCCTCCTCCCTCCTACCCCTCACCCTTACCCCAGAACAGCTGTGGATCAGTAGCCTGCCTCCTCCCTCCCACCCTTCACCCTTACCCCAGAACAGCTGTGGACCAGTCAGCTGCCTCCTCCCTCCCACCCTTCACCCTTACCCCAGAACAGCTGTGGACCAGTCAGCTGCCTCCTCCCTCCCACCCCTCACCCTTACCCCAGAACAGCTGTGGATCAGTAACCTGCCTCCTCCCTCCTACCCCTCACCCTTACCCCAGAACAGCTGTGGACCAGTCAGCTACCTCCTCCCTCCTACCCCTCACCCTTACCCCATAACAGCTGTGGATCAGTAGCATGCCTCCTCCCTCCCACCCAGAACAGCTGTGGACCAGTCAGCTGCAGCCTCCCTCCCACCCTTCACCCTTACCCCAGAACAGCTGTGGATCAGTCAGCTGCCTCCTCCCTCCCACCCCTCACCTTACCCCAGAACAGCTGTGGATCAGTCAGCTGCCTCCTCCCTCCTACCCCTCACCCTTACCCCAGAACAGCTGTGGATCAGTAACTTGCCTCCTCCCTCCCACCCTTCACCCTTACCCCAGAACAGCTGTGCACGAGTCAGCTGCCTCCTCCCTCCCACCCTTCACCCTAACCCCAGAACAGCTGTGGATCAGTCAGCTGCCTCCTCCCTCCCACCCCTCACCCTTACTTCAGAACAGCCGTGGATCAGTCAGCTGCCTCCTCCCTCCCACCCTCCACCCTTACCCCAGAACAGCTGTGGATCAGTCAGCTGCCTCCTCCCTCCCAATCCTCACCCTTACCCCAGAACAGCTGTGGATCAGTGAGCTGCCTCCTCCCTCCCACCCTTACCATTACCCCAGAACAGCTGTGGATCAGTAACCTGCCTCCTCCCTCCTACCCCTCACCCTTACCCCAGAACAGCTGTGGACCAGTCAGCTGCCTCCTCCCTCCTACCCCTCACCCTTACCCCAGAACAGCTGTGGATCAGTAGCATGCCTCCTCCCTCCCACCCAGAACAGCTGTGGACCAGTCAGTTGCCTCCTCCCTCCCAATCCTCACCCTACCCCAGAACAGCTGTGGACCAGTCAGCTGTCTCCTCCCTCCCAATCCTCCCCCTTACCCCAGAATATCTGTGGACCAGTCAGCTGCCCCCTCCCTCCCACTCTTCACCCTTACCCCAGAACAGCTGTGGACCAGTCAGCTGCCTCCTCCCTCCCACCCTTCACCCTAACCCCAGAACAGCTTTGGACCAGTCAGCTGCCTCCTCCCTCCCACCCTTCACCCTTACCCCAGAACAGCTGTGGATCAGTCAGCTGCCTCCTCCCTCCTACCCCTCACCCTTACCCCAGAACAGCTGTGGATCAGTAGCATGCCTCCTCCCTCCCACCCAGAACAGCTGTGGATCAGTAGCCTGCCTCCTCCCTCCTACCCCTCACCCTTACCCCAGAACAGCTGTGGACCAGTCAGCTGCCTCCTCCCTCCCAATCCTCACCCTAACCCCAGAACAGCTGTGGATCAGTCAGCTGCCTCCTCCCTCCCACCCTCCACCCTTACCCCAGAACAGCTGTGGATCAATCAGCTGCCTCCTCCCTCCCACCCCTCACCCTTACCCCAGAACAGCTGTGGATCAGTCAGCTGCCTCCTCCCTCCCAATCCTCACCCTTACCCCAGAACAGCTGTGGATCAGTAGTATGCCTCCTCCCTCCCACCCTTCACCCTTACCCCAGAACAACTGTGGACCAATCAGCTGCCTCCTCCCTCCCAACAGCTGTGGATCAATCAGCTGCCTCCTCCCTCCCACCCCTCACCCTCACCCCAGAACAGCTGTGGATCAGTCAGCTGCCTCCTCCCTCCTACCCCTCACCCTTACCCCAGAACAGCTGTGGATCAGTAACTTGCCTCCTCCCTCCCACCCTTCACCCTTACCCCAGAACAGGTGTGCACCAGTCAGCTGCCTCCTCCCTCCCACCCTTCACCCTAACCCCAGAACAGCTGTGGATCAGTCAGCTGCCTCCTCCCTCCCACCCTTCACCCTTACCCCAGAACAGCTGTGGATCAGTCAGCTGCCTCCTCCCTCCTACCCCTCACCCTTACCCCAGAACAGCTGTGGATCAGTAGCATGCCTCCTCCCTCCCACCCAGAACAGCTGTGGACCAGTCAGCTGCCTCCTCCCTCCCAATCCTCACCCTTACCCCAGAACAGCTGTGGATCAGTGAGCTGCCTCCTCCCTCCCACCCTTCACCCTTACCCCAGAACAGCTGTGGATCAGTCAGCTGCCTCCTCCCTCCCACCCTCCACCCTTACCCCAGAACAGCTATGGACCAGTCAGCTGCCTCCTCCCTCCCAATCCTCACCCTTACCCCAGAACAGCTGTGGATCAGTAGCCTGCCTCCTCCCTCCCACCCCTCACCCTTACCCCAGAACAGCTGTGGATCAGTCAGCTGCCTTCTCCCTCCCACCCTTCACCCTTACCCCAGAACAGCTGTGGACCAGTCAGCTGCCTCCTCCCTCCCAATCCCCACCCTTACCCCAGAACAGCTGTGGATCAGTGAGCTGCCTCCTCCCTCCCACCCTTCACCCTTACCCCAGAACATCTGTGGACCAGTCAGCTGCCTTCTCCCTCCCACCCTTCACCCTTACCCCAGAACAGCTGTGGACATGTCAGCTGCCTCCTCCCTCCCAATCCTCACCCTTACCCCAGAACAGCTGTAGACACGTCCCCTCTCCCCCCATCACCTGTCCCAGCCCATGGCCAGACACATCCCCTCTCCCCCCACCACCTGCACCAGCTCATGGCCAGACACATCCCCTCTTCCCCCACCACCTGTCCCAGCCAGAACAGGTATGGATCAGTCAGCTGCATCCTCCCTCCCAACCCTCACCCTTACCCTCCTCACCTCTGCACCTGCCAGCCCAGGGCCATTTACATTTTTGGCATTTTGGTCAGCTGCTTCATATCCTTTCACTCCACATCTGGCCAGCTCTCCACCTACTTACTGTACCTTTCTTCCCTATTTTCAGAAGATCAACCAACATCCCAAGTCTCCAACCAAGAGGCCTATCATCTTGCAAGCTCAAGTCCACGTTCCCGCCAGTAAGCACCAAATAAATGCACCAAATAAATGCACATCAATGCCCACCATGCACCCTTACCCCAGAACAGCTGTGGACCAGTCAGCTGCCTCCTCCCTCCCACCCCTCACCCTTACCCCAGAACAGCTGTGGATCAGTAACCTGCCTCCTCCCTCCTACCCCTCACCCTTACCCCAGAACAGCTGTGGATCAGTAACCTGCCTCCTCCCTCCTACCCCTCACCCTTACCCCAGAACAGCTGTGGATCAGTAGCCTGCCTCCTCCCTCCCACCCTTCACCCTTACCCCAGAACAGCTGTGGACCAGTCAGCTGCCTCCTCCCTCCCACCCTTCACCCTTACCCCAGAACAGCTGTGGACCAGTCAGCTGCCTCCTCCCTCCCACCCCTCACCCTTACCCCAGAACAGCTGTGGATCAGTAACCTGCCTCCTCCCTCCTACCCCTCACCCTTACCCCAGAACAGCTGTGGACCAGTCAGCTACCTCCTCCCTCCTACCCCTCACCCTTACCCCATAACAGCTGTGGATCAGTAGCATGCCTCCTCCCTCCCACCCAGAACAGCTGTGGACCAGTCAGCTGCAGCCTCCCTCCCACCCTTCACCCTTACCCCAGAACAGCTGTGGATCAGTCAGCTGCCTCCTCCCTCCCACCCCTCACCTTACCCCAGAACAGCTGTGGATCAGTCAGCTGCCTCCTCCCTCCCACCCTTCACCCTTACCCCAGAACAGCTGTGCACCAGTCAGCTGCCTCCTCCCTCCCACCCTTCACCCTTACCCCAGAACAGCTGTGGACCAGTCAGCTGCCTCCTCCCTCCCACCCCTCACCCTTACCCCAGAACAGCTGTGGATCAGTCAGCTGCCTCCTCCCTCCCACCCTCCACCCTTACCCCAGAACAGCTGTGGACCAGTCAGCTGCCTCCTCCCTCCCAATCCCCACCCTTACCCCAGAACAGCTGTGGATCAGTGAGCTGCCTCCTCCCTCCCACCCTTCACCCTTACCCCAGAACATCTGTGGACCAGTCAGCTGCCTTCTCCCTCCCACCCTTCACCCTTACCCCAGAACAGCTGTGGACATGTCAGCTGCCTCCTCCCTCCCAATCCTCACCCTTACCCCAGAACAGCTGTAGACACGTCCCCTCTCCCCCCATCACCTGTCCCAGCCCATGGCCAGACACATCCCCTCTCCCCCCACCACCTGCACCAGCTCATGGCCAGACACATCCCCTCTTCCCCCACCACCTGTCCCAGCCAGAACAGGTATGGATCAGTCAGCTGCATCCTCCCTCCCAACCCTCACCCTTACCCTCCTCACCTCTGCACCTGCCAGCCCAGGGCCATTTACATTTTTGGCATTTTGGTCAGCTGCTTCATATCCTTTCACTCCACATCTGGCCAGCTCTCCACCTACTTACTGTACCTTTCTTCCCTATTTTCAGAAGATCAACCAACATCCCAAGTCTCCAACCAAGAGGCCTATCATCTTGCAAGCTCAAGTCCACGTTCCCGCCAGTAAGCACCAAATAAATGCACCAAATAAATGCACATCAATGCCCACCATGCACCCTTACCCCAGAACAGCTGTGGACCAGTCAGCTGCCTCCTCCCTCCCACCCCTCACCCTTACCCCAGAACAGCTGTGGATCAGTAACCTGCCTCCTCCCTCCTACCCCTCACCCTTACCCCAGAACAGCTGTGGATCAGTAGCCTGCCTCCTCCCTCCCAATCCCCACCCTTACCCCAGAACAGATGTGGATCAGTGAGCTGCCTCCTCCCTCCCACCCTTCACCCTTACCCCAGAACATCTGTGGACCAGTCAGCTGCAACCTCCCTCCCACCCTTCACCCTTACCCCAGAACAGCTGTGGATCAGTCAGCTGCCTCCTCCCTCCCAATCCTCACCCTTACCCCAGAACAGCTGTGGACCAGTCAGCTGCCTCCTCCCTCCCAATCCCCACCCTTACCCCAGAACAGCTGTGGATCAGTGAGCTGCCTCCTCCCTCCCACCCTTCACCCTTACCCCAGAACATCTGTGGACCAGTAACTTGCCTCCTCCCTCCCAACCTTCACCCTTACCCCAGAACAGCTGTGCACGAGTCAGCTGCCTCCTCCCTTCCACCCTTCACCCTTACCCCAGAACAGCTGTGGATCAGTCAGCTGCCTCCTCCCTCCTACCCCTCACCCTTACCCCAGAACAGCTGTGGATCAGTAACTTGCCTCCTCCCTCCCACCCTTCACCCTTACCCCAGAACAGCTGTGCACCAGTCAGCTGCCTCCTCCCTCCCACCCTTCACCCTAACCCCAGAACAGCTGTGGATCAGTCAGCTGCCTCCTCCCTCCCACCCCTCACCCTTACCCCAGAACAGCTGTGGATCAGTCAGCTGCCTCCTCCCTCCCACCCTCCACCCTTACCCCAGAACAGCTGTGGATCAGTCAGCTGCATCCTCCCTCCCACCCTTCACCCTTACCCCAGAACAGCTGTGGATCAGTCAGCTGCCTCCTCCCTCCCACCCTTCACCCTTACCCCAGAACAGCTGTGGATCAGTCAGCTGCCTCCTCCCTCCCACCCTCCACCCTTACTCCAGAACAGCTGTGGACCAGTCAGCTGCCTCCTCCCTCCCAATCCCCACCCTTACCCCAGAACAGCTGTGGATCAGTAGCATGCCTCCTCCCTCCCACCCCTCACCCTTACCCCAGAACAGCTGTGGACCAGTCAGCTGTCTCCTCCCTCCCAATCCTCACCCTTACCCCAGAACAGCTGTGGACCAATCAGCTGCCCCCTCCCTCCCACCCTTCACCCTTACCCCAGCACAGCTGTGGACCAGTCAGCTGCCTCCTCCCTCCCACCCTTCACCCTAACCCCAGAACAGCTGTGGAACAGCTGTGGATCAAACCGAATCCGTAATCCAAGTCATCTTCTTAGCTTTGTATAATTCTTCTGGACATGTTTCAGAGACGGTTGGACCCCTTAAAACCGGTCTCCTAGGTCGTGGGAGACGGGTTTATGCCTCGTCGGACACACGCTCCAGAACCCTCCATCATCCGCGCATTGACCACCGCGTCGTTATTGACGCTCGTTACCATGGTCTTAAATATGGCCGATCTTGCACACAGCAAGTATGTTCGTTTCCTTTTTCAGTCCCCTTACCTGAAAAGACCAGAATGCGAAGATACCGTATACGATCCAACTTGTGTCAGCCTCCTTCCTTCGCTACGAATGATAACGTGTTGGAAATTGATTGGTCTGATGGACGCCGCCCCGAATATGGATGTTATTGGCAAGCACGTTTTGGCCTCCATTTGCTCGATTTTACCGCCTGAGTGCTGGTGGCTGCCCACCGTTGATGAGGCCCTTGCGGCCAGTAGGTTATGGTGCGTTTTTTTCTGTAACAGCATGATCATGCCTTTATGTCCTGATGATGGATGACATGAAAACCACTATAGGATGAATGCTCCAGAGCCCAGGCCTGCGTGGACACGGCACGTGAATGCCGTCACCGCCTTGCGCTCTGCTCATGTGGTCTCCAGCCGTTATTCCAGCCATGTGCATGTCTCCCCAGCCATTCCCAACATAGTGGTAGACCCCTTCAGCCTGGAGAGTTGTGAATGTGCTGGCACTGCTTGGGGATGGCCCGTCATGATGGGCAGCATGTACTTGCCTGGCAGTGTCGGAGCACCTACCAAGGAACAGATGTGGCCCCTATTTCACCCTCTGGCTCACGTGAGGTTAGTCTTTTTTTATCCCTTTCCCTTTCCTTTCAAGCGTTAAGCCCCCCCCCCCCCTCCCCCATTTCTTTCCAGGCACCGTTTTGCGGACCCTGCAGTTGAACGCCACCTGTTGACCTTGCGTGTCCTTGCACACGTCAAGGCTGAGGCCGATGGGTCCTACCGGTCAAATAGCCGATCTTGTCAATTTCTGCAGTCTTTGCTGATGCACGTCGACTCAGCGGCCGTCCCCCTTTCACTCTCAGCCGCCACGAGGGAATGGATAGCAAGCATGGATGCAGGTTTTTTGCCCGTGCCCCCCATCCTTTCTGCCCGGCCCTTGCTGGCTTATTCCGACAAGCTCCACGTCTCCTCCGCGTGCATGGTGTTTGACCCGCTTAGGGTGGCCTCCAATTCGCTGTTCCACGTGCATAATGGCTACTTGATGATGAAAATTGGTCGAACAGGTGATTGGTTCATGATATTTGTATTCTTTATCGAGTGCCCGAATGCATGCACCATTATCCTCCTGATCCCTAACCCTCACGCCCACCTCTTGTAGGTTCTTCCTCCCCTGCTGTTGGCTTGGCTGGCCGTGGCCGTCCCCCGAAGGGTCCTCTCCGTTCTGAGTATGTGCATCGGCTGGTCCATTTCTTTTTTAACGGCCCCCCACCTCCTGGGGACGACGGTGTATATGTGGTCATGCACACATGTGGGAATCAGCAGTGCATGTCGCCCCTCCACCTGAAGTGGGGGAATCGCAGCTTGAACCCTAGCATGTTTTTATTTGATAATTTTTCAGAGTCTGTGGCCGAGCGTTTGATTCATCATGATCGCATGTTAGAAGATGCAACGAAGGAGATTTTGCTTGCTGGACCCCTGTCTCCTTCAAACCCTCGGTTGGCTCGGTTGAAGCGCCGGCGTCCTCCCGCGGGAGAAGCGCATGTGGCTGCTTGCAATGATTTCTGTGTCCGGGCTCTAGATTTTGGAGAGGCTTGAACAATGTGCTTCAGAGATAGCCTCTCTCTTTTCTGTGGATCTAATTTTGTAAGCACAAGGCTCGCACTCCAATGACATATGCTCACTCCGCCTGCAAGCTGGAAATAAAGGCTAATTCGTGAGAGGCAATCCTGAACACGCTTGACATCCTTCAGCCAGTTTGTGGACTTTGCATGAACATGTTACGTCTTGGCCCACAGAAAATCTACAGCCATGCAGATAATGCCTCATCGTGCTTACTTCAGTCCACATCTCCCCCCCTCCGCTCACATGAGCCAGATCTGCTCCATGAGATCCTCATGAATTTGCCAGCCTTCCTTATGTCAGGTCTTGCTCATGCAAGGTCATAGGAAGCTTCGTGGCATAGCATGCCTTCAACACGATTCTAAACAAAGCCGGGTACATACACGTGTTCCTTGACGTGATTTACTGCACAGCCCTCACCCACACGCCTCCACAGCCCTCGCCTCGCCTCTTGCGTTTTACTGCCTTGATCTTTGCGATCGGCAAAGATATGCCCCCCCCCCCCCCCCGGCGGCCCTCCCCTTTGTAAAGTCCCATATGCCACCTTTGAAGGCATGCTGGCCCACTGTATGCTGTGTTGCTTGCTTCCCCTTAATTTTCGCTGCTTTCTGGCTTTTGAGCCGAGCGCGGTTGTCGGTAGGTGGCCTCGTGTGTCGGTTGTGGTGACGCGTTTGATTGCCGTCGTACCTGCTGCCACGCTGTTCTGTTTCTTTGTGTGCCCTTTGCAGATGGTTTCCCGTTGTCGTGTCTCTTGCCTTGATTTCAATCAGAGCTGCGTTCGACAATTGTGTTTTTATTTGTGTGCTCCTTGGCTGTGCTTTTCGTGTGCTGTGAATAAAGCATACAGTGGCGTGGCTAAGGTGACACAAGCGGTACACTTCGTTACTTTTGTAGATTTCCCTTGTTTCTGCTCTCCCCCAGTTTCGGTTCATATTTGTCTTGGTTTGCGTGTGCGCTCTCTCTTGCTTGCTCCGCAGCGATGTTCGCGCTTGGTATTTTGTGGGTGAGGGTCTAAGTCCCTGTCGACAGCGTGTCAGCAACGCGTGTACTATGTACCGTCGTCACACCCCTTACATGAGGGTACTCAGCAGACTACCCCACCACCCTCGCTCCTCATGTGTGCCAACCCACACATGACTTGCTTTGCCTTGACTGTTGCTCTTGACCTGCGGTTATCCGTCCTGCAAGGAAAAACGATGTTGCGACGCCTAACGCTCTCCGGACACTTCCCCAGTAGGTCCTTGACGGCCCGTGGGGGGTTACGCCTGAAGCGGCGGAGGTTCGATTCCGAGCGCGTGTCCGGCTTTACCCCCACAGGCCGTCAGGACGTAATGACGGGAAGTATTTTGTCAACATCCCCTCGCTGTCCCTTGAAAACAACCATGTGTCTATGAACAGCCTCTTATTATGGACGCGTTGGCTAGAGCAGTTAAATCATGAGGGATGGGGGATTGCCAGCCTTTCATATAATTAATTCGGTGAGCGGGATGTGTATACCACATCATTGCGGTCGTGTTTTTATTTGAGATGAACCCCCTTCAGAGCTCAAACCCCTTGCGGAAATAAAAGGGAAGATGAGGATCAGAGGGGCAGAGTGGTCTTTTGGGAGGCTGTGGTATACATGTTTGAGAGTTAGAGAGCAATGGGGCTGGTGTTCTGGGGGGGCGGCTTCCCTTTTTTATTGAAACATAAAACTCGTTTGCGTATTTTCGCCGTCATGGCCCAGCTTCGAGGCTCGGATCTGGATCAGAGTCTTTAAATTTTCCTTTAGCCGTATTTGGTAGCAAGGTGTTATGTTGACACACACCGTCGTTAATAATAGGGTTTGAGATGCTTCCCTTGGGCTGAAATGAATGCGAGGTGTCCATTAAATTCGGGATGCAAACCTAATTCAGATCAAATTCTGGGAGGGTCAATTTCCAGAGCTGAGGAAAAGCATCTTACGTTCATGTCCTGAGAGAGGGTATTTCAGGCCTTCCCTGTAATTTATTATGGTGAGCGGGATGCTATCGGCAAATCATGGCAGCCATGTTTCGCTTTGAAAGGCCCTTTATATTTTTGAAGCCGCACCGCGGTGAGAATATGAACCTCTGAGGAACTAAGGGAGATACGAGTGACAGAGTGGTCATTTGGGGGGCTGTGGTACACATCGTTCAAGTGGAGAGCAACGGGGCGGGCGGTTTCCTCCATTCTACCGTACACCCAATTGCGTGTTTGTTAGCTTCGTGACCTGTCCCTGTTTTTGAAAGGCTCGGCTCTGGATCTCAGGGCGTGGATCATAATTTTGCCTTTCCAGATTTTGTAGCAAGGTCTTGTTATAGTTTGGGATGCTTTCCATGGGCTGAGATGGTTCAGGGCTTCATTTCGGGATGCACGCTTATTCAAATCAAATCCAGGGGAACGTCAGTTTCCAGGGTTGAGTAAAATCATACTACTTTCAGGATTGTGAATGGAACAAGCTTAAAGTCTAGGGAGACAACAAAAATGGCATCGTGTTTGCGTGCTACATGAAGCGGTTAAAAATAAGAAGCCGTTATTGGGGGGCAGCGAGCGGGCTATTTCACCGGCCTGCCCCATGTTCCATGCTAGCAGAAGTGACATAAATACACATGAACACTGTCACTAATAAAGTGTGCGGTTTTGAGGCCTCTACAGAGCACTCAGCCATGCAACATTGCCGGCGGGGATGACATCGGTGTTATAAAACACCATGCCCTTCTTCTTGTCTCCGCTACCCGCCATTGAAACCTTGACATCTAGTAGGTACGCCCACGTGCCCTTGGCCCCTGGCGCATTCAAAGTTGCAAGCACGACGGTGTGCGCTTTTCGGCCCCTGAACAGGCTGCCGGAGGCCTCCGACCTAAACGTGCAGAACATGCCTGCCTCGCTGCACTGCCGCACCGCCATAAAGAGGCGTTGGAGGCAGCTGTCTTTCCATCCGACATTGAAGGAGAAGACGTACCGAATCACAGGGACCTCCGGATCCCAGTTCGGGTGCACGAGGAGGGTCTCCTTGCTTGCCTCAGAGTCAGGTCCGAACAACGCTTGCATCTGTCCTTTCGGCCACTGGAGAGCCATGACATCGAAGATCTGCGATGACGTCGAAACAAATCGTCTAAGACCGGTATCTTCGACGTCATCGTCAGAAGCATCATGAGCGTATGCAACAACACATAACTCACCCCCTTCGGGCTCGGCTGCACCTCTACGCCAAATGTGGACATGGCCCCGGCGAATAAGGCAAAAACCATCATCGCCCCATCGTCACACCCGACGTCCGTGAACGCTATGTGGGCGGCACCTCCCGGAGTCAAGCAATTAATGAACACCAGCATGAGTGCGGCCTTGCTCAAGTTTGAGGCCGTTCCCGGCATGCCGTTTCCGCTGTCTCGCCCCAAACCTCGCAAGGCACGCATTTTGAGTAGCAGCATGAAATTCTTGTACAGGGGTACCACAGTGCGAACCCAGCCGACTGGCGCACGGGCAAGGATGCGCTTGGGTGCAATGGCCGCCATGTCGATTTTTAATTAGCTGTTGATTTTGAACACACATCTCATAACGATCGTTAACAAATGGGCATGCCGCAGACCTAACGCCACCGCCAATCTGCTGATCCGACCACAAGGACAGGTGCTTCACCAAAGTCCACTTGGAACGGCAGCAGTGGTTCTATCATTATGTTAATGCGCGTGTGGTAGACATCGGAAGTCATATGGGGAAGGTAATGAGGTCAGGCCCGCGACCTTCAACTTGCTATCCACCCCCTCATTCCACTAAACCGAGCGCTCACACCATCACAGGATGCGAGTGGAGCCAGCGAAAGCCCTGTAGTGGTATGAGGTCTTCGACAAGCGAAGCGGCGCATCAGGCGATTGTGCAGGTGAGGAATGAGGGGAGTCCAGGTTAGCGAGGCGCGACCTGCCACACAATGGACGAACTGACAACAGGAATATTAGCGAGGCTGCCAAGGTGGAAGTCCAAAGCTGCAGGGAGCAAGGGGGACGGGTCTTCAGATCGGGCTTCGCAGGCAAATTGATTCTTCCGGATGGGGTCAGGGCGGCCGGATGAACCTAGAAAGGACGAACACAGAGAAATGTCCAGGTTGCTTACCCAACACATGGCCAAATGCACCCCCTCTCCCACCACCACCTGCCTCAGCCCATGGCCACAGGCAGCCCCTATCCCCCAACCAACTGCATCAGCCCATGGCTGCCCATGCTGATTTCCAATGCCTCCCCCCCGTACTGGTTGAACCTTGCATGCAATGAAAAAGAGTAACATCTGCAGGGTTGCTAGATGCAATGTACATGATGCATGCACTTCATTGTAGTCTCTGTATACTAATTTCGGTGGAACAAACCTCTGTCCCTTGCTACCACAGGTTTAGGCTGGCTGGCCTACCTACCATGCATCGTGCTGGTCTGAAGCTACAGAAGACCAGCCTCATCAGCTATAGGAAGTCTACCAGCCCCGTGCACTACCAGCCCCGTGCACATGACTCCATCAAGATGCTTACACCGCGCGCCATGAGGCCACCCGCCCAGCGACAACATGGCAGGTAAAAATGGCATGTCACGTGTAGGGCATGCTGGTCAGGAAATGTAGGGCATGCTGGTTACATCAGCACTCATTTACTGGCTGGACTAGCACATTTAAATTACAAGAATCTCTAGTTGAAGCCACACACAGTTTCTGAAGTTAGGGGGATTTGCTTTCGTTAGCTGCGCCGTCCACACATACGTACAAAATCATGGAGGCAGGGTACCTGCCATGGTCGACAGGAGCAGGTAAGGTGTAGGGCCCTTATGTAAAAACGTCATGTCTCCTCAAGCCACTAATTTGTGTGGCCCATCCCTTTGCAGGTGGTCGTGAAGATGAAGAGCTCAGACCATCGTGTGAGTTGGGGTGGGGAGGAGCTATGGGAAAGAAAGGGGGAAGAGGCCCTGCACACTTTTCACACCTCAGGCATTTACATGAGTGGCAAATTAAAATTAAAAAAACTCTGGGCATGGGTGCACAAGTGAATGTGCATGAATCAATGCAGGTGCAAGTACTAACAAAGGTGCATGCCCTAGAGGGATATCCATCAGGATTAGGGTCCGGTACGATTACATGGGCATGTCCTCCCAATGCATGCACTTCATTGTAGTCTCCGCATACTAATTTCGGTTGAACATACCTCTGCAGGTTGGAGATGAACCAGAGCATGGCCTACAGATTCAAGCGGTTGAGCACAATAGCGCGAGCTGAAGATGCGGACGATAAACTAGTTGAAGTGAGTTCACAAAATTGTGAAATGTCTACCTTGAGCCCAACATCATTATAACGAAACTAACTTGTTTCACTCCTGTGCAGGTTTCAGATGTAGCTCCAACAAGGTGGCCATGTGGTAGGGGAAGGGAGGCTAACTTGCAAGGCATGGCATGGCATGGCCAAGGCTGGCATGGCATGACCTAGCCTTGCAAGATATGGCCTTGTAACCCCTATGTGTAATGTAATGTGGAACGTATTTAGCCAAAACATAATATTTTAAGCCTCTACTTATACATAGAAGAGCATAAATTTCAAAGATGAGACTAGTAACATGTCCACGCGGGCCGCTCAAAGCTCGGCCGCGTGGGCGTCCAACTGTTCAGAAGGGAGTAAAGAAGGAACTCAAAGAAAGAGAGGGGGAAAGGAACGAAATAAGAGGCTTTCTGAGTTCATGGGTTAGTTTGTTTTGATTGTGAGACACCGCCCATACATCCACCAGCCACACTCAATTAATGACGTTACACCTCTGGCCCTGGGTCAAATAGGCTCAGTCGCATGGGCGCCAAATTTCAGAGTTGGGAGATCAGAGCGTTCTTTCTGAGTTCCTGGGTTAGTTTGTTTTGATTGTGAGACACCGCCCATAAGTCCACCAGCCACACTCAATCAATGACATTACACCTCTGGCCCTGGGTCAAATAGGCTCAGTCGCATGGGCGCCAAATTTCAGAGTTGGGAGATCAGAGCGTTCTTTCTGAGTTCCTGGGTTAGTTTGTTTTGATTGTGAGACACCGCCCATAAGTCCACCAGCCACACTCAATCAATGACATTACACCTCTGGGCCCTGGTCAAACAAGGATCACCTGCGTGTGCACCTCACTTCAGGGTTTACCGGAAAGAACGAAACAAACACCAGGGAATAAGAAAAATGTGGAGGAGCGGGGGGAAATGAAGCGAAGGGATGGACGCAAGGTTGAAAAAAATTGCAACCAACTCTGAAAAACGACTTTGCCTCTACTACATCTACAAACTTGGCACTCAGAGCAATTATTAAATTAACCGCGATCAGAAGCACATCTAAAATGGATAGGATACACAGGGAAAATTTAAAAAACAGCTTCCACACTTCCAGGACACACATTTCATTCTGGCAGCATAGTAAAGGATCACTATATGAGCATGCAGCCATGCTCAAAATGTCAGGGCAGTGGGTAAAATGGGAGGAACACAGATTTTGAGCCACTTAGGTGGTTCAGCAAAACAGCCCCCCTCGTTTCCCACTCATGGAGATGGCCTGCAACAGCTTCCACACTTCCAGGACACACATTTCATTCTGGCAGCATAGTAAAGGATCACTATATGAGCATGCAGCCATGCTCAAAATGTCAGGGCAGTGGGTAAAATGGGAGGAACACAGATTTTGAGCCACTTAGGTGGTTCAGCAAAACAGCCCCCCTCGTTTCCCACTCATGGAGATGGCCTGCAACAGCCTGCACACTTCCAGGACACACATATCATTCTGGCAGCATAGTAAAGGATCACTATATGAGCATGCAGCCATGCTCAAAATGTCAGGGCAGTGGGTAAAATGGGAGGAACACAGATTTTGAGCCACTTAGGTGGTTCAGCAAAACAGCCCCCCTCGTTTCCCACTCATGGAGATGGCCTGCAACAGCCTCCACACTTCCAGGACACACATTTCATTCTGGCAGCATAGTAAAGGATCACTATATGAGCATGCAGCCATGCTCAAAATGTCAGGGCAGTGGGTAAAATGGGAGGAACACAGATTTTGAGCCACTTAGGTGGTTCAGCAAAACAGCCCCCCTCGTTTCCCACTCATGGAGATGGCCTGCAACAGCCTCCACACTTCCAGGACACACATATCATTCTGGCAGCATAGTAAAGGATCACTATATGAGCATGCAGCCATGCTCAAAATGTCAGGGCAGTGGGTAAATGGGAGGAACACAGATTTTGAGCCACCAAGGTGGTTCAGCAAAACAGCCCCCCTCGTTTCCCACTCATGGAGATGGCCTGCAACAGCCTCCACACTTCCAGGACACACATTTCATTCTGGCAGCATAGTAAAGGATCACTATATGAGCATGCAGCCATGCTCAAAATGTCAGGGCAGTGGGTAAAATGGGAGGAACACAGATTTTGAGTCACCAAGGTGGTTCAGAAAAACAGCCCCCCTCGTTTCCCACTCAAGGAGATGGACTGCAACAGCCTCCACACTTCCATTACACACATTTCATTCTGGCAGCATAGTAAAGGATCATTATATGAACATGCAGCCATGCTCAAAATGTCAGGGCAGTGGGTAAACTGGGAGGAACACAGATTTTGAGCCACTTAGGTGGTTCAGCAAAACAGCCCCCCTCGCTCCCACTCATGGAGATGGCTCTGCTTATCAACCACGCTGTCACACCTGAAAGTGTATGGCTGGCAAGTGAGCCATGCCTTGCCCGCTTGGGCTACCTTGGGCACACACTTGCGCCCCCCCTTGGACCCAACAGTCGTCGGCTTCTGAATGGCTGATTTCCGCTTTTGCCTCTGACGCTTTAGCGTGTCCTTCCTGGTCGCTGCGCGCTTGCGATGGATGGCATACATGGACTTTTCTCCGTGCTTCATTTATCTAAAAGGATGTATGACCCGGTTTAAAGGCAGGTAAGCCTCAGTAGGCCCGTCATTCCACTAAAAGAAAAGTGTGGACACTAAAATGACCAGCGTTAACCGGTAAACAGTAACTTTAGAGAACGTCTCAGCTCTGTTTGGCCACTACATCTCCTCTTAAACGAACCGTTTATGCGCCTTCTGTGGCGAGGCATACAAGGACAGCGACGATTCCTCTGCTTGGTCATACCCGAGACCAAAAAGAGCAATGGTGCATGCGTGCGTAGCTTGCGCTAAGCTTTACATATTAAAAAAGTATCAAAACAATATAATTAGGAGGACGTGGAGACGATAATTCAGGTTGGAGCCGGATCAGAGCGGGGATGGTGTGACGTTCACGTGGAAGGGCAAGGTGAGTGGGTGGCAACACCTACCGGTGACAGGCTGAAGGTGCCAGTTATGTTTTGAAGGTTAGGCAAACATATGGTTGGAGGCGAGGCAGATGTTGAAGTGGCGGTGTGCATGGGAAGGAGCAAGGGAGAATTCATGCATGAGAGCGGACATGGGGCACCAAGTACGAACATTCGGGCTCATGTATCATGCAGGTACATCATGGCCTTGTAATCCAGCTGCATCTTGGTTTCAAATTGGTGCTTCATTTGGGAAGCATTTCAGAAGACACAGGAAGAGAACAAACACATCGTTTGGTTGTGGAGCCTAAGCCCTTCAGACATGAAGAGATAATAGTGTGCACCTGCAAATGCGCAGGGGGGAGCGTTGAGCAGCCGGCAAAAAAAAAACTGTAGGGCTCCCGTCATGCTGCATGACTGCTGGGCTTAGCTGGAACCTGAAGCATGAGCACCTCTAGGGCTCCCGTCATGCTGCAGGATTGCTGGGCTTAGCTGGAACCTGAAGCATGAGCACCTTTAGGGCTACCGTGTTGTTGCAAGATTGCTGAGCTTAGCTGGAACCTGAAGCATGAGCACCTGTAGGGCTACCGTCATGTGACCCCCCAATTCAATGACACTAAACCTCTGGGCCCTGCTCAAAAAGGCGTGGCCGCATGTGTTAGTGTATTACATGATGCCCATGCAGTGCAACTGCCTTAGAGCTGCCTTAGAGCTAGAGGCTTTCAACTTAGGAGAAGAGGAGGGGTGAAGACTCGAATGTATGTTGCATGTTGGCAGCAGCATGGGAGCTGGGAAGGTGCATGGCGTCCTTGTAACTTCGCTGCCTACCCATCAAAGACCGTCGTTAATGTGCCGACCATACTCACAATACACACATTTCACCACCACAGCCCGCCTTCCTTGCCATAAATAACCCTTTCTAGTAGCTTTGTTTCACTGTCAACGTATCAATATGCAGACACATACCACCCCGTTGTGCCTTCCATCGCCGATTGTGGCAAATACAATTGCCGTCTCCCGGTTTACAGACCGCCCGGGTCTTTTCCTCGTTGCGAATCAAGCTTATCGGAACATTTTAGCTCCTCACGGGTTGTCGATTAAGGATTTGAGACGCTCGATTCGGTCGATCCGTCCGAGTCATGTACTACGCTGCACGGATGTTGCGAACCTGAAGAAGCTCGTTCGAATCAGAGCCATCCGCAATAGACACGGCGCTGTTATCATGATTTCTGTACAGGGCATTCAAGCCACGATTCGGCAGTCGTCCAAGCTGACATCTGACGATAAAGAAGTCTTGTGTGAAGCCCTAGGCGAATTGGCACCTCCGCCTTCATACGGGTCCATGATCATCAGGTGAGACTAGCCAGTTCAGACTAGCCTGTATTCTAAACCTGTTCATTCTGTACCTTCCTCATGTACCTATCATGCGTGCCCTGACCACCATACCTTGTATGCTCCATTCAGCCAAATGCAAGCAGCAGCGGGCTCGAGCAAGCGCATGCGGCCGACCACCATGCGGCCACCCAGCGATGAGTTGAAGCTGCCAAACACAATCCCTCCAATGCCTGTCAAGGAGAGCAGTGATGAGGAGATCAGTGATGAGGAAGACAATGGGTAAGTGATAAGCAGTACTAGACTGGATTGTGTAGTTGCTCAACCAAAGTGTTTTAGCCCAGATAGAGCTTGCATTTTTCCGCTTCCTGTCACATGATGAATGCCGGTCCGTGCACCCCTAATTAGATTAGGCAAGGACAACATACTTCCACCTCCCATCTGACCTTGAATCTTTTATTCAGAAAATTGCAAGCAACGGGCGCGAGGAAGCGCATGCGGCCCGCCAACGCTCATCCACCCAGCTTTGAGTTTGAGCTTTCCAACATCCCTCCTTCGATGCCTGCCAAGGAGAGCAATGATGAGGAGAACAGTGATAGTATTGACAATGGGTAAGTGATAATCATGACTAGGCTGGATTTCTGTACTTGCCCAAGCAGCATGATTGTTTTTGCCTGAGTCCATGTAGTGATCAATGTCCCCGGTCCGACCCCCGTTAGGTTGAATTTGGGACGCACTCCAAGCAAACACGTCATGCATGATGATGAGGAGCTTGAGGATGTGGATGCTGCCACACCTGGACTACACCCTCAACCATCACATACACCTGATCCTGCTGGGTAGGTTGATCAAAATATTTGTACAAACGTATTTCGCCCAAGCTCAAGCGTATGCCA
The DNA here is from genome assembly GCA_037349105.1 of Limnomonas spitsbergensis. Taxonomy (NCBI): domain Eukaryota; kingdom Viridiplantae; phylum Chlorophyta; class Chlorophyceae; order Chlamydomonadales; genus Limnomonas; species Limnomonas spitsbergensis. The sequence goes on from JAYJMM010000046.1 coordinate 82,635, forward strand.
TGCAGAACCCTTTCCCCCAATCCTCTTTTAAGCGTATGCCCTGCACAACCCTGGCCCACAAACCTCTTTTAAGCGTATGCCCTGCAGAACCCTGCCCCACAAACCTCTTGTAAGCTTATGCCCTGGACCCTTTTCCTGCACCCTCATATAGGTTGGACAACGTACTTCCAGCAACCATCTATATTGACCTCTTCTCTTCCGATGAGGGAGAGCCAAACTATGTTGACACCGGCGGCTACACCGGTATCAACATGCATATTTCTGGAAATGTACCTCCACGTCATGTTTGGTACGTAATTGAAGTTGTGTCATTTATAATAAATCTCAATTTTAATCTGCATACCCTCAGCCACTGTCCCTTGTATGTGACAAATGAGCGGCATCTTCCCACATTCACCCTTGATTACATGTGAATGAAAGATACCATGCAGGTGCACATGCTTGGCTCCACCCTCACATGTTGCCTTGTGGGCCAAAACAGTTGCCTTCCCCTCATGGCTCTCTTTCACCTGCAGTTTGGGCAATGTGACACCCTCGTCCAGTGATGACAGCAGTGAGCCAGACACTTCTGATCCAGAGACATCAGATCATCCCGATGATATCAAGGTAGCATCCCATCGAGAACGTGGGGACAGCCAAAACAGAAGGTCAGTCCACATGACATTTTAGGATGTGTTCATGCCGTAGGGTCCAAATGAAGGGATTGTAGGAATCATGTGCTCATGTAGCTTTAGGTCCTCCCCCCCAATCAACACCCCCTTTCTCCCTCCCCAGCCTCCCACCCCTGCCTCTCACATGAGACCTGTCCCCCGTACTTCCCCCATGCCTCTCTAATGTTACTTGTCCATCCCATCCATGTTATGCAGTTTTTCTGTTGGGGACATGCCAGTGAACATGCCTCAAGTGGAGCTAACCTCGAAACAACATGCCATGAAGTACGGACTCAAGGGACACCAAGAGACTGCTAAGCTAACTTGTGAGATTGCCGAGTACGTTGAGTGGAACAACACTGCCATCCAGCTGGACCGTCCATGCGTGGCCCTCCAAACCACGACACTGGGCAAACATGAAGACCATCTGAGAGGTGAGATACAATCATATCCATATCCCATACTCTTAGGCCATGCTTGTATGAGAGTTAGTGTAAGGCCATGTGTGTAAGATGGTTTACTGTCGGGCCATGCTCGTACAAAGGTTTTTTGTCATGGTTTTATGCTCCCATGCCATGCTTCTATGAGGGTTTCATCTCTTGAATGACTGACCTTTTGGATGGCCTCCCCCCCCACACCTATTAGGTTATCTGGGCTTCATCGCCAACGTGCAAGACGTCAACCCCGAGACCTTGTCCTTGAATGTCTACAAGGACAAAGCGACATTCTTAGCCTTCATAGCCTACTTGAAGGCGCGGTCAGTTGGCCGGGACCACGTGGTTAAGCATGCATCCATATGCAGGCGTGTTTGCCAGTTCTTGTACCGGGGAACAGGCGATCTGCAGATGGGGGTCATGGACACCTGGTTAACCAATCTGCAGCGGCAGTTACTAGCCTCAATGCCCAAAACCCCGGTCAGTGAGATGCCCTATGGACCCGAGGTGTACCAGCACATCGACCATCTAGTGTCGCGTGCACGGCGGGCAATTGCATGGGATTCACAGCTGGATGATCTGACAAAGGTGGAGACAGCGTTCACAGTGCAGACAGCCCTCCTGGCCATGCTCATCACAGGATCACAAATCCCTCCGTGCCGGTGAGTGCATGATGGTCAGTGCTAAGGGTTTGATGGGTTTATAAATGCGGTGAACGTATGATTGCAGAAGCAAAAAGTATGATGATGAAGCCCGATTCCCACCTTGAAGCCTAATTCCCACCGTGCCCAAGCATGGGAAGCCTGATTCGCAAGCCCCCTTGCCTGAGAAGCCTGATTCCCACCTTGCCCTTGCTTCGTGAGCAACACATGTGATGATAAAGCCTGATTCCCACCCTGAAATCTGATTCCTACCATGAAACATGATTCCCACCTTGCTCACGAAGGTTGCATGTGTTGAAGACCCTTCAACACCCGAGATTTGTTGGCAAGGGACCGTGTCCTGACCCAGACTGCTTACAGCCCACAAAATGCCTGGGGAACCATTTCGAGGTGGTCAAGCTGGATGCAACATTGGAGGAGGGACCAAAGCGAAAAATCATATACCGAGCCATTCACCACAAGGTAAGAACCCTGATTTATAAGACCAGCCATTTGTTAATTGCAGTGAAAGTAGATTCCCAGTCCATGCATTTGAATTTCTCCCTCATTATTAGTGTGTATGCCCTCCTTTACCCCCTCCCAGTCCATGCAGCTGTTTGGGCCCAAAGGATTAGTGTCCTTGCCCCCCTTGCCTCATCCCAGTCCAGGCAGCTGCTTTTCTCCATAACAAACAAAAAATGTTTGTGGGCCCTCCTTTACCCCCTCCCAGTCCATGCAGTTGTTTGGGCCCAAAGGATTAGTGCCCTTGCCCCCCCTTGCCACATCCCAGTCCAGGCAGCTGTTTTTCTCCAAAACAATACGTGTTTGTGGGCCCTCCTTTACCCCTCCCAGTCCATGCAGCTTGTTGGGCCCAAAGGATTTGGGTTTAGGGTTTAGGGTTTAGGGTTTAGGGTTTAGGGTTTAGGGTTTAGGGTTTAGGGTTTAGGGTTTAGGGTTTAGGGTTTAGGGTTTAGGGTTTAGGGTTTAGGGTTTAGGGTTTAGGGTTTAGGGTTTAGGGTTTAGGGTTTAGGGTTTAGGGTTTAGGGTTTAGGGTTTAGGGTTTAGGGTTTAGGGTTTAGGGTTTAGGGTTTAGGGTTTAGGGTTTAGGGTTTAGGGTTTAGGGTTTAGGGTTTAGGGTTTAGGGTTTAGGGTTTAGGGTTTAGGGTTTAGGGTTTAGGGTTTAGGGTTTAGGGTTTAGGGTTTAGGGTTTAGGGTTTAGGGTTTAGGGTTTAGGGTTTAGGGTTTAGGGTTTAGGGTTTAGGGTTTAGGGTTTGTGGGCCCTCCTTTACCCCTCCCAGTCCATGCAGCTTGTTGGGCCCAAAGGATTAGTGCCCTTGCCCCCCCTTGCCACATCCCAGTCTAGGCAGCTGTTTTTCTCCATAACAAAACGTGTTTGTGGGCCCTCCTTTAAACCTCCCAGTCCATGCAGCTTGTTGGGCCCAAAGGATTAGTGCCCTTGCCCCCCCTTGCCACATCCCAGTCTAGGCAGCTGTTTTTCTCCATAACAAAACGTGTTTGTGGGCCCTCCTTTACCCCTCCCAGTCCATGCAGCTTGTTGGGCCCAAAGGATTAGTGCCCTTGCCCCCCCTTGCCACATCCCAGTCCAGGCAGCTGTTTTTCTCCAAAACAATACGTGTTTGTGGGCCCTCCTTTACCCCTCCCAGTCCATGCAGCTTGTTGGGCCCAAAGGATTAGTGCCCTTGCCCCCCCTTGCCACATCCCAGTCCAGGCAGCTGTTTTTCTCCATAACAAAACGTGTTTGTGGGCCCTCCTTTACCCCTCCCAGTCCATGCAGCTGTTTGGGCCCAAAGGATTAGTGCCCTTGCCCCCCCTTGCCACATCCCAGTCCAGGCAGCTGTTTTTCTCCATAACAAAACGTGTTTGTGGGCCCTCCTTTACCCCTCCCAGTCCATGCAGTTGTTGGGCCCAAAGGATTAGTGCCCTTGCCCCCCCTTGCCACATCCCAGTCTAGGCAGCTGTTTTTCTCCATAACAATACGTGTTTGTGGGCCCTCCTTTACCCCTCCCAGTCCATGCAGCTTGTTGGGCCCAAAGCATTAGTGCCCTTGCCCCCCCTTGCCACATCCCAGTCCAGGCAGCTGTTTTTCTCCATAACAAACGTGTTTGTGGGCCCTCCTTTACCCCTCCCAGTCCATGCAGCTGTTTGGGCCCAAAGCATTAGTGCCCTTGCCCCCCCTTGCCACATCCCAGTCCAGGCAGCTGTTTTTCTCCATAACAATACGTGTTTGTGGGCCCTCCTTTACCCCTCCCAGTCCATGCAGCTGTTGGGCCCAAAGCATTAGTGCCCTTGCCCCTTCTTGCCCCATCCCAGTCCATGCAGCTATTTTTCTCCATAACAATAAGTGTTTGTGGGCCCTCCTTTACCCCTCCCAGTCCATGCAGCTGTTTGGGCCCAAAGGATTAGTGCCCTTGCCCCCCCTGCCTCATCCCAGTCCAGGCAGCTGTTTTTCTCCATAACAATAAGTGTTTGTGGGCCCTCCTTTACCCCTCCCAGTCCATGCAGCTGTTTGGGCCCAAAGGATTAGTGCGCATGCCCCTCCTTGCCTCATCCCAGTCCAGGCAGCTGTTTTTCTCCATAACAATAAGTGTTTGTGGGCCCTCCTTTACCCCTCCCAGTCCATGCAGCTGCTTGGGCCCAAACCATTAGTGCCCATGCCCCTCCTTGCCTCATCCCAGTCCAGGCAGTTGAATATCTCCCTCAGGATTAGTGAGCAGACAGCTGAATAATATTGTGATGGGCAAAATAAGATATGCAAGAGAACAGTAGGCAGCAGGCATAAATGATACAGTGAACAAACATAATAATTGTGTACTTAAGTTGCCCTCGTTTCTTTGCTTACAGAACGACAGGCGAGGGTTTCAGCCAACCGAGCTCACACTACCGACAGGTAAGATTATTGCATTATTGTGCTGACCAAACTGCATGTGGTAAGCCTTTGGATCTTGCTGTCATAGTTTTTTGATGTAGCTGAATTGTAGCTGAGACAAGAAAAACATGTGAATCAATGATGCATCCCCTTCAACCCCTTCAACTGCTGAACATGTTGGCAATTATAATTGCCCTACCCTTATCACTGCCCTAAAGCCATAATGTCACCGTATTATATCCTAATTGGAATTTTGCTTGCCACACAGGGCCGCTTACAGAACTGCTCATGTTTCACATCAAGAAAGGCCACAAGCGCCTTGCGGTGTCATCCGAGACTTCTTTGTTTGTGTCACGAAAGGGCGTGGCCTTGAAAGACACAACATTTGTGAACTACTGGCGAATTCACATCCTGCGCAATGCCACCTTCCCATATTTCCCACCATCATGGGCTCGTCGCTTGTTCGTGCAGTCCTACACTGCAGCGGTTGGCCAGGATCCTGAGATGTGGGATGGATGCGCTGTGGTGAGTCATGCTGGGAGGGAAATCGAATTTTGGACAAAAACATATATTGATAATTCCCTTGCCTTGGCACTTGTCCCGGAGTTGGATACTTGGATGTATGTGGTTATGAGAAGCTTGCATGACAGTTTGTTTAGCATGGCAGTGATATCTGACGTGACACCTCATGCACTGTGCAGGCTATGGGATCTAGCACCAAGACCTGGTGGAATCACTACGGTGCTCCCACAATGCGAAGACGTATCTCGCAGGCTGCCGTCGATAATCATGGGACATTCCAGACATTCATGGCCATGGCGAGCCATGACGAGCAATTTGAGGACGTTTAGAGACCTAGTCACTTCATACGCACGAGCGCCCATTGAGCATGAATGCGTAGCTTTATAGTGTCGTGCAGCCTGTAGGGGGGGTGACAGGGTCCATGCGCTTGCTCAAATATATGCGCGGCTACCATCCAATGAGCGGTGATTGGTTTATTGAGACTAAGCGGTCTTTCGAGCTGACTAAGCTGCTCCCATCTTCCAGTCTAGCTGACTCGACTGGACACAGTTACATAACAGTTAGGGAATGACATGAACTGCATGCGCTTGCTTAAATTGATGCGCAGCTACCATCCAATGAGCGGTGATTGGTTTATTGAGACTAAGCGGTCTTTCGAGCTGACTAAGCTGCTCCCATCTTCCAGTCTAGCTGACTCGACTGGACACAGTTACATAACAGTTAGGGAATGACATGAACTGCATGCGCTTGCTTAAATTGATGCGCAGCTACCATCCAGCAAGCGGTGATTGGTTTATTGAGGCTAAGCGGTCTTTCAAGCTGATTAAGCTGCTCCCATCTTCCAGTCTAGCTGACTAGACTTGAAACAGTCACAGAACAGTTAGGGAATGACAAGAACTGCATGCCTTGCTAAATTGATGCGCATCTACCATCCAGCGAGTGGTGATTGGTTTATTGAGGCTAAGCGGTCTTTCAAGCTGATTAAGCTGGTCCCATCTTCCAGTCTAGCTGACTAGACTTGACACAGTCACAGAACATTTAGGGAATGACATGAACTGCATGCGCTTGCTTAAATTGATGCGCAGCTACCATCCAATGAGCGGTGATTGGTTTATTGAGGCTAAGCGGTCTTTCGAGCTGATTAAGCTGCTCCCATCTTCCAGTCTAGCTGACTAGACTTGACACAGTCACAGAACATTTAGGGAATGACATGAACTGCATGCGCTTGCTGAAATATATGCGCGGCTACCATCCAATGAGCGGTGATTGGTTTATTGAGGCTAAGCGGTCTTTCGAGCTGATTAAGCTGCTCCCATCTTCCAGTCTAGCTGATTCGACTGGACACAGTACATAACAGTTAGGGAATGACATGAACTGCATGCGCTTGCTTAAATTGATGCGCATCTACCATCCAGCGAGCGGTGATTGGTTTATTGAGGCTAAGCGGTCTTTCAAGCTGATTAAGCTGCTCCCATCTTCCAGTCTAGCTGACTAGACTTGAAACAGTCACAGAACAGTTAGGGAATGACAAGAACTGCATGCCCTTGCATAAATTGATGCGCGGCTACCATGTAGTGAGCGGTGAATGGTTTATTGAGGCTAAGCGGTCTTTCGAGCTGATTAAGCTGGTCCCATCTTCCAGTCTAGCTTAGCTTAGATGAATAGCCTAAACCATCTTGCAGTTCAGCCCAATGCACTAGGCAGATGAAGCATGAATGTTGTTAACAGTTGGCGCTGCCCTCAATCCAGTGTAAGCTTCAAGTTTCTTAATTTGTGCCGCGCAACCTGTTGGGGGGGAGACAGGTCCCTGGTTAATTTGTGGCGCGCAACCTGTTGGGGGGGAGACAGGTCCCTGGTTAATCTGTGGCGCGCAACCTGTTGGGGGGGAGACAGGTCCCTGGTTAATCTGTGGCGCGCAACCTGTTGGGGGGGAGACAGGTCCCTGGTTAATTTGTGGCGCGCAACCTGTTGGGGGGGAGACAGGTCCCTGGTTAATTTGTGGCGCGCAATCTGTTGGGGGGGAGACAGGTCCCTGGTTAATCTGTGGCGCGCAATCTGTTGGGGGGGAGACATGTCCCTGGTTAATCTGTGGCGCGCAACCTGTTGGGGGGGAGACATGTCCCTGGTTAATCTGTGGCGCGCAATCTGTTGGGGGGGAGACAGGTCCCTGGTTAATCTGTGGCGCGCAACCTGTTGGGGGGGAGACAGGTCCCTGGTTAATTTGTGGCGCGCAATCTGTTGGGGGGGAGACAGGTCCCTGGTTAATTTGTGGCGCGCAACCTGTTGGGGGGGAGACAGGTCCCTGGTTAATTTGTGGCGCGCAACCTGTTGGGGGGGAGACAGGTCCCTGGTTAATTTGTGGCGCGCAACCTGTTGGGGGGGAGACAGGTCCCTGGTTAATTTGTGGCGCGCAACCTGTTGGGGGGGAGACAGGTCCCTGGTTAATCTGTGGCGCGCAACCTGTTGGGGGGGAGACAGGTCCCTGGTTAATTTGTGGCGCGCAATCTGTTGGGGGGGAGACAGGTCCCTGGTTAATTTGTGGCGCGCAACCTGTTGGGGGGTGACAGGTCCCTGGCTAATCTGTGGCGCGCAACCTGTTGGGGGGGAGACATCCCTGGTTAATCTGTGGCGCGCAACCTGTTGGGGGGGAGACAGGTCCCTGGTTAATTTGTGAAGCGCAACCTGTTGGGGGGAGACAGGTCCCTGGTTAATCTGTGGCGCGCAACCTGTTGGGGGGGAGACAGGTCCCTGGTTAATTTGTGGCGCGCAACCTGTTAGGGGGGAGACAGGTCCCTGGTTAATCTGTGGCGCGCAACTTGTTAGGGGGAGACAGGTCCCTGGTTAATTTGTGGCGCGCAACCTGTTGGGGGGGAGACAGGTCCCTGGTTAATTTGTGGCGCGCAACCTGTTGGGGGGGAGACAGGTCCCTGGTTAATTTGTGGCGCGCAACCTGTTGGGGGGGAGACAGGTCCCTGGTTAATCTGTGGCGCGCAACCTGTTAGGGGGGAGACAGGTCCCTGGTTAATTTGTGGCGCGCAATCTGTTGGGGGGGAGACAGGTCCCTGGTTAACTTGTGGCGCGCAACCTGTTGGGGGGTGACAGGTCCCTGGTTAATCTGTGGCGCGCAACCTGTTAGGGGGGAGACAGGTCCCTGGTTAATCTGTGGCGCGCAACCTGTTGGGGGGGAGACAGGTCCCTGGTTAATTTGTGGCGCGCAACCTGTTGGGGGGGAGACAGGTCCCTGGTTAATTTGTGAAGCGCAACCTGTTGGGGGGAGACAAGTCCCTGGTTAATTTGTGGCGCGCAACCTGTTGGGGGGGAGACAGGTCCCTGGTTAATTTGTGGCGCGCAACCTGTTAGGGGGGAGACAGGTCCCTGGTTAATTTGTGGCGCGCAATCTGTTGGGTGGGAGACATGTCCCTGGTTAATCTGTGGCGCGCAACCTGTTGGGGGGGAGACAGGTCCCTGGTTAATTTGTGGCGCGCAATCTGTTGGGGGGGAGACAGGTCCCTGGTTAATCTGTGGCGCGCAACCTGTTGGGGGGAGACAGGTCCCTGGTTAATCTGTGGCGCGCAACCTGTTGGGGGGTGACAGGTCCCTGGTTAATCTGTGGCGCGCAACCTGTTGGGGGGAGACAGGTCCCTGGTTAATCTGTGGCGCGCAACCTGTTAGGGGGGAGACAGGTTCCTGGTTAATCTGTGGCGCGCAACCTGTTGGGGGGGAGACAGGTCCCTGGTTAATCTGTGGCGCGCAACCTGTTGGGGGGGAGACAGGTCCCTGGTTAATCTGTGGCGCGCAACCTGTTGGGGGGGAGACAGGTCCCTGGTTAATCTGTGGCGCGCAACTGTTGGGGGGGAGACAGGTCCCTGGTTAATCTGTGGCGCGCAACCTGTTGGGGGGGAGACAGGTCCCTGGTTAATTTGTGGCGCGCAACCTGTTGGGGGGGAGACAGGTCCCTGGTTAATTTGTGGCGCGCAATCTGTTGGGGGGGAGACAGGTCCCTGGTTAATTTGTGGCGCGCAATCTGTTGGGGGGGAGACAGGTCCCTGGTTAATTTGTGGCGCGCAATCTGTTGGGGGGGAGACAGGTCCCTGGTTAATCTGTGGCGCGCAACCTGTTGGGGGGGAGACAGGTCCCTGGTTAATTTGTGGCGCGCAACCTGTTGGGGGGGAGACAGGTCCCTGGTTAATTTGTGGCGCGCAACCTGTTGGGGGGGAGACAGGTCCCTGGTTAATCTGTGGCGCGCAACCTGTTAGGGGGGAGACAGGTCCCTGGTTAATTTGTGGCGCGCAACCTGTTGGGGGGGAGACAGGTCCCTGGTTAATTTGTGACGCGCAACCTGTTGGGGGGGAGACAGGTCCCTGGTTAATCTGTGGCGCGCAACCTGTTGGGGGGAGACAGGTCCCTGGTTAATTTGTGGCGCGCAACCTGTTAGGGGGGAGACAGGTCCCTGGTTAATTTGTGGCGCGCAACCTGTTGGGGGGGAGACAGGTCCCTGGTTAATTTGTGACGCGCAACCTGTTGGGGGGGAGACAGGTCCCTGGTTAATCTGTGGCGCGCAACCTGTTGGGGGGGAGACAGGTCCCTGGTTAATTTGTGGCGCGCAACCTGTTGGGGGGGAGACAGGTCCCTGGTTAATCTGTGGCGCGCAACCTGTTGGGGGGGAGACAGGTCCCTGGTTAATTTGTGGCGCGCAACCTGTTGGGGGGGAGACAGGTCCCTGGTTAATTTGTGACGCGCAACCTGTTGGGGGGAGACAGGTCCCTGGTTAATCTGTGGCGCGCAACCTGTTGGGGGGGAGACAGGTCCCTGGTTAATTTGTGGCGCGCAATCTGTTGGGGGGGAGACAGGTCCCTGGTTAATTTGTGGCGCGCAACCTGTTAGGGGGGAGACAGGTCCCTGGTTAATTTGTGAAGCGCAATCTGTTGGGGGGAGACAGGTCCCTGGTTAATCTGTGGCGCGCAACCTGTTAGGGGGGAGACAGGTCCCTGGTTAATTTGTGGCGCGCAATCTGTTGGGGGGGAGACAGGTCCCTGAAAATCTGTGGCGCGCAACATGCTCATGCCCCATAGCAAAGAGGGCAGGCCAGCACAATGCTCATACCCCCTAGCTAAGAGGTTCATTGGTGCGAGTTAAGTGGTGCATGAACATAAGTGGGGGCTCAAATCAGCATGAGCCACATATTGCATGTGCTCATCCAAGGCGTCGGTACAAGAAGTTCATTTGGGCTTGAAGTTAATATGTGTTTGATGTTCATTGGTGGCTAAAGTGAAGTGGTGCATGAACATAACTGGTGGCTGAAGTTCAGCATGAGCCAAAGGATGCATGTGCACATCATGGGCGTAAGTGTTTGAAGTTCATTGGTGGCTGAAGTGAAGTGGTGCATGAACATAACTGGTGGCTGAAGTCCAGCATGAAGGTTGCATGTGCACATCATAGGTCAAGTGTGGAACTTGAGTGCGCCAGTGGACTTGTGCGGTCTTGAAAGTTGTATCTATCTTGAGGTTCACGAGCCATGAGCGATATGCCTTGAAGTGTCCCGGTGCACAGTCGAGTACGAGGTAGTGAAACTTCAGTGGCAGTGGACTTGTGCTCTCCTGAAGGTTGTAACTATCATGATGTTTACAAGCTATGTAGTATATGCCTTGACATTTCCAGGTGCGCAGCCGAAACTTGAGTGGTGGCCGAACTTCAGCGCGAACCTAACATACATCTTGGTGATACTTTTCCCACGCAATGTTTAGCCAGCGTTATGTTTTGGTTACACTTACCGCACAGTTAAACTGAAGGAGAGACGAACGTTATCCATTGGTGATCTTTCTTGCATATCATATGATCGCTTCGGACTTCGTGTGCATGCCTGTGTGAAGCCAGCCAATTTTGGAGGGCCGAATCTTCCTGTGTACAGGAAGTTCCTCTGGCGATTCACCCCTAGTTTTAGTCTTTTCATTTCAACATCCTGCCTGTCTTTTTGAACGAAGCGCCGCCCTACCAAGACACGCATGCGCGCATATACGCCGCTTTCTGCTGTTTCGAACACTGTTTTATCTAACGTGCCATACACGCCTGATGCCTCAGGTGACAGCAACAACATGTTCACCCATCAGTTTTTTGCAACAACATCTTACCGATCTGCGTCGAAGCCACGCCGCACCACTCCGATCTCCAATCTTCTTGCTTTGTCTACAGGTTGGCCACGCAGCCCTCGCCAGCTGTGCTGCCTGAGCGCAGCAAGAGGTGGCAGGAGGGCACACCCAGCGCGATTGCAGTGCATCTGATAAAGCAATCATGCAAAGCGTACCTCGCCGTTCCTACAGCTCCACGATCAGTGTTACTACTAGATGGTGTTGCATGATGTTGAGCGAAACCTCTGGTTGATCTTGTAGACCTACACCAGGAATGCCAATCTCAACAGACGGCCATGATACGCCTGGAGACCGAACGTCTCGACGCCACAGCCATGGGGCAACGTTCCACACTTTGTACCACCTGTCGACGATCTGGAATGCACTTCTCAGTACCACCAGTGTACCAGTCCCTTCTTGAAAGATCAACCAATTCAGGTGAGCTTGGTAGCACACGTAATGCTACGCTCTGATGGCGACCCAGCTTCATCCTGATATGCCCGATCATGCTTTGCCACGGATTGGATCTTGTATGAAGTTCTCTGAGTAACGCGTTGTACTCATACGCAATGTAATGTATAAGCAGCATCTTCCTCATGCGTACCGTCAGGTACCCAACACACCGGGGGCCGACATCCCCACGCATCCCCAAAGCGCCATCGTAAACGCAAGAACAAGGAAGATCGAGAAGCCCAGCAACTACCATCCCCTGTGCACAAGACTCCATCACCTTGCTACATCAGATCAGAGTGCCACAACCACTCGACCACACGACCACTGGACTCGACCTTCCTGCTGTTTGCTGGATGAAAGGCAAGTAACAGCGTGTCCCTCCCGCATGGCCCTCCAGCATGGGCCATGTGCCCTCTAGCCTGTCCATACCCCCCCCTCCCCCTCGTGCTTACACCCCAGGCCATCAGCCACAAGTAAATTACAGAGCAAGGTACCAGTACCTGTCCCCGTGCACACGACTCCACCTCCATGTTTTTATCAGAGCAGCGTACAAGTACATGTCCCCATGCACAAGACTCCACCATCCTTATACATCAAGGCAAAGTAACAGAACCCCCTCCCCAAACACCTCTCCCCCTCAGCTGCCTAGCTCATGCAGTCCACATATCCCCCTTTGCTGCCTAGATCCAGCAGTCCACCTCTCCCCCTCAGCTGCCCAGGTCTTGCATGCCAAAGATCCCCCACAACTGCCCAGCAATTTAGGGTCCAGCCACTCAAAGTCCAACCAGTCAGGGTCCAGCCACATCCAGTACCCCCATGTGCTCTCCTAGACTCTCCCACATACCCTCCCGTACATCCCATGCCATAAAGCATGCACCCTTTATGTCCCTTGCTACCACAGGACTAGGCTGGCTGGCCTACCATGCATCATGATCGTCTGAAGGTACCCAAGCCCAGCCTCATCACCTACTGCTTCTCAACAGCCAAAGCACTCCACATGCCCAGCTCATGGCCAGACACATCCCCTCTCCCCCCATCACCTGCCCCAGCTCATGGCCAGACACATCCCCTCTCCCCCCATCACATGTCCCAGCTCATGGCCAGACACATCCCCTCTCCCCCCACCACCTGTCCCAGCTCATGGCCAGACACATCCCCTCTCCCCCCACCACCTGCTCCAGCTCATGGCCAGACACATCCCCTCTCCCCCCACCACCTGCTCCAGCTCCTGGCCAGACACATCCCCTCTCCCCCCACCACCTGCTCCAGCTCATGGCCAGACACATCCCCTCTCCCCCCACCACCTGCTCCAGCTCCTGGCCAGACACATCCCCTCTCCCCCCACCACCTGCTCCAGCTCCTGGCCAGACACATCCCCTCTCCCCCACCCCTATCCCAGCTCATGGCCAGACACATCCCCTCCCTCCCACCACCTGCTCCAGCTCATGGCCAGACACATCCCCTCTCCCCCCACCACCTGCTCCAGCTCATGGCCAGACACATCCCCTCTCCCCCCATCACATGCCCCAGCTCATGGCCAGACACATCCCCTCCCCCCCACCTGCTCCATCTCATGGCCAGACACATCCCCTCTCCCCCCATCACATGTCCCAGCTCATGGCCAGACACATCCCCTCTCCCCCCACCACCTGTCCCATATCAGTAGCTGCCTCCTCCCTCCTACCCCTCACCCTTACCCCAGAACAGCTGTGGATCAGTAGCCTGCCTTCTCCCTCCCACCCAGAACAGCTGTGGACCAGTCAGCTCAGCTGCCTCCTCCCTCCCAATCCTCACCCTTACCCCAGAACAGCTGTGGATCAGTCAGCTGCCTCCTCCCTCCCACCCTTCACCCTTACCCCAGAACAGCTGTGGATCAGTCAGCTGCCTCCTCCCTCCCACCCTTCACCCTTACCCCAGAACAGCTGTGGATCAGTCAGCTGCCTCCTCCCTCCCACCCTCCACCCTTACCCCAGAACAGCTGTGGATCAGTCAGCTGCCTCCTCCCTCCCAATCCTCACCCTTACCCCAGAACAGCTGTGGATCAGTAAGCTGCCTCCTCCCTCCTACCCCTCACCCTTACCCCAGAACAGCTGTGGATCAGTAGCATGCCTCCTCCCTCCCACCCTTCACCCTTACCCCAGAACAGCTGTGGACCAGTCAGCTGCCTCCTCCCTCCCAATCCTCACCCTTACCCCAGAACAGCTGTGGATCAGTCAGCTGCCTCCTCCCTCCCACCCTTCACCCTTACCCCAGAACAGCTGTGGATCAGTCAGCTGCCTCCTCCCTCCCACCCCTCACCCTTACCCCAGAACAGCTGTGGATCAGTCAGCTGCCTCCTCCCTCCCACCCTCACCCTTACCCCAGAACAGCTGTGGATCAGTAGCTGCCTCCTCCCTCCCACCCTTCACCCTTACCCCAGAACAGCTGTGGACCAGTCAGCTGCCTCCTCCCTCCCAACAGCTGTGGATCAGTCAGCTGCCTCCTCCCTCCCACCCCTCACCCTTACCCCAGAACAGCTGTGGATCAGTAAGCTGCCTCCTCCCTCCCACCCTTCACCCTTACCCCAGAACAGCTGTGGACCAGTCAGCTGCCTCCTCCCTCCCACCCTTCACCCTAACCCAGAACAGCTGTGGATCAGTCAGCTGCCTCCTCCCTCCCACCCCTCACCCTTACCCCAGAACAGCTGTGGATCAGTCAGCTGCCTCCTCCCTCCCACCCTCCACCCTTACCCCAGAACAGCTGTGGACCAGTCAGCTGCCTCCTCCCTCCCACCCCACCCTTACCCCAGAACAGCTGTGGATCAGTCAGCTGCCTCCTCCCTCCCACCCTTCACCCTTACCCCAGAACAGCTGTGGACCAGTCAGCTGCCTCCTCCCTCCCACCCTTCACCCTTACCCCAGAACAGCTGTGGATCAGTCAGCTGCCTCCTCCCTCCCAATCCTCACCCTTACCCCAGAACAGCTGTGGATCAGTCAGCTGCCTCCTCCCTCCCAATCCCCACCCTTACCCCAGAACAGCTGTGGATCAGTCAGCTGCCTCCTCCCTCCCACCCTCACCCTTACCCCAGAACAGCTGTGGATCAGTCAGCTGCCTCCTCCCTCCCACCCCTCACCCTTACCCCAGAACAGCTGTGGATCAGTCAGCTGCCTCCTCCCTCCTACCCCTCACCCTTACCCCAGAACAGCTGTGGATCAGTAGCCTGCCTCCTCCCTCGTACCCCTCACCCTTACCCCAGAACAGCTGTGGATCAGTAGCCTGCCTCCTCCCTCCCACCCTTCACCCTTACCCCAGAACAGCTGTGGACCAGTCAGCTGCCTCCTCCCTCCCAATCCTCACCCTTACCCCAGAACAGCTGTGGATCAGTCAGCTGCCTCCTCCCTCCCACCCCTCACCCTTACCCCAGAACAGCTGTGGATCAGTCAGCTGCCTCCTCCCTCCCACCCTTCACCCTTACCCCAGAACAGCTGTGGACCAGTCAGCTGCCTCCTCCCTCCCAATCCCCACCCTTACCCTTACCCCAGAACAGCTGTGGATCAGTCAGCTGCCTCCTCCCTCCCACCCTTCACCCTTACCCCAGAACAGCTGTGGACCAGTCAGCTGCCTCCTCCCTCCCACCCTTCACCCTTACCCCAGAACAGCTGTGGACAGTCAGCTGCCTCCTCCCTCCCAATCCTCACCCTTACCCCAGAACAGCTGTAGACACGTCCCCTCTCCCCCCATCACCTGTCCCAGCCCATGGCCAGACACATCCCCTCTCCCCCCACCACCTGCACCAGCTCATGGCCAGACACATCCCCTCTTCCCCCACCACCTGTCCCAGCCAGAACAGTATGGATCAGTCAGCTGCCTCCTCCCTCCCAACCCTCACCCTTACCCTCCTCACCTCTGCACCTGCCAGCCCAGGGCCATTTACATTTTTGGCATTTTGGTCAGCTGCTTCATATCCTTTCACTCCACATCTGGCCAGCTCTCCACCTACTTACTGTACCTTTCTTCCCTATTTTCAGAAGATCAACCAACATCCCAAGTCTCCAACCAAGAGGCCTATCATCTTGCAAGCTCAAGTCACGTTCCCGCCAGTAAGCACCAAATAAATGCACCAAATAAGCTGCACATCAATGCCCACCCTTCACCCTTACCCCAGAACAGCTGTGGACCAGTCAGCTGCCTCCTCCCTCCCACCCCTCACCCTCACCCCAGAACAGCTGTGGATCAGTCAGCTGCCTCCTCCCTCCTACCCCTCACCCTTACCCCAGAACAGCTGTGGATCAGTAACTTGCCTCCTCCCTCCCACCCTTCACCCTTACCCCAGAACAGCTGTGCACCAGTCAGCTGCCTCCTCCCTCCCACCCTTCACCCTAACCCCAGAACAGCTGTGGATCAGTCAGCTGCCTCCTCCCTCCCACCCCTCACCCTTACCCCAGAACAGCTGTGGATCAGTCAGCTGCCTCCTCCCTCCCACCCTCCACCCTTACCCCAGAACAGCTGTGGATCAGTAACCTGCCTCCTCCCTCCTACCCCTCACCCTTACCCCAGAACAGCTGTGGACAGTGAGCTGCCTCCTCCCTCCCACCCTTCACCCTTACCCCAGAACAGCTGTGGATCAGTCAGCTGCCTCCTCCCTCCCACCCTTCACCCTTACCCCAGAACAGCTGTGGATCAGTCAGCTGCCTCCTCCCTCCTACCCCTCACCCTTACCCCAGAACAGCTGTGGATCAGTCAGCTGCCTCCTCCCTCCCAATCCTCACCCTTACCCCAGAACAGCTGTGGATCAGTCAGCTGCCTCCTCCCTCCCACCCTCACCCTTACCCCAGAACAGCTGTGGATCAGTCAGCTGCCTCCTCCCTCCCACCCTTCACCCTTACCCCAGAACAGCTGTGGATCAGTCAGCTGCCTCCTCCCTCCCACCCTCCACCCTTACCCCAGAACAGCTGTGGATCAGTCAGCTGCCTCCTCCCTCCCAATCCTCACCCTTACCCCAGAACAGCTGTGGATCAGTAGCTGCCTCCTCCCTCCCACCCATAACAGCTGTGGATCAGTCAGCTGCCTCCTCCCTCCCACCCTCCACCCTTACCCCAGAACAGCTGTGGATCAGTCAGCTGCCTCCTCCCTCCCAATCCTCACCCTTACCCCAGAACAGCTGTGGATCAGTAACCTGCCTCCTCCCTCCTACCCCCACCCTTACCCCATAACAGCTGTGGATCAGTAGCCTGCCTTCTCCCTCCCACCCAGAACAGCTGTGGACCAGTCAGCTGCCTCCTCCCTCCCAATCCTCACCCTTACCCCAGAACAGCTGTGGATCAGTCAGCTGCCTCCTCCCTCCCACCCTTCACCCTTACCCCAGAACAGCTGTGGATCAGTCAGCTGCCTCCTCCCTCCCACCCTTCACCCTTACCCCAGAACAGCTGTGGATCAGTCAGCTGCCTCCTCCCTCCCACCCTCCACCCTTACCCCAGAACAGCTGTGGATCAGTCAGCTGCCTCCTCCCTCCCAATCCTCACCCTTACCCCAGAACAGCTGTGGATCAGTAGCTGCCTCCTCCCTCCCACCCCTCACCCTTACCCCAGAACAGCTGTGGATCAGTCAGCTGCCTCCTCCCTCCCACCCTCACCCTTACCCCAGAACAGCTGTGGACCAGTCAGCTGCCTCCTCCCTCCCACCTCACCCTTACCCCAGAACAGCTGTGGATCAGTCAGCTGCCTCCTCCCTCCCACCCTTCACCCTTACCCCAGAACAGCTGTGGATCAGTCAGCTGCCTCCTCCCTCCCACCCCTCACCCTTACCCCAGAACAGCTGTGGATCAGTCAGCTGCCTCCTCCCTCCCAATCCTCACCCTTACCCCAGAACAGCTGTGGATCAGTAGCTGCCTCCTCCCTCCCACCCTTCACCCTTACCCCAGAACAGCTGTGGACCAATCAGCTGCCTCCTCCTCCCAACAGCTGTGGATCAGTCAGCTGCCTCCTCCCTCCCCACCCCTCACCCTTACCCCAGAACAGCTGTGGATCAGTCACTGCCTCCTCCCTCCCACCCTTCACCCTTACCCCAGAACAGCTGTGCACCAGTCAGCTGCCTCCTCCCTCCCACCCTTCACCCTAACCCAGAACAGCTGTGGATCAGTCAGCTGCCTCCTCCCTCCCACCTCTCACCCTTACCCCAGAACAGCTGTGGATCAGTCAGCTGCCTCCTCCCTCCCACCCTCCACCCTTACCCCAGAACAGCTGTGGACCAGTCAGCTGCCTCCTCCCTCCCAATCCCCATCCTTACCCCAGAACAGCTGTGGATCAGTGAGCTGCCTCCTCCCTCCCACCCTTCACCCTTACCCCAGAACATCTGTGGACCAGTCAGCTGCAACCTCCCTCCCACCCTTCACCCTTACCCCAGAACAGCTGTGGATCAGTCAGCTGCCTCCTCCCTCCCAATCCTCACCCTTACCCCAGAACAGCTGTGGACCAGTCAGCTGCCTCCTCCCTCCCAATCCCCACCCTTACCCCAGAACAGCTGTGGATCAGTCAGCTGCCTCCTCCCTCCCACCCTCCACCCTTACCCCAGAACAGCTGTGGATCAATCAGCTGCCTCCTCCCTCCCACCCTCACCCTTACCCCAGAACAGCTGTGGATCAGTCAGCTGCCTCCTCCCTCCTACCCCTCACCCTTACCCCATAACAGCTGTGGATCAGTAACCTGCCTCCTCCCTCGTACCCCTCACCCTTACCCCAGAACAGCTGTGGATCAGTAGCCTGCCTCCTCCCTCCCACCCTTCACCCTTACCCCAGAACAGCTGTGGACCAGTCAGCTGCCTCCTCCCTCCCAATCCTCACCCTTACCCCAGAACAGCTGTGGATCAGTAGCCTGCCTCCTCCCTCCCACCCCTCACCCTTACCCCAGAACAGCTGTGGATCAGTCAGCTGCCTCCTCCCTCCCACCCTTCACCCTTACCCCAGAACAGCTGTGGACCAGTCAGCTGCCTCCTCCCTCCCAATCCCCACCCTTACCCCAGAACAGCTGTGGATCAGTCAGCTGCCTCCTCCCTCCCACCCTTCACCCTTACCCCAGAACAGCTGTGGATCAGTCAGCTGCCTCCTCCCTCCCACCCTTCACCCTTACCCCAGAACAGCTGTGGACAGTCAGCTGCCTCCTCCCTCCCACCCTCACCCTTACCCCAGAACAGCTGTGGAGGACGTCCCCCTCTCCCCCATCACCTGTCCCAGCCATGGCCAGACACATCCCCTCTCCCCCCACCACCTGCACCAGCTCATGGCCAGACACATCCCCTCTTCCCCCACCCTGTCCCACCCAGAACAGGTGTGGATCAGTCAGCTGCCTCCTCCCTCCCAACCCTCACCCTTACCCCTCACTCTGCACCTGCCAGCCCAGGGCCATTTACATTTTTGGCATTTGGTCAGCTGCTTCATATCCTTTCACTCCACATCTGGCCAGCTCTCCACCTACTTACTGTACCTTTCTGCCCTATTTTCAGAAGATCAACCAACATCCCAGTCTCCAACCAGAGGCCTATCATCTTGCAAGCTCAAGTCCACGTTCCCGCAGTAACACCAAATAAATGCACCAAAATGCACATCCTCCCACCATCCACCCTACCCCAGAACAGCTGTGGATCAGTCAGCTGCCTCCTCCCTCCCACCCTCACCCTTACCCCAGAACAGCTGTGGATCAGTCAGCTGCCTCCTCCCTCCTACCCCTCACCCTTACCCCAGAACAGCTGTGGATCAGTAACTGCCTCCTCCCTCCCACCCTTCACCCTTACCCCAGAACAGCTGTGGACCAGTCAGCTGCCTCCTCCCTCCCACCCTTCACCCTAACCCCAGAACAGCTGTGGATCAGTCAGCTGCCTCCTCCCTCCCACCCTCACCCTTACCCCAGAACAGCTGTGGATCAGTCAGCTGCCTCCTCCCTCCCACCCTCACCCTTACCCCAGAACAGCTGTGGACCAGTCAGCTGCCTCCTCCCTCCCAACCCCACCCTTACCCCAGAACAGCTGTGGATCAGTCAGCTGCCTCCTCCCTCCCACCCTTCACCCTTACCCCAGAACAGCTGTGGACCAGTCAGCTGCCTCCTCCCTCCCACCCTTCACCCTTACCCCAGAACAGCTGTGGATCAGTCAGCTGCCTCCTCCCTCCCACCCCTCACCCTTACCCCAGAACAGCTGTGGACCAGTCAGCTGCCTCCTCCCTCCCAATCCTCACCCTTACCCCAGAACAGCTGTGGATCAGTCAGCTGCCTCCTCCCTCCCACCCTTCACCCTTACCCCAGAACAGCTGTGGATCAGTCAGCTGCCTCCTCCCTCCCACCCTTCACCCTTACCCCAGAACAGCTGTGGATCAGTCAGCTGCCTCCTCCCTCCCACCTCCACCCTTACCCCAGAACAGCTGTGGATCAGTCAGCTGCCTCCTCCCTCCCAATCCTCACCCTTACCCCAGAACAGCTGTGGATCAGTAGCATGCCTCCTCCCTCCCACCCATAACAGCTGTGGATCAGTCAGCTGCCTCCTCCCTCCCACCCTCCACCCTTACCCCAGAACAGCTGTGGATCAGTCAGCTGCCTCCTCCCTCCCAATCCTCACCCTTACCCCAGAACAGCTGTGGATCAGTCACCTGCCTCCTCCCTCCCACCCCCCACCCTTACCCCAGAACAGCTGTGGATCAGTCAGCTGCCTCTCCCTCCCACCCTTCACCCTTACCCCAGAACAGCTGTGGACCAGTCAGCTGCCTCCTCCCTCCCAATCCTCACCCTTACCCCAGAACAGCTGTGGATCAGTCAGCTGCCTTCTCCCTCCCACCCTTCACCCTTACCCCAGAACAGCTGTGGACCTGTCAGCTGCCTCCTCCCTCCCAATCCTCACCCTTACCCCAGAACAGCTGTAGACACGTCCCCTCTCCCCCCATCACCTGTCCCAGCCCATGGCCAGACACATCCCCTCTCCCCCCACCACCTGCACCAGCTCATGGCCAGACACATCCCCTCTTCCCCCACCACCTGTCCCAGCCAGAACAGGTATGGATCAGTCAGCTGCATCCTCCCTCCCAACCCTCACCCTTACCCTCCTCACCTCTGCACCTGCCAGCCCAGGGCCATTTACATTTTTGGCATTTTGGTCAGCTGCTTCATATCCTTTCACTCCACATCTGGCCAGCTCTCCACCTACTTACTGTACCTTTCTTCCCTATTTTCAGAAGATCAACCAACATCCCAAGTCTCCAACCAAGAGGCCTATCATCTTGCAAGCTCAAGTCCACGTTCCCGCCAGTAAGCACCAAATAAATGCACCAAATAAATGCACATCAATGCCCACCATGCACCCTTACCCCAGAACAGCTGTGGACCAGTCAGCTGCCTCCTCCTCCCACCCCTCACCCTTACCCCAGAACAGCTGTGGATCAGTAACCTGCCTCCTCCCTCCTACCCCTCACCCTTACCCCAGAACAGCTGTGGATCAGTAACCTGCCTCCTCCCTCCCAATCCTCACCCTTACCCCAGAACAGCTGTGGATCAGTAACCTGCCTCCTCCCTCCTACCCCCCACCCTTACCCCAGAACAGCTGTGGATCAGTCAGCTGCCTTCTCCCTCCCACCCTTCACCCTTACCCCAGAACAGCTGTGGACCTGTCAGCTGCCTCCTCCCTCCCAATCCTCACCCTTACCCCAGAACAGCTGTGGATCAGTCAGCTGCCTTCTCCCTCCCACCCTTCACCCTTACCCCAGAACAGTTGTGGACCTGTCAGCTGCCTCCTCCCTCCCAATCCTCACCCTTACCCCAGAACAGCTGTAGACACGTCCCCTCTCCCCCCATCACCTGTCCCAGCCCATGGCCAGACACATCCCCTCTCCCCCCACCACCTGCACCAGCTCATGGCCAGACACATCCCCTCTTCCCCCACCACCTGTCCCAGCCAGAACAGGTATGGATCAGTCAGCTGCATCCTCCCTCCCAACCCTCACCCTTACCCTCCTCACCTCTGCACCTGCCAGCCCAGGGCCATTTACATTTTTGGCATTTTGGTCAGCTGCTTCATATCCTTTCACTCCACATCTGGCCAGCTCTCCACCTACTTACTGTACCTTTCTTCCCTATTTTCAGAAGATCAACCACATCCCAAGTCTCCAACCAAGAGGCCTATCATCTTGCAAGCTCAAGTCCACGTTCCCGCCAGTAAGCACCAATAAATGCACCAAATAAATGCACATCAATGCCCACCATGCACCCTTACCCCAGAACAGCTGTGGACCAGTCAGCTGCCTCCTCCCTCCCACCCCTCACCCTTACCCCAGAACAGCTGTGGATCAGTAACCTGCCTCCTCCCTCCTACCCCTCACCCTTACCCCAGAACAGCTGTGGATCAGTAACTTGCCTCCTCCCTCCCAATCCTCACCCTTACCCCAGAACAGCTGTGGATCAGTAACCTGCCTCCTCCCTCCTACCCCCCACCCTTACCCCAGAACAGCTGTGGATCAGTCAGCTGCCTTCTCCCTCCCACCCTTCACCCTTACCCCAGAACAGCTGTGGACCTGTCAGCTGCCTCCTCCCTCCCAATCCTCACCCTTACCCCAGAACAGCTGTGGATCAGTCAGCTGCCTTCTCCCTCCCACCCTTCACCCTTACCCCAGAACAGCTGTGGACCTGTCAGCTGCCTCCTCCCTCCCAATCCTCACCCTTACCCCAGAACAGCTGTAGACACGTCCCCTCTCCCCCCATCACCTGTCCCAGCCCATGGCCAGACACATCCCCTCTCCCCCCACCACCTGCACCCAGCTCATGGCCAGACACATCCCCTCTTCCCCCACCACCTGTCCCAGCCAGAACAGGTATGGATCAGTCAGCTGCATCCTCCCTCCCAACCCTCACCCTTACCCTCCTCACCTCTGCACCTGCCAGCCCAGGGCCATTTACATTTTTGGCATTTTGGTCAGCTGCTTCATATCCTTTCACTCCACATCTGGCCAGCTCTCCACCTACTTACTGTACCTTTCTTCCCTATTTTCAGAAGATCAACCAACATCCCAAGTCTCCAACCAAGAGGCCTATCATCTTGCAAGCTCAAGTCCACGTTCCCGCCAGTAAGCACCAAATAAATGCACCAAATAAATGCACATCAATGCCCACCATGCACCCTTACCCCAGAACAGCTGTGGACCAGTCAGCTGCCTCCTCCCTCCCACCCCTCACCCTTACCCCAGAACAGCTGTGGATCAGTAACCTGCCTCCTCCCTCCTACCCCTCACCCTTACCCCAGAACAGCTGTGGATCAGTAACCTGCCTCCTCCCTCCTACCCCTCACCCTTACCCCAGAACAGCTGTGGATCAGTAGCCTGCCTCCTCCCTCCCAATCCCCACCCTTACCCCAGAACAGCTGTGGATCAGTGAGCTGCCTCCTCCCTCCCACCCTTCACCCTTACCCCAGAACATCTGTGGACCAGTCAGCTGCAACCTCCCTCCCACCCTTCACCCTTACCCCAGAACAGCTGTGGATCAGTCAGCTGCCTCCTCCCTCCCAATCCTCACCCTTACCCCAGAACAGCTGTGGACCAGTCAGCTGCCTCCTCCCTCCCAATCCCACCCTTACCCCAGAACAGCTGTGGATCAGTGAGCTGCCTCCTCCCTCCCACCCTTCACCCTTACCCCAGAACATCTGTGGACCAGTAACTTGCCTCCTCCCTCCCACCCTTCACCCTTACCCCAGAACAGCTGTGCACGAGTCAGCTGCCTCCTCCCTTCCACCCTTCACCCTTACCCCAGAACAGCTGTGGATCAGTCAGCTGCCTCCTCCCTCCTACCCTCCTACCCCTCACCTTACCCCAGAACAGCTGTGGATCAGTAACTTGCCTCCTCCCTCCCACCCTTCACCCTTACCCCAGAACAGCTGTGCACCAGTCAGCTGCCTCCTCCTCCCACCCTTCACCCTAACCCCAGAACAGCTGTGGATCAGTCAGCTGCCTCCTCCCTCCCACCCCTCACCCTTACCCCAGAACAGCTGTGGATCAGTCAGCTGCCTCCTCCCTCCCACCCTCCACCCTTACCCCAGAACAGCTGTGGACCAGTCAGCTGCCTCCTCCCTCCCAATCCCCACCCTTACCCCAGAACAGCTGTGGATCAGTGAGCTGCCTCCTCCCTCCCACCCTTCACCCTTACCCCAGAACATATGTGGACCAGTCAGCTGCAACCTCCCTCCCACCCTTCACCCTTACCCCAGAACAGCTGTGGATCAGTCAGCTGCCTCCTCCCTCCTACCCTCTCCCCTTACCCCAGAACAGCTGTGGACCAGTCAGCTGCCTCCTCCCTCCCAATCCTCACCCTTACCCCAGAACAGCTGTGGATCAGTCAGCTGCATCCTCCCTCCCACCCTTCACCCTTACCCCAGAACAGCTGTGGATCAGTCAGCTGCCTCCTCCCTCCCACCCTTCACCCTTACCCCAGAACAGCTGTGGATCAGTCAGCTGCCTCCTCCCTCCCACCCTCCACCCTTACCCCACAGAACAGCTGTGGATCAATCAGCTGCCTCCTCCCTCCCACCCCTCACCCTTACCCCAGAACAGCTGTGGATCAGTAGCCTGCCTCCCTCCCAATCCTCACCCTACCCCATAACAGCTGTGGATCAGTAACCTGCCTCCTCCCTCGTACCCCTCACCCTTACCCCAGAACAGCTGTGGATCAGTAGCCTGCCTCCTCCCTCCCCCCTTCACCCTTACCCCAGAACAGCTATGGACCAGTCAGCTGCCTCCTCCCTCCCAATCCTCACCCTTACCCCAGAACAGCTGTGGATCAGTAGCCTGCCTCCTCCCTCCCACCCCTCACCCTTACCCCAGAACAGCTGTGGATCAGTCAGCTGCCTTCTCCCTCCACCCTTCACCCTTACCCCAGAACAGCTGTGGACCAGTCAGCTGCCTCCTCCCTCCCAATCCCCACCCTTACCCCAGAACAGCTGTGGATCAGTGAGCTGCCTCCTCCCTCCCACCCTTCACCCTTACCCCAGAACATCTGTGGACCAGTCAGCTGCCTTCTCCCTCCCACCCTTCACCCTTACCCCAGAACAGCTGTGGACATGTCAGCTGCCTCCTCCCTCCCAATCCTCACCCTTACCCCAGAACAGCTGTAGACACGTCCCCTCTCCCCCCATCACCTGTCCCAGCCCATGGCCAGACACATCCCTCTCCCCCCCACCACCTGCAGCTCATGGCCAGACACATC
This sequence comes from Limnomonas spitsbergensis, assembly GCA_037349105.1. Classification (NCBI taxonomy): domain Eukaryota; kingdom Viridiplantae; phylum Chlorophyta; class Chlorophyceae; order Chlamydomonadales; genus Limnomonas; species Limnomonas spitsbergensis. The sequence goes on from JAYJMM010000046.1 coordinate 107,546, forward strand.
CCCTCTTCCCCACCACCTGTCCCAGCCAGAACAGGTATGGATCAGTCAGCTGCATCCTCCCTCCCAACCCTCACCCTTACCCTCCTCACCTCTGCACCTGCCAGCCCAGGGCCATTTACATTTTTGGCATTTTGGTCAGCTGCTTCATATCCTTTCACTCCACATCTGGCCAGCTCTCCACCTACTTACTGTACCTTTCTTCCCTATTTTCAGAAGATCAACCAACATCCCAAGTCTCCAACCAAGAGGCCTATCATCTTGCAAGCTCAAGTCCACGTTCCCGCGCCAGTAAGCACCAAATAAATGCACCATAAATGCACATCAATGCCCACCATGCACCCTTACCCCATAACAGCTGTGGACCAGTCAGCTGCCTCCTCCCTCCCACCCCTCACCCTTACCCCAGAACAGCTGTGGATCAGTAACCTGCCTCCTCCCTCCTACCCTCACCCTTACCCCAGAACAGCTGTGGATCAGTAACCTGCCTCCTCCCTCCTACCCCTCACCCTTACCCCAGAACAGCTGTGGATCAGTAGCCTGCCTCCTCCCTCCCACCCTTCACCCTTACCCCAGAACAGCTGTGGACCAGTCAGCTGCCTCCTCCCTCCCACCCTTCACCCTTACCCCAGAACAGCTGTGGACCAGTCAGCTGCCTCCTCCCTCCCACCCTCACCCTTACCCCAGAACAGCTGTGGATCAGTAACCTGCCTCCTCCCTCCTACCCCTCACCCTTACCCCAGAACAGCTGTGGACCAGTCAGCTACCTCCTCCCTCCTACCCCTCACCCTTACCCCATAACAGCTGTGGATCAGTAGCATGCCTCCTCCCTCCCACCCAGAACAGCTGTGGCCAGTCAGCTGCAGCCTCCCTCCCACCCTTCACCCTTACCCCAGAACAGCTGTGGATCAGTCAGCTGCCTCCTCCCTCCCACCCCTCACCTTACCCCAGAACAGCTGTGGATCAGTCAGCTGCCTCCTCCCTCCTACCCCTCACCCTTACCCCAGAACAGCTGTGGATCAGTAACTTGCCTCCTCCCTCCACCCTTCACCCTTACCCCAGAACAGCTGTGCACGAGTCAGCTGCCTCCTCCCTCCCACCCTTCACCCTAACCCCAGAACAGCTGTGGATCAGTCAGCTGCCTCCTCCCTCCCACCCCTCACCCTTACTTCAGAACAGCCGTGGATCAGTCAGCTGCCTCCTCCCTCCCACCCTCCACCCTTACCCGAACAGCTGTGGATCAGTCAGCTGCCTCCTCCCTCCCAATCCTCACCCTTACCCCAGAACAGCTGTGGATCAGTGAGCTGCCTCCTCCCTCCCACCCTTACCATTACCCCAGAACAGCTGTGGATCAGTAACCTGCCTCCTCCCTCCTACCCCTCACCCTTACCCCAGAACAGCTGTGGACCAGTCAGCTGCCTCCTCCCTCCTACCCCTCACCCTTACCCCAGAACAGCTGTGGATCAGTAGCATGCCTCCTCCCTCCCACCCAGAACAGCTGTGGACCAGTCAGTTGCCTCCTCCCTCCCAATCCTCACCCTAACCCCAGAACAGCTGTGGACCAGTCAGCTGTCTCCTCCCTCCCAATCCTCCCCCTTACCCCAGAATATCTGTGGACCAGTCAGCTGCCCCCTCCCTCCCACTCTTCACCCTTACCCCAGAACAGCTGTGGACCAGTCAGCTGCCTCCTCCCTCCCACCCCTTCACCCTAACCCCAGAACAGCTTTGGACCAGTCAGCTGCCTCCTCCCTCACCCTTCACCCCTTACCCCAGAACAGCTGTGGATCAGTCAGCTGCCTCCTCCCTCCTACCCCTCACCTTACCCCAGAACAGCTGTGGATCAGTAGCATGCCTCCTCCCTCCCACCCAGAACGCTGTGGATCAGTAGCCTGCCTCCTCCTCCTACCCCTCACCCTTACCCCAGAACAGCTGTGGACCAGTCAGCTGCCTCCTCCCTCCCAATCCTCACCCTAACCCCAGAACAGCTGTGGATCAGTCAGCTGCCTCCTCCCTCCCACCTCCACCACCCTTACCCCAGAACAGCTGTGGATCAATCAGCTGCCTCCTCCCTCCCACCCCTCACCCTTACCCCAGAACAGCTGTGGATCAGTCAGCTGCCTCCTCCCTCCCAATCCTCACCCTTACCCCAGAACAGCTGTGGATCAGTAGTATGCCTCCTCCCTCCCACCCTTCACCCTTACCCCAGACAACTGTGGACCAATCAGCTGTCCTCCTCCCTCCCAACAGCTGTGGATCAATCAGCTGCCCCTCCCTCCCACCCCTCCCCTCACCCCAGAACACTGTGGATCAGTCAGCTGCCTCCTCCCTCCTACCCCTCACCCTTACCCCAGAACAGCTGTGGATCAGTACTTGCCTCCTCCCTCCCACCCCTTCACCCTTACCCCAGAACAGGTGTGCACCGTCAGCTGCCTCCTCCCTCCCACCCTTCACCTCTAACCCCAGAACAGCTGTGGATCAGTCAGCTGCCTCCTCCCTCCCACCCTTCACCCTTACCCCAGAACAGCTGTGGATCAGTCAGCTGCCTCCTCCCCCCTACCCCTCACCCTTACCCCAGAACAGCTGTGGATCAGTAGCATGCCTCCTCCCTCCCACCCAGAACAGCTGTGGACCAGTCAGCTGCCTCCTCCCTCCAATCCTCACCCTTACCCCAGAACAGCTGTGGATCAGTGAGCTGCCTCCTCCCTCCCACCCTTCACCCTTACCCCAGAACAGCTGTGGATCAGTCAGCTGCCTCCTCCCTCCACGCCTCCACCCTTACCCCAGAACAGCTATGGACCCAGTCAGCTGCCTCCTCCCTCCCAATCCTCACCCTTACCCCAGAACAGCTGTGGATCAGTAGCCTGCCTCCTCCCTCCCACCCCTCACCCTTACCCCAGAACAGCTGTGGATCAGTCAGCTGCCTTCTCCCTCGCCACCCTTCACCCTTACCCAGAACAGCTGTGGACCAGTCAGCTGCCTCCTCCCTCCCAATCCCCACCCTTACCCCAGAACAGCTGTGGATCAGTGAGCTGCCTCCTCCCTCCCACCCTTCACCCTTACCCCAGAACATCTGTGGACCAGTCAGCTGCCTTCTCCCTCCCACCCTTCACCCTTACCCCAGAACAGCTGTGGACATGTCAGCTGCCTCTCTCCTCTCCCAATCCTCACCCTTACCCCAGAACAGCTTGTAACACGTCCCCTCTCCCCCCATCACCTGTCCCAGCCCATGGCCAGACACATCCCCTCTCCCCCCACCACCTGCACCAGCTCATGGCCAGACACATCCCCTCTTCCCCCACCACCTGTCCCAGCCAGAACAGGTATGGATCAGTCAGCTGCATCCTCCCTCCCCACCCTCACCCTTACCCTCCTCACCTCTGCACCTGCCAGCCCAGGGCCATTTACATTTTTGGCATTTTGGTCAGCTGCTTCATATCCTTTCACTCCACATCTGGCCAGCTCTCCACCTACTTACTGTACCTTTCTTCCCTATTTTCAGAAGATCACCAACATCCCAAGTCTCCAACCAAGAGGCCTATCATCTTGCAAGCTCAAGTCCACGTTCCCGCCAGTAAGCACCAAATAATGCACCAAATAAATGCACATCAATGCCCACCATGCACCCTTACCCCAGAACAGCTGTGGACCAGTCAGCTGCCTCCTCCCTCCCACCCCTCACCCTTACCCCAGAACAGCTGGGGATCAGTAACCTGCCTCCTCCCTCCTACCCCTCACCCTTACCCCAGAACAGCTGTGGATCAGTAACCTGCCTCCTCCCTCCTACCCCTCACCCTTACCCCAGAACAGCTGTGGATCAGTAGCCTGCCTCCTCCCTCCCACCCTTCACCCTTACCCCAGAACAGCTGTGGACCAGTCAGCTGCCTCCTCCCTCCCACCCTTCACCCTTACCCCAGAACAGCTGTGGACCAGTCAGCTGCCTCCTCCCTCCCACCCCTCACCCTTACCCCAGAACAGCTGTGGATCAGTAACCTGCCTCCTCCCTCCTACCCCTCACCCTTACCCCAGAACAGCTGTGGACCAGTCAGCTACCTCCTCCCTCCTACCCCTCACCCTTACCCCATAACAGCTGTGGATCTAGCATGCCTCCTCCCTCCCACCCAGAACAGCTGTGGACCAGTCAGCTGCAGCCTCCCTCCCACCCTTCACCCTTACCCCAGAACAGCTGTGGATCAGTCAGCTGCCTCCTCCCTCCCACCCCTCACCTTACCCAGAACAGCTGTGGATCAGTCAGCTGCCTCCTCCCTCCCACCCTTCACCCTTACCCCAGAACAGCTGTGCACCAGTCAGCTGCCTCCTCCCTCCCACCCTTCACCCTTACCCCAGAACAGCTGTGGACCAGTCAGCTGCCTCCTCCCTCCCACCCCTCACCCTTACCCCAGAACAGCTGTGGATCAGTCAGCTGCCTCCTCCCTCCCACCCTCCACCCTTACTCCAGAACAGCTGTGGCCAGTCAGCTGCCTCCTCCCTCCCAATCCCCACCCTTACCCCAGAACAGCTGTGGATCAGTGAGCTGCCTCCTCCCTCCCACCCTTCACCCTTACCCCAGAACATCTGTGGACCAGTCAGCTGCCTTCTCCCTCCCACCCTTCCCCTTACCCCAGAACAGCTGTGACATGTCAGCTGGCCTCCTCCCTCCCAATCCTCACCCTTACCCCAGAACAGCTGTAGACACGTCCCCTCTCCCCCCATCACCTGTCCCAGCCCATGGCCAGACACATCCCCTCTCCCCCCACCACCTGCACCAGCTCATGGCCAGACACATCCCCTCTTCCCCACCACCTGTCCCAGCCAGAACAGGTATGGATCAGTCAGCTGCATCCTCCCTCCCAACCCTCACCCTTACCCTCCTCACCTCTGCACCTGCCAGCCCAGGGCCATTTACATTTTTGGCATTTTGGTCAGCTGCTTCATATCCTTTCACTCCACATCTGGCCAGCTCTCCACCTACTTACTGTACCTTTCTTCCCTATTTTCAGAAGATCAACCAACATCCCAAGTCTCCAACCAAGAGGCCTATCATCTTGCAAGCTCAAGTCCACGTTCCCGCCGTAAGCACCAAATAAATGCACCAAATAAATGCACATCAATGCCCACCATGCACCCTTACCCCAGAACAGCTGTGGACCAGTCAGCTGCCTCCTCCCTCCCACCCCTCACCCTTACCCAGAACAGCTGTGGATCAGTACCTGCCTCCTCCTCCTACCCCTCACCCTTACCCCAGAACAGCTGTGGATCAGTAGCCTGCCTCCTCCCTCCCAATCCCCACCCTTACCCCAGAACAGATGTGGATCAGTGAGCTGCCTCCTCCCCCCACCCTTCACCCTTACCCCAGAACATCTGTGGACCAGTCAGCTGCAACCTCCCTCCCACCCTTCACCCTTACCCCAGAACAGCTGTGGATCAGTCAGCTGCCTCCTCCCTCCCAATCCTCACCCTTACCCCAGAACAGCTGTGACCAGTCAGCTGCCTCCTCCCTCCCAATCCCCACCCTTACCCAGAACAGCTGTGGATCAGTGAGCTGCCTCCTCCCTCCCACCCTTCACCCTTACCCCAGAACATCTGTGGACCAGTAACTTGCCTCCTCCCTCCCAACCTTCACCCTTACCCCAGAACAGCTGTGGCACGAGTCAGCTGCCTCCTCCCTTCCACCCTTCACCCTTACCCCGAACAGCTGTGGATCAGTCAGCTGCTCTCCTCCTACCCCTCACCCTTACCCCAGAACAGCTGTGGATCAGTAAACTTGCCTCCTCCCTCCCACCCTTCACCCTACCTACCCCAGACAGCCTGTGCACCAGTCAGCTGCCTCCTCCTCCCACCCTTCACCCTACCCCAGAACAGCTGTGGATCAGTCAGCTGCCTCCTCCCTCCCACCCCTCACCCTTACCCCAGAACAGCTGTGGATCAGTCAGCTGCCTCCTCCCTCCCACCCTCCACCCTTACCCCAGACAGCTGTGGATCAGTCAGCTGCATCCTCCCTCCCACCCTTCACCTTACCCCAGAACAGCTGTGGATCAGTCAGCTGCCTCCTCCCTCCCACCCTTCACCCTTACACCCAGAACAGCTGTGGATCAGTCAGCTGCCTCCTCCCTCCCACCCTCCACCCTTACTCCAGAACAGAATGTGGACCAGCTGTGACCAGTCAGCGTGCCTCCCTCCCTCCCAATCCCCACCCTTACCCCAGAACAGCTGTGGATCAGTAGCATGCCTCCTCCCTCCCACCCCTCACCCTTACCCAGAACAGCTGTGGACCAGTCAGCTGTCTCCTCCCTCCCAATCCTCACCCTTACCCCAGAACAGCTGTGGACCAATCAGCTGCCCCCTCCCTCCCCACCCTTCACCCTTACCCCAGCACAGCTGTGGACCAGTCAGCTGCCTCCTCCCTCCCACCCTTCACCCTAACCCCAGAACAGCTGTGGAACAGCTGTGGATCCAACCGAATCCGTAATCCAAGTCATCTTCTTAGCTTTGTATATTCTTCTGACATGTTTCAGAGACGGTTGGACCCCTTAAAACCGGTCTCCTAGGTCGTGGGAGACGGTTTTATGCCTCGTCGGACACACGCTCCAGAACCCTCCATCATCCGCGCATTGACCACCGCGTCGTTATTGACGCTCGTTACCATGGTCTTAAATATGGCCGATCTTGCACACAGCAAGTATGTTCGTTTCCTTTTTCAGTCCCCTTACCTGAAAAGACCAGAATGCGAAGATACCGTATACGATCCAACTTGTGTCAGCCTCCTTCCTTCGCTACGAATGATAACGTGTTGGAAATTGATTGGTCTGATGGACGCCGCCCGAATATGGATGTTATTGGCAAGCACGTTTTGGCCTCCATTTGCTCGATTTTACCGCCTGAGTGCTGGTGGCTGCCCAACCGTTTGATGAGCCCTTGCGGCCAGTAGGTTATGGTGCGTTTTTTTTCTGTAACAGCATGATCATGCCTTTATGTCCTGATGATGGATGACATGAAACCACTATAGGATGAATGCTCCAGAGCCCAGGCCTGCGTGGACACGGCACGTGAATGCCGTCACCGCCTTGCGCTCTGCTCATGTGGTCTCCAGCCGTTATTCCAGCCATGTGCATGTCTCCCCAGCATTCCCAACATAGTGGTAGACCCCTTCAGCCTGGAGAGTTGTGAATGTGCTGGCACTGCTTGGGGGATGGCCCGTCATGATGGGCAGCATGTACTTGCCTGGCAGTGTGGAGCACCTACCAAGGAACAGATGTGGCCCCTATTTCACCCTCTGGCTCACGTGAGTAGTCTTTTTTTTTTATCCCTTTCCCTTTCCTTTCAAGCGTTAAGCCCCCCCCCCCCCCTCCCCATTTCTTTCCAGGCACCGTTTTGCGGACCCTGCAGTTGAACGCCACCTGTTGACCTTGCGTGTCCTTGCACACGTCAAGGCTGAGGCCGATGGGTCCCTAACCGGTCAATAGAACCATCTTGTCAATTTCTGCAGTCTTTGCTGATGCACGTCGACTCAGCGGGCCGTCCCCCTTTCACTCTCAGCCGCCACGAGGGAATGGATAGCAAGCATGGATGCAGGTTTTTTGCCCGTGCCCCCCATCCTTTCTGCCCGCCCTTGCTGGCTTATTCCGACAAGCTCCACGTCTCCTCCGCGTGCATGGTGTTTTGACCTCGCTTAGGGTGGCCTCCAATTCGCTGTTCCACGTGCATAATGGCTACTTGATGATGAAAATTGGTCGAACAGGTGATTGGTTCATGATATTTGTATTCTTTATCGAGTGCCCGAATGCATGCACCATTATCCTCCTGATCCCTAACCCTCACGCCCACCTCTTGTAGGTTCTTCCTCCCCTGCTGTTGGCTTGGCTGGCCGTGGCCGTCCCCCGAAGGGTCCTCTCCGTTCTGAGTATGTGCATCGGCTGGGGGTCCTTTCTTTTTTTAACGGCCCCCCACCTCCTGGGGACGACGGTGTATATGTGGTCATGCACACATGTGGGAATCAGCAGTGCATGTTCGCCCCTCCACCTGAAGTGGGGGAATCGCAGCTTGAACCCTAGCATGTTTTTATTTGATAATTTTTCAGAGTCTGTGGCCGAGCGTTTGATTCATCATGATCGCATGTTAGAAGATGCAACGAAGGAGATTTTGCTTGCTGGACCCCTGTCTCCTTCAAACCCTCGGTTGGCTCGGTTGAAGCGCCGGCGTCCTCCCGCGGGAGAAGCGCATGTGGCTGCTTGCAATGATTTCTGTGTCCGGGCTCTAGATTTTTGGAGAGGCTTGAACATGTGCTTCAGAGATAGCCTCTCTCTTTTCTGTGGATCTAATTTTGTAAGCACAAGGCTAGCACTCCCATGACATATGCTCACTCCGCCTGCAAGCTGGAAATAAAAGGCTAATTCGTGAGAGGCAATCCTGAACACGCTTGACATCCTTCAGCCAGTTTGTGGACTTTGCATGAACATGTTACGTCTTGCCCACAGAAAATCTACAGCCATGCAGATAATGCCTCATCGTGCTTACTTCAGTCCACATCTCCCCCCCTCCGCTCACATGAGCCAGATCTGCTCCATGAGATCCTCATGAATTTGCCAGCCTTCCTTATGTCAGGTCTTGCTCATGCAAGGTCATAGGAAGCTTCGTGGCACATAGCATGCCTTCAACACGATTCTAACAAAGCCGGGTACATACACGTGTTCCTTGACGTGATTTACTGCAAGCAGCCCTCACCCACACGCCTCCACAGCCCTCGCCTCGCCTCTTGCGTTTTACTGCCTTGATCTTGGCGATCGGCAAAGATGCCCCCCCCCCCCCCCGGCGGCCCTCCCCTTTGTAAAGTCCCATATGCCACCTTTGAAGGCATGCTGGCCCACTGTATGCTGTGTTGCTTGCTTCCCCTTAATTTTCGCTGCTTTCTGGCTTTTGAGCCGAGCGCGGTTGTCGGTAGGTGGCCTCGTGTGTCGGTTGTGGTGACGCGTTTGATTGCCGTCGTACCTGCTGCCACGCTGTTCTGTTTCTTTGTGTGCCCTTTGCAGATGGTTTCCCGTTGTCGTGTCTCTTGCCTTGATTTCAATCAGAGCTGCGTTCGACATTGTGGTTTTATTTGTGTGCTCCTTGGCTGTGCTTTTCGTGTGCTGTGAATAAGCATACAGTGGCGTGGCTAAGGTGACACAAGCGGTACACTTCGTTACTTTTGTAGATTTCCTTGTTTTCTGCTCTCCCCCCAGTTTCGTTCATATTTGTCTTGGTTTGCGTGTGCGCTCTCTCTTGCTTGCTCCGCAGCG
>JAYJMM010000047.1:0-2500 GCA_037349105.1 Limnomonas spitsbergensis
CCCCCCCCACACCTGCTACCTCCCCCCCCCTACCTGCTGCCTCCCCCCCCCTACCTGCTGCCTCCCCCCCCCCTACCTGCTGCCTCCCCCCCCCACCTGCTGCCTCCCCCCCTACCTGCTGCCTCCCCCCCCCCACCTACCTGCTGCCTCCCCCCCCCACCTACCTGCTGCCTCCCCCCCCCACCTGCTGCCTCCCCCCCCCAACTGCTGCCTCCCCCCCCACCTGCTGCCTCCCCCCCCACCTGCTGCCTCCCCACCTACCTGCTGCCTCCCCACCACATTTTACAACTCCCCCCCTGTGCCAACTCAGCGCCCCTCCCTCCCGCAGGGCTGGCAGCACCTTCAATAAGCCCCCCCCTCCCCCTCTTTCTGCCTGTCTCCCCTCACCCTGCGACACACACATCCTTTCTGACTGTTTCCCCTCCCTCCCCCCTCCTCCTCCCTCCCTCCCTCCCGTAGGGCTGGTAGCACCTTTAAGATGCCACCCCCCTCTTTCTGACTGTTTCCCCTCCCTCCCCCCTCCTCCTCCCTCCCTCCCTCCCGTAGGGCTGGTAGCACCTTAAAGATGCCACCCCCCTCTTTCTGCCTGTTTCCATTCCCTCCCCCCTCCTCCTCCTTCCCTACATAGGGCTGGTAGCACCTTCAAGATATCACTGACCCCCGTGAGTGCAGAGCTTTTCCCCTCCCTTTTGCCTTTTCCCCCTCCCTCCTCCCCCCTCTCCTCTTTCTGCCTGTTCCCCCTCCCTGCCCACACCCCCTCCCCTCTCCCTACCGTAGGGCGGGTAGCACCTTCAAGATATCGGTGACCCCCGAGTCAGAGTTGGTGGTGGCTCCTGCAGAGTGACGGGTGGGGAGATGAGATTGTGGTGTGGGGGGGGGGTATGGGAGATGCTGGGGGGGAGGGGGGGGGCAACAGGCAGGTGAAGGGTGGTAGGGGGGAGGCTGGAGTGGGGGTGGGGAATGTGGGAGGGGGGAAAGAGTTAGATGAGGGGGGAGACACAACTGTTGAGTAGGGGGGTGGGGGGGGATATGAGGGTGTGTGTGTGGGAGGTAAGACATGGAATATGACGAGAGGAGATATGGGAGCGTTGCGAGAGGGGGTGTGGGGGGATGGGGGACTTGTGTGCCAGCAATGTGTGTTGGTACAATCTGGATTTGGGGAGTGTTTGTTTTTTGTGTGACTCGGATACATGTCAGCTACACTCGTGCCTCTGGCCGGAGGCCACAGTTGTGTCTAGCTATGCTGTTTGGGCAACCGGCCGTAGGCCGGTCCAGGTTTGGTCCCAATGGGACCTCAGACGGCCTTCCACAGGTGGGCTTGTAGCCAAAAAACAAACACTGGATTTGGGAAGAGATCAAGGGAGGGAAGATGTCGGAGGATTGGTACGGGAGGGGTTAACTTGAGCTCTGAACATTGATCCTCAGCCTTGACCTAAACCCTCAAAAAAAAGTCAAATACACTTTTAACCTCAGCCTTAACCCTGCACTATAATCGTAACCTTCACATAGACCCAAACCCTCAACCTTGATCTTAACCCTCAACCCCTCATCCTTAAACTTGTTCTAAACCTTAACCCCTCCCCTCGACCTAACCCCTCAACCTCACCCTTAACCTAAACCCTTCACCTGAAGCCCTCTCCCTCGACCTAAACCCTCATCCTTGACCTTGTCCTTAACCCTACCCCCCTACCCTTGACCTAACCCCCGAACCTCACCCTTGACCCTAACCCTGAATATAAACCCCTATTGAGAAATACGTGCTGTACCTGCAGGGTAAAGCTTAAATGCAGGGATGCCGGCCGCTTTCGCCTGGTACACCTGCTCCGGGGTGGTCCTGAGGTGTGAGAGGGTGGGAATGTGTGAGAGGGTGGGAATGTGTCAGAGTGAAGGAGTGAGAGATTCCAAGAGTGTGGGTGTTAAGTGCAGGTTTTATGTGCTGTTGTTGCTATACATCTGAAGCCCTGTAATGAAGCGCCTCTCGCGCTCTGCATGGCTCAGCCATGCATGGCTGCATGGCAAGACCATGCATGGCTGCATGGTGAGCAATGTGCATGGCAGCATGGAAAGAACCATGCGTGGTGTTGCAGGGGTTAAGGCCCCCTGGCCCCCTCTCTCGCTAATATGTACTTCACTTGTAAATGATGTACAGTGTCATCATGCGGGTGCATCAAGCAGCCATGTACCACCCTGTTGTGAACGCACCCTCAACCCACCTCCCCCCGCTTATATGCACTTAACTTATCAATGAGGTACAGCGTCAACATGTGGGTGCATCAAGCAGTCCCATACCCCAAAAATGTTGATGTCCCCTGAACCCTAAACCAGGGGCCCTTTACCCACTTACAGCCGGCGAACGTATCTGTTTTACCTGTCAGTGAGGTATAGCGTCATGATGGGTGTGAAGCTGCATTCGGGGGGGACAGCGGCCAGGATGCGCTGCTTGTATTCCATGGCCTGGCAGTGGGGGGGGGGGGAGGGAACGGAGGCGGGGATAGGGATG
>JAYJMM010000047.1:7500-187546 GCA_037349105.1 Limnomonas spitsbergensis
AGCCCTACAGGCCTTTCTGCATGGCCTTAGGGTTAGTATTTTGGGGTTGTTGCTACAAAGTATAGGATTTAGGGTTAACATAAACCTCTGACTCTAAAACCTAAGCCCTTAACCTCCAACTTGAAACCCTAAAACCCGCAAACCCAGAAACCTGTTAACCCAAAATTCTAGTCTCCCCGTAAGGACCCTGGTAGCTTACGCCCTGATGCCAGGCTGCAGGGTCCTACCGGCATTCACTTTTTGCAGCGAAGTAGTAAAATAGGTGACTCGTCCATAATAACCTTGATAAGAAAACAGGATGGGAAGTACAACTTACTGAAGTGCCGTCCCGTCTCGCACGTGTAGGTGCCAGTCGTCTGGCCTTGTGATGGTGAGGGAGGTGGGGCCAGAGGCAGAGGCTGCAACCACGTGTAGGAGGCGCCTGCCCAAAGACGGGGACGGGGATATGCCTGCGTGGGTGTGGAGGATTCGGTAAACGGTGTGATGGTGTGATTCCCGGGCATGCGGCCTCATGATGCATACAAACCCTCCATTGCTTGTTTCTACTTCTGCTCGTGCTGCATAAAAGGTTGGGAACACTGTTGGGAAGCGGAATCATGGTTTTTATTAAGATTATGTCATGAATCTTGTTTTTAGCTCTCTCTCCCAGTGTGAGTTCCCGGTACCGTTTTATTGCCGCGTCAGCACGGAGGATACAGATGATGGCACGGGTTGTTCAGGCCTAAGGGGGGCGGGCTTATGGAGGGGAGATTAAAGGGATCGTGTGGATGAAATACCTCTCTAGGGAATTGGCGAAACGCGGATAGAGTGAGGGGAGGTCGGGAGAGAGGAGGATGGAGGGAGGGGAGGTCGGGAGAGAGGAGGATGGAGGGAGGGAGGTCGGGAGAGAGGAGGATGGAGGGAGGGGAGGTCGGGAGAGAGGAGGATGGAGGGAGGGGAGGTCGGGAGAGAGGAGGATGGAGGGAGGGGAGGTCGGGAGAGAGGAGGATGGAGGGAGGGGAGGTCGGGAGAGATGAGGATGGAGGGAGGGGAGGTCGGGAGAGAGGAGGATGGAGGGAGGGGAGGTCGGGAGAGAGGAGGATGGAGGGAGGGGAGGTCGGGAGAGAGGAGGATGGAGGGAGGGGAGGTCGGGAGAGAGGAGGATGGAGGGAGGGGAGGTCAGGAGAGAGGAGGATGGAGGGAGGGGAGGTCGGGAGAGAGGAGGATGGAAGGAGGGGAGGTCGGGAGAGAGGAGGATGGAAGGAGGGGAGGTCGGGAGATGGGAGGATGGAGGGAGGGGAGGTCGGGAGAGAGGAGGATGGAGGGAGGGGAGGTCGGGAGAGATGAGGATGGAAGGAGGGGAGGTCGGGAGAGAGGAGGATGGAGGGAGGGGAGGTCGGGAGAGAGGAGGATGGAGGGAGGGGAGGTCGGGAGCGATGAGGATGGAGGGAGGGGAGGTCGGGAGAGATGAGGATGGAGGGAGGGGAGGTCGGGAGAGATGAGGATGGAGGGAGGGGAGGTCGGGAGAGGGGAGGATGGAGGGAGGGGAGGTCGGGAGAGATGAGGATGGAGGGAGGGGAGGTCGGGAGCGATGAGGATGGAGGGAGGGGAGGTCGGGAGAGAGGAGGATGGAGGGAGGGGAGGTCGGGAGAGATGAGGATGGAGCGAGGGGAGGTCGGGAGAGAGGAGGATGGAGGGAGGGGAGGTCGGGAGAGAGGAGGATGGAGGGAGGTCGGGAGAGATGAGGATGGGGGAGAGGGTATCAGTTGTCCCCATCAGCGAGCTGCAAAGCCAAGTTTGCAACCAGGGATTCTTCTTTCGTGACTCAGCTACATAACGGCTACATGACAGCCTCACTCCGGTCTCCGGCCCCTGGCCATAGGCCACAGTTGTGTCTAGCTATGGGACCAAACCTGCCGGCCTTAGGCTGGTCCAGGTTTGGTCACAATCGGGCCTTAGGCGGCCGCAGGGCGGCCTGCTGAAGGTGGGCCCATAGCCGGAAAAGGAGCACTGATGCCAACGCACCATGGGAACAGGGTGATTGATACTTTGCATGCATGTTCTAGTCAGGGGCTGGGTCGGCGATTTAGGGCCCAAACTAGCCATGCCCGTCATGGTACCTGAGGCAGGCACTGAGAGGTTAGTAGCAGGTGTTGTTCTGGTTGGTACAGGGTACTGCACGTAGCCAAATACGCACCCAACAGTTTTTGGTATTCGTGTCAAGGGCAGTCGCTCGATACAGAGTTCTATTCCTTTGGAAGAAAAAAAACGAGTGAGAATCGTGCATTGCTTCTCGTGTAGGGATCTCTTTTAGGGTTCAGTGCCCAAAAAATAATCTTGATAAGCCACTAACAAATGTCTGGTTACTATGCGATGGAGGAAGAGGCAATTATGATGGGATCAGCGTGACGAACTTAAGTGCATGATGCAAGTTTTAATCCTGGGGACGAGAGGAAGTTTCAGTTCGGCAGCAGCAAGGAAAAGTTATATCGCATGGGGGGAGGTTTTATGTTGCATGAGGAGAATTTCGTATTGCATGTGGAAAGGGAGTTGTGCTGAATGGCGGACAAGAGGGGAGAGGAGACATAGAACAGGGGAGAGGTGAGAGGGGAGAATGACTTGTTTTAAAACCTGTACAACATGATATTCAACTAACAATGCAACCTTGTATGTATAACTTCGTTTGACCAAGCCTATCATTCCCATGCCTAATATGACCCTTTTGTAGGTGGGAGCCAATGGGGGAAACCTCCACGCGGTGGCTCCTGGAGTGGGAGTTGTGCTGAATGGCGGGAGGGTTTCGTGTTGCATACTTGCATGGGGAAACTATTTTGCGCTGAATAGTTGAAGGGTTCTTGGATGCATATGGGAAGGACTTGGTGCAGCATGGGGTCAGGTAACATAGGAACGGGCTTCGTGTTGTATGGGGGGAGTTTTGCGTTGCTTGTGGAAAGGGTTTCATGTTCCACGTGGAAAGAGAAGACCGTGCTGGATACTTGCAGAGGGTTGCATCCAGCGAGACATGGGGACATCACACCATACGGGAGTGGCATGCCACAACAGCACGTTCATGGCCCCATGTGCGATTTTACAGGTCAGCGTGTCAGACCGACAGATAGACAGAAGGCTCGGTCTCAAGTGGGTTGTGGGAGTTACGGGAAAAGCAGGGATGGACGGCAAGCGCGGCAGTTATCCCTCGTTCATCGTAAGAACTGTAGAAAACGCTGAAACTTGGGTTTTGATCAAGTACCTACCAGCTGTCGAATGCGCACATCGAGCTGAGCGCTGTCCGAACATCCTAGCGACGCGCATCGATGCTGGCATGGAGAGCGATGAGGCGCAAGAGGTTTGATCTCCTGACAGCAGGTTGTTTCGAAGCAGACAAACTGTGTTGCGTTATATGTTATTAACGTACGAAATGTGCTGGTTAAGTTGAAGGGCGATGCCTGTGTAAAGATGTCGAGGGTGGAGGGTGACAGACCGTGTATATTTTGGTGTGCTTCAGCTACAGTTCAGCTACATCACGATTTGCGGCTGCATGGGCCATCGGTAGTAGGCCGGGCAAGGTTTGGTCCCCATCAACAACCAGTCAGTCAGTGGTGACAGACCAGCGGGCTGTTCAAGGTGGCCTAGCATGCAATAATATCACCACTTGTGACAGGTTGGGAGGGACCCGGGTTCAATTGTTGGGTTTTCTGACAGCAACTGACAGCAACCGATGTGCTCTCAAGTTGCCAGCGCCACAGTGCCGTTGCGACAACACACTCGGAGTCATCCATAGAAAACTCTGCGCTGTTCCAGCAACCCTTGTTGCTTCTCGTTTCTCGACCCGAAGTCTCGGAAAGGGCGCGTACGTGGAATATCGCCACATCTGCATCTGCATGGCAGTGTTTGCAACACGTTGGTAAGCTTTATTGCTGCTCGTCTGAAGCAGCTTATATCTGAAGCGAGAGTGAGCATACAAGGCCAGTCACACTCTCTGCCTTACCGGCTTGCTTTCCTCTTGCCTGGCGAGGTGGACCCTTTGTATAGAGCGGATGGCACACCTGCCCTGCACATTTTCCCGCTTGGCAGCATTCGAATAGTGAATCACAGAATTTGAACACACTGCTACTTAACAGCATTTGCTCTGTGCATTTAAAATCAGCACGGATCGGCCTGTCTACGCCTCCGACCCCATTATGTGTGCCTTTCCGCCCCTTCGCAGGCCGTCAGATCGCTTTCCAATCAGCGTGAAGAACAGCCATAGCCGCTGATTCCCAAACAGCATGACAGCATTGATAGACACGTAGACACGCAGATAGAAACAAGAGGCTTTCAGAGAGCCAGGGAGGTCAACACGGCACACGTCTCGACACCAGCGTTCGCAGCGGCGGAAAGGAGCATCGTGATCTCACCCCCCCCGTCTACGTCTTCGGTACATCCCTTCTATTGCCGAGGTCCTATTCCACCACCTCTGAGACCTCACCGATCTCCTATCGTCCAGACCCCCTACTGCTATATCACCCCGTACAGACAGCTGGAGGAAACAGCCTTCAGCCCCCATGTCCATTGTCCCTGTAGCTGGCACTATGACGGGTGCAATGGCAGGTGCCATGGCAGCCTCGGGGTCAGCGGGAAGCGGCGCTAAGGGCGGCGGCGGCATGGGCATGGGCGTCGGCATGGGCACCCCGCAGGCCCAGGCATGGGCCTCGGCCATGCAGCTGGAAAAGCAGCTACGGGCAGAGTTGAGGAAGCGGTCATTCTGGGATCCAGAGGTGAGGGCCGAGGAAGGGGGGGGGCATTCAGGGACCCATCGTTTGCAGAAGCGTGCTTCAGCTACAATTCATTTGGGAGTGGAGACCCCCGAGAAACTTTTTGTTCACCAGTGAGGAGACCCGGTGCGAATAATGTAAAAACTTTGTGTACTCTTGTGCGGGGCAAATAATATTTGTTGACATCCATTTCTTCAAAACGTACTTTTTATTCAGCCACGGGGACCATCAATAATACAACATCAGGCCGCGGCGTCTGTTAAATGAAAAGGCGCTTCATCATAATCTCTTTGCGCTGCCGATGGTGCAGCATCCCTCCAGCATCGGGTCCCCATGCTTCATATAAAGACCACCCAGACCCTGCGCATGCGCATGCGCATCTCTTCCTACACTGTTTCGGAATGCGTTCTTATTTGGAACACCCTACCGAGCCATGCCTAGAAAACCCATGCCTTCCCAAGCCCATGCGCACACCCATGGGCATGCCCATACCCATGCTCATGCTCTTGCCCATGCCCATGTGCATGCATCCATGGGCAAATGGGAGCAGTCACTTCAGCCTACACACCTCTGTCACACCCAATGTTTGTTTTTCATGACCTCTGGCCACCAGTCTTACACCGATCAAGCTGTAGGCCTAAGCGGGCCTTTGGCGGCCCGTCCTAGGTGGATGCAGCAGAAAAAATAAAGATTGGCCACATCCAGGCGGGCGTATAATGTTGGGAGGGGTTGGGGGGTCAACCAGCAGCTGGTCTCACAGCTCCCATCAATCTTCAAGGACGCCCACACGGCAGGCCATTATGCCGTAGCGTCGGAGCTTCCTAACAACCCGAAATGACATCATGACCCATGACGGCTCGCAATTATAAACTCATGCCGTAGCATTAGAGCTCCTCAACAATGAGGCATCACATCATGACCCACAACGACTCGCGATAATAGGCACATGCCGTAGCGTTGGAGCTTCTTAACAATCTGACATGACACCATGGTCCACGTCAGCTCGCGATCATAAACCCATGCCATAGCATCAGAGCTCCCCAGACAGTGCTGTGCAATTGTGTCGTCATCACGGTCCCTTACTGGTACAAGTAGCTGAATTTGCCTTGAGATTGCGGTGACTGAAACTAAGCTACGTGATTCAGCCACGGAAAGGTCTGTAGTTGTCACACAGCACTGGCCCCAACAATTGGTAATGACAGCGTGGCCCACAAAAGCATGCGATCAAAAGCTGGTCACATGACACCCCAGTGACTCAAAAGTGATGACTAATTGCATGACACCATGGCGGCAAGGCGCACAAGGGCATGATCATAAGCTCATGACAGAGCCAGTGTTTCTTTTATCGGCTACAAGTCCACCTTCAATGGGCCGCAACCCGGCCGCCGAAGGCCTGATTGGGACCAAAACTGGCCAACTGGCCAACAGCTGGTGGCCAAAGCAGCATGGACTTACATCCTTGATACATTTTAATGAATCATTCCTGGCAGAAGAAGCCGGTATGGAAGGATTCGTGATGACCCACACTGGTTCCTGATGGCTCACACTCGTTCCCGATATCTCACACATGTTTCTGACCCACACTCGGCTTCCTTTCCTGCTGAGCTGCACATATTGCTGACTTAAACAGTCACACCTCTTGCTAATTGCTGCTGATTCACTCTCGGCTGCAGATCCTCGCTGGCTTACAAATACTGCTGATCCTCGCTGACTCACAGTAGTCTGCTGATCTTGCAGACTCGCATTAGTCTGCTGATCTTGCTCACTCACATTAGTCTGCCGATCCTCGCTGGTCGCATTGGTCTGCTGATCCTGCTCAATCACATTGGTCTGCTGATCCTGCTCACTCACATTAGTCTGCTGATCCTGCTCACTCACATTAGTCTGCTGGCCCTGCTCACTCACATTAGTCTGCTGATCCTGCTCACTCACATTAGTCTGCTGATCCTGCTCACTCACATTAGTCTGCTGATCCTGCTCACTCACATTAGTCTGCTGGCCCTGCTCACTCACATTAGTCTGCTGATCCTGCTCACTCACATTAGTCTGCTGATCCTGCTCACTCACATTAGTCTGCTGATCCTGCTCACTCACATTGGTCTGCTGACCCTGCTCACTCACATTAGTCTGCTGATCCTGCTCACTCACATTAGTCTGCTGATCTTGCTGACTCACATTCGTCTGCTGATCCTGCTGATCCTTGCTGACAGGTGCGCCGCCTGCGTCTAGGTCTCCAACAGGCCTATGAAAGTGTCATCTTCCTCGGGCCTGGTAGCCTGGACTTTGCTGTGGTAGGTTATGGTTGAGGGCTGATGGGTCAGGTAGGGTCAATGGGGGCATTGTTACCTGGCAGCCTGGACTTTGCTGCGGTAGGTTCAAGGTGCAGGGCTTAGGGTTGGGCCCTGTAATCTGGCAGCCTGCGTCTGGTTATCCATCAGGTACAACGTTCCTCGGACTGCCAGCCTGGAATTTGTGGGGGGGAGCTGATGGGGTCTTGGAGAGAGAGGGGAGGGCTGATGGGGGGGCTAGGAGAGAGATGGGGGGATGATGGGGGGCTTAAAGAGGGGAAGTTGGGGGGGGGGGGGCACTGATGGGGGTACACCGACAGGAGGCATTGAGCGCTTAAACAGAGGCGGGGTGGCACTGTAGACTGGGTGGGTGACAGCCACAAGTGTATCACACAATCAGATTTGCTGAGTATGAAATATTTTTCCGTTGCAGGCGAACGAGGTTGAGCAGTTAGTGTGGAAGGCGGTACATTATCGCCCCATTGAAGAGTTCCGAAACCGCTTGCGCATCGCCGGGCAGGCGGTACAGCAACTGGCCGCAGGCGGTACGGCTTCTGCACAGCAGCAGCAGGTTTCGGACGCGCGAGTGCAGCAGGCAAAGCTGCATGCGGCCTACCTGAAGTTCCTTGAGGAGGCTGCGGCCTTCTACACAGAGCTGGTGGCGCGGATACAGTGGGCGTATGGCGACGTGGGCGCAAACATGGGGCTGGAGCAGGTACCAAAGGCCCGATGGGGACCAATCCTGGTTCAGCCTACGACTAGTGGCCAAAGCAGCATGGCTGGCCACTATCGGGGCCACCAGCCAGAGGCTGGGAGGTAGCTGACATGTAGCTGAGTCACTAACAAATAAACTCTGAGCGCCATTGCTTTGGCCTTGCGCAATTTATCCGACATTCAATCCCTCATGACGGAGTGTTAGTTGCGAGGCATAATCGGCAGTCACTCTGGCAGAATGCGAACAAATGAGTTGTGTAGTGTCAGTCTGGGTCGATGAACCATCGATTTATAGTGGATCACGATTTATCATGTGTTCAAACAATCACTGGAATGCACTTGTGTCCCCTCCCCTTCCCCTCCCCTACACCTCACTAAAAGACGCAGAGCCCTCCACCCCCCACTTACGACCACCCTCACCCTCACCCTCACCCTTAAGTTAAAGCTCTAAATCTACCATTCGGAGAAAATTAATATATTAATAACATATGAAGGCATTGTATGGTACCGGTACATGAAAATACATCAGAAAACATGTTCTTGTTCCCCCTCCCCTCCCCCCTCCTTCCAGGAGGACTTCAGCGACACACCCCAATTCGCTGCGTCCCGTGTGTCAGCGCCCATGGTCCACAAGTGCCTGGTGTACCTCGGCGACTTGTACCGCTATCAGGTGTGAACAAGTATGTGAAACTATACCACTTACAGTTTTGAGTCTACAGCCCCGATGGTATCTCAGCACTCTCAGTACGGCCCACACGTGTACGCGCAGTACTGCACTGAAGGTGTGTGCGCGACTGTACCGCCCTCACCAGTGTGACTGCACTATTGTACTGCCCTCATTTTTTGAACGGCTACCTTACTACAAAGAGACGAAACCTATGGCCAGTAGCAAAAAACAGCAAGCACCTTGCTATACCGGGCCTTATTGGTAGTAGATAGTATTGTAGCTGCTGCGTACCTGAAGTGTAGCCGAAGTGTGGCTGAACTGTACCCCAAGTACAGCTGGATTGTAGCTAAAGTGTACCTGAAGTGTAGCCGAAGTGTAGCTGAACTGTAGCCCAAGTACAGCTGGATTGTAGCTTAAGTGTACCTGAAGTGTAGCGGAAGTGAGGCTGAAGTGTAGCCCAAGTACAGCTGGATTGTAGCTGAAGTGTACCTGAAGTGTAGCCGAAGTGTAGCTGAACTGTAGCCCAAGTACAGCTGGATTGTAGCTTAAGTGTACCTGAAGTGTAGCGGAAGTGTGGCTGAACTGTAGCCCAAGTACAGCTGGATTGTAGCTAGAGTGTACCTGAAGTGTAGCCGAAGTGTGGCTGAACTGTACCCCAAGTACAGCTGGATTGTAGCTAAAGTGTACCTGAAGTGTAGCCGAAGTGTGGCTGAACTGTAGCCCAAGTACAGCTGGATTGTAGCTTAAGTGTACCTGAAGTGTAGCCGAAGTGTGGCTGAAGTGTAGCCCAAGTACAGCTGGATTGTTGCTTAAGTGTACCTGAAGTGTAGCCGAATTGTGGCTGAAGTGTAGCCCAAGTACAGCTGGATTGTAGCTGAAGCGTACCTGAAGTGTAGCCGAAGTGTGGCTGAAGTGTAGCTCTAGTGTAGCTGAAGTGTGATCATATGAACATTGCCACCCTGTTGTAGGCCACTGCTCGCAAGGGGTCCAAGGCAGAGTGGCAGCGCGCCATTGTCTGGTACCGCCTGGCCGCCGCTGTCCTGCCTGGCAGCGGGAACCCTTTCAACCAGCTGGCTGTCATGTCGTACCAGTCGGGGGACGAGCTAAGAGCAGTGTACTTCTACTTCAGGTGTGGGGTGTGAATCGGGTCGACGCTTTTCAAAACCCTTCCCTGACTAGCGCACGTTTTTGAATTGGGGGAGGCATGATAGGCTCAGATGACTTTTTACTGGGTGCACCGTTTGTGAACCTCTTCGACAGAGAACAGCAACTTGAGGCATTTACAGTTTATGCAAGCCTTTTGATTTTTAACATTTGCATTGCACGTCACTTTTCTTCGACCTGGGCACCACTACTTGGGCATTGTGATGCCAATCGCCTCTCTTTTCGATACAGTTTTCACTTTTATTGCGCTATTTACCTGTCCTGCAGGTCCCTGGGCGTTGCAACGGCATTTGTCACTCTCTTCAGTACATGCTATCACTTTTGTTTTGCTCCCCCCCTGCCCTGCCGGTCCTTGGGCGTTGCAACGCCATCACTCTTTTCACCACATTCCCACTTTTATTTTGCTCCCCCCTGCCCTGCAGGTCCTTGGGCGTTGCAACGCCATCACTCTTTTCACCACATTCCCACTTTTATTTTGCTCTACCCTGCCCTGCAGGTCCTTGGGCGTTGCAATGCCATCACTCTTTTCACCACATTCCCACTTTTATTTTGCTCTCCCCTGCCCTGCAGGTCCTTGGGCGTTGCGACGCCTTTCGTCACAGCTCGTGAGAACCTGCTGCTGCTTTTCGAAAAGAACAGGGTCAAGTTTGGGCAGCAGCTTCCGCAGATACAGGCCCGCCTCGCCGCCAGAGCCGCCGGATCCGCCAAACGCGGCCCAGCTGGATCTGGATCTGGGGCCCCCGGCGTGCTCATGGCGGATCTGACCATCTGCTTTGTACGCGTGTACGGCATGTTGTACGACCGGATCAACCTAGAGCAGTTCCAGGAGGTGGCAACGACGGCGTTCGCTTGCCTGGGCAAGGTTTTAGGTGAGGGTTTAGGTGAAGGTTTGGGTTTAGGTGAGGGTTTAGGTTTCAGGGGAGGGTTTAGGTTTCAGGTGAGGGTTTAGGTATTAGGTGGTGATTTAGGTGAGCCTTTAGGGGAGGGTTCAGCCTGGCTTCCCAAGCAATGATATCATGATGGGACAACTCTTCACACCAAAAAGACCCGCCCCTACCCAGCTCCAAAGTTTGAACCACCTCCCCCCCTTCCCTACTCTCATGTTGCCCTTCCCTACCCTCATGTTGAAGGGGGTCTTGAAGCAGGAACTGAAGTCAGCATTCCACCCTTAACCCTACCCCCCCTCCTGCTGCTAGATGCTGGATGCTTTAAACCCTAAACTATTGGCTGCCCCAAACCCTTAACTATACCCCCCTCCTCCTGCTGCTTCCAGAAGATGCTGACTGCTCTTAACCCTAAACTATTGGCTGCCCCAAACCCTTAACTCTACCCCACCCCCCCACCCCCTCCTGCTGCCGGGCGATGCTGGCTGCCCTACACCCTAAACCCTTACTCCTGCTGCCAGGTGATGTTGGCTGCCGTGAGCTCCTCCAGCAGTCTCAGGCCTTTGACAACTTCCCGCTCCACCTGGCGGCGCTCTCCTGTTACAATATGCACAGGCAAGGCAGGGGCAGGGGGCTTACATCTGCAGTGTTTATTTTTCGTGACTCGTGACTTAGCTACACATTGCAGCTACAACATGCACAGGTAAGGCGGAGGCAGGGGGCACACACTGGGCCTGCGGTTTTTTTCCCCTTGACTTGTGACTCGGCTACATTTCAGCCACATTATGCACAGGCAAGGCGGGGGGGCAAGGGGCTCACACTGGGCCCGCAGTGTTCATTAAGATTGATTCAGCTCCTGTTTAGCTACACTCTGGCCTCTGGCCAGCAGCCCCAGTTATGGTCAGCCAAACTGCCTTGGTCACCAGTTGTAGGCTGGTGCTGATTCAGTCTCAATCGGGCCATAGGCGGCCGCGGGGCAGCCTCCCAATGTGGACTCAATAGCCGTAGGGGGGCCTAGCCGGGAATGTGAACCTGGCTGGAGGCACCACTTGGCTGACGCACTTTTGTCAGAGTCTGCTGGACACTATGTCATGCAGGCGAGTGTGGGGGCAGTACTGGTGCCATTGTGGGCAGTGGAGCATGCTGGGGGAAGGACTGGTTTCAGAGCCAGCTAGCTGTTCACCATGCTACGCAGGCGTGGGCAGGGGCAGTACAGGTGCCAGGTTTGTAAGTTGGCCACCTTGGGGGAAGGAATGGTGCAAGGTGCAGTTATGCACCCCATGCAGCTCTCCATGCAGCTCCCCATGCGCTGCCCTGGAAGAGCAAGGACTCCTGCTTGGGTGTGCGCAACGGCTTGGGGCACCGGTCAGGAGGGTGGCCTTAAGAGAGGATGTGATGTATTAGACCTCACAGGCCCCGTCCTTCCGTGTCACATGTGTGACTTGCCTCCTCCTCCTCCTTCCCCTTCTCCTCCTCACTTGCCTCACTCTCACCCTCCTTCTACTACCCATCCACCTCCCTTGCCTCCCCCCCCTACTCCTCCTCCCCCGCTCACACCTGCAGCTTGCAGTACCCCCCGGGCAGCGGGAGTAGCGGGAGTGGCCCATGTGCCCCCCCACCCACCTCCTACTTCCCCTCCACCTCACTCTTCCTCCTCCCCTGCTCACACCTGCAGCTTGCAGTACCCCCCGGGCAGCGGGAGCAGTGGCAGCGGCTCGTGCGCCCCCCCACCCACCTCCTGGATCCTGGTCCGATGCCACGCTGCGTGCGCCCTACTCCGCTTGGGCACCTCCCTCGCCTCCGCCGTCACGTGCCCGGCTTGTACTGCCGCTGGAGGTGCCGCCTGTACTGCCTGTACCGCCGCTGGTACGTCGCCGTGGAACCAAGGAGGCCGGGCCGGCCTTATGGTCGGGCTGCACGTTTTGCTGAGGGGTTTGGACAGGTACCCATCGCTGCTGCCCGTACAGCAGCCGGGCAGTACGACGGTTGGCGCGACGGATGCTGGCGGTACGATGAGCTCCTGCAGTACGAGGGCGGCGTACTGGGAGGACGAGGAGGGGACGGGGGAGGTGGCGGAGCGGCTGGAGGAGTTCTGCGGGTTTGCAGCAAGGTGGGCTGGGCCCTTGACCCTTAACCCTAAACTAGGTGGGCTGGGCCCTTAACCCTAAACCCTAAACTAGGTGGGCTGGGCCCTTAACCCTAAACCTTAAACTAGGTGGGCTGGGCCCTAAACCCTGAACTAGGTGGGCTTGGTGGGAAACTTCAACCCTGGAACCTCAAACTAGGTGGGATGGGCCCTAAACCCTAAAACCTGAACTTGGTGGGCTTGGTGGGAAACTTCAACCCTGGAATCTCAAACTAGGTGGGATGGGACTTTTAGGTCACCCTAAAACTAGGTGGGATAGGCCCTTGACCCAAACCCTAAATTCCAAACTAGGTGGGTATGGCTGGAATGTAGTGGTGTGCAAATGTGTGACTATAAGTCTCATCTGAACCGTTATCCCAACCTAGGTGATTATTGCTTTTATGAGTGGAATGAAGGGTGTGAGGCCTCGGGTGCCGATATGGGAGAAGTGACAGTGTTCTTCATGACCCCACTGAGCTGTGTAGGGCTTAGGGTGAACAAGTTTGCACGCCCTCACTGAGCTGTTTGAACCGCCATTGATTGATTGAAGCCATCACTGAGCTGCTTGAGCCATCGTGCCCCCACATCCATCAATCCCTCAAGCTGCTCGATGTGGCCAGCACACCCATCGAGCTGCTTGAGCGGCCACAACCACAGGCTCCCTAAGGACCGGCATCTGGAGACCAGCGCATTTGTTGTTTTGAAGGCGTCGGCTGCCCACCTGGTTTGAACGGGAAAAACGCTATTTTACCGGCCACATCCCCACTGAGCTGCCTGAGCTGTCATCATCCCAATAGACTCGCATTCCACAACTCTTGTTTGCACTTAAACTTACTTTGTCTGTCGCGTTGCCACTGAGCTGCCTGAGCTGTCATCATCTCACTAGACTCGTATTCCACAACTCTTGTTTGCACTTAAACTTACTTTGTCTGTCGCGTTGCCACTGAGCTGCCTGGGCTGTCATCATCTCACTAGACTCGTATTCCACAACTCTTGTTTGCACTTAAACTTACTTTGTCTGTCGCGTTGCCACTGAGCTGCTACACATATCCCCACCACAATCGTATTCCACAGCCCTTGTTTGCACTTTTAAATTGACTCTGTCTGTCAGGTGGCCACTGAGCTGCCTAAGGCGACACGACCCCACTAAAATCGTATTTCACAATTCTTATTTGCACTGACACATGCTCTGTCTGCAACACTGCCACTGAGCTGCTCCATCCGTCATGCCCCCACTAGGCTCGCACTGCGTTGCACGAGAAATGACGCTTGTCTGCCACCCATCCACTGAGCCTAGTTTGGGGTTTGTGGTCCAAACCCTTAACCCTTGCACGAAAACGACTCTTGTCTGCCACCCATCCACTGAGGCTTGTTTAGGGTGAAGTGTTTAGGGTTAAGCGTCCAAACCCTATACCCTTAACCCTTGCACGAAAACGACTCTTGTCTGCCACCCAGCCACTGAGCCTCTGTTGTCTACACTTCTGCAGGCTTGCTGACTACCTCAGGATCAGTGCGTCGCAGCAAGGACTCTGCCTGCAGGCTCAGGAAGCTTCCTCTGTACCATCCGTACTGCTTCCGGAGGACGCTGAGCTGGCGAGCTTTGAGCCCCTCCGGATGGGCTCGGCGCCCGGCGGCAACGGCTCCGTAGCCGCCGTGCCTTCGGCAGGCCCCGGGGATGCGGGCGCAGAGGCTGTCGCACGTGTGCGGGCAATCCTGAATCTGCTGAGGTGAGGAAGAGGAGGAGGAGGAGGGAGTCTTGTCTCCCAAGTGTGCATCAGCTACAGTTCAGCTACAATTACTCGAAGATCAGCTACACTTCGTATACACTTCAGCTACAGTTCAGCAACGGTCGAAGGGGCCAGATGCAGCAGCTAGGTGCCTGCTGCTAGAGCCGCAGGCCGGCGGCCGGTCTAGGTTTTTTTTCGTCAGCTCATTGCTACCCTTCCACCCAGACCGGCTGACCCGTGCTGACCGGCCAGCTGCAGCTATTGATTGGCCGTGTGCATTGTGACGCCCTGCAGCCTCACTGGCGCGCTGCTTTTACAACTGGGTTTACATCTAAGTTGAGCTTAGGGTTGAGGGACCCAATGATTCGCCGCGCGCATCCTGACACCCTGAAGCCTCCCTGGCGCGCTGCATCTACATCTGGGATTAGGGTTGAGCTCAGGGCCCTAACTGGTGCACTGCTATACATCTGGGCTTAGGGTTGTGCATAAGGACCTAAACCTTGAACCCTAATGATCGCCGCGTGCATCCTCACACCCTGTGGTCTCACTGGCACGCTGCTTTACATCTGGGATTAGGGTTGATCTTAGGGCCCTTAACCCTGAACCTTTAACCCTAATGATTCACTGCGTGCATCCTCAAGCCCTCTATTCTCACTGGCGCTGGCTGCTTTTATATCTGGGTTTAGGTTTAAGCTCAGGGCCCTACACCCTACACCCTTAAACCTTTTGATTGGCCGCGTGCATCCTCAAGCCCTATTGTCTCACGCCCTGGTTGTGCGTCCACCTCGCAGGTCTCTGTCCAATCGGCTCATCTCAGCGCAGGGCTCCCTGCCTGTTGCGGGACAGAAGCTGCTGGATGCTGTGACCTACGCCCTCACCGGGCAGCGGTCAAAGCCCCAGCAGAAGCCCTTGCAGCCCCAGCCCCTGCCCTTGCAGCAGCTCCAGCTGCCTCTGCAACAAAAGCAGCTGCCCCTCAAGCCGCAGAAGAAGGGACTTCCCTCTGCCCCGCCGTCGTCCCAGCCATTAGGGGCCGTGCCGGTGACGCACAACCCGCCGCCGCCGCCGCTGCCGTCCGGCGCGCTTCGGTGGGCCGCGATCGGCTCTGGTTCCGGAGACAGCTCCGGAGCCCTGGGCGCTGCCGGTATTGGAGCGGAGGGCCCAAGGCCCGCGGTTCTGCTTGCAGACAGTATGGACGTTGATCTGGCGGTCGATGTGCGGCCCGAGCCGGTTCCGTTCGTTTCAGAGCCGGCTCTTGAGCCTTGCGGTCCGGCTCCGGCGGATGACGTGGGTGCTGTGCCGGCAGTGGAGGACGTGAGGGGCGTGGCGCGGGGTGGGCATGCCGTGTCGAACGGCGGCCAGCACACGGGGGCGATGTACGGCGCGCTGCTGCCCGCAGTGCCTGGTGTACTGCCGGCAACGTCAGGCGTACTGCCGGCAACGCCAGGCGTACTGCCGGCAGCGTCAGGCGTAGTGCCGGCAACGTCAGGCGTAGTGCTGGGGGCGACTACCAGCGTACGGGCGATGGATGAGGACGAGGCTGAGGGAGATGAGGTGGGCCCAATTACACGCGGACCGATATTTGGATGGGTAATAAGTTTGTGGATAAGTGGATGGGTAGTGGGTGATGGGTACTGGGTGAAGGGTAATTAGAAGATCGATGGGTAGTGGGTAATGGGTCATGGTTGATGGGTCATGGGTCATGGTTGATGGGTCATGGGTCATGGTTGATGGGTCATGGGTCATGGTTGATGGGTCATGGTTGATGGGTCATGGGTCATGGGTCATGGGTCATGGGTCATGGGTCATGGGTCATGGGTCATGGTTGATGGGTCATGGTTGATGGGTCATGGTTGATGGGTCATGGGTCATGGTTGATGGGTCATGGTTGATGGGTCATGGTTGATGGTTGATGGGTCATGGTTGATGGGTCATGGTTGATGGGTCATGGTTGATGGGTCATGGTTGATGGGTCATGGGTCATGGTTGATGGGTCATGGGTCATGGTTGATGGGTCATGGTTGATGGGTCATGGTTGATGGGTCATGGGTCATGGTTGATGGGTCATGGTTGATGGGTCATGGTTGATGGGTCATGGTTGATGGGTCATGGGTCATGGTTGATGGGTCATGGTTGATGGGTCATGGTTGATGGGTCATGGTTGATGGGTCATGGTTGATGGGTCATGGTTGATGGGTCATGGGTCATGGTTGATGGGTCATGGTTGATGGGTCATGGTTGATGGGTCATGGTTGATGGGTCATGGGTCATGGTTGATGGGTCATGGTTGATGGGTCATGGGTCATGGTTGATGGGTCATGGTTGATGGGTCATGGTTGATGGGTCATGGTTGATGGGTCATGGTTGATGGGTCATGGTTGATGGGTCATGGTTGATGGGTCATGGTTGATGGGTCATGGTTGATGGGTCATGGTTGATGGGTCATGGGTCATGGTTGATGGGTCATGGTTGATGGGTCATGGTTGATGGAAACCGGTATGTTGATGGAGAATGAGTTGATGAGTGCCGCTTATAAGTGATTCGAGGGAGCGGGAGTTTTCCTGTCAGAGATCGAGAATTTCAGTCGACACAAGGGCAGCCTGAAAATGAATAATAAGCTGCCGAGGGAAGGTTATTCAAATCTACGGTACCACTTGCAGGTGGGCTGCAACTGTACCGCTCTGCCACCTGATATGCTGTCTGTGGATCTGTCTTGCTGATGTATTTAACTGATGTACTGCCGGTGTCCTGCAGGTCTTCCTGTTACGCCCGCGCAACCCCTCCTCGGTGTCGAGCCAGGCGTACAGCCGGAATGCATCCGGCCAAATCCAGGAGGCGCAGCCGATGAGCCGCAACGGCTCACACACAGACTTCAAGTCACTGCACCAGCAGCAGCTGCGGCAACGCAACACGTCGTTCCTGTCGTCCACCGGCGGCCTGCTGGGCGGCCCGGCCCTAAGGTCCATGTCCGGCGGCGTCTCGGAGGGGACCGCGGAGCCTGCAACAGCTGGAGGTTTCGGAGCTGCGACAGGGCCAGCGCTAGCCGTTCCCGCAGTGGTGCTGGCGACTGGCAGCGCGACAACTGGGGGCGGTGGAGCAACATCTGCCGGTGGTGCTGCAACAGCTGGCGCCTCTGCGGTTGCACTTGGATCTGAAGCTGCTGGTGTTGCGGCCGCTGGGCTTGCCACAGAAGCTGAGGCATATCAGCAGGCAGGCCCGCCCACCGCTGGTGTTGCGTCCGAGGCGCCCGTTGTGGCAAAGCCTGTGGCAGCGGATGCCGCGGCAACAGGCCCCGCTGCTCCCGCCCGGCGTCCCGTCGCTCGCGCCCGCCCCCGTCCCCAACTGGCCATGTCGGGCGGTGGGCTTGCCTTGTCGGGCGCTGACACTTTTGGTCTCAATAGCGGCGTGGCCGCTGCAACGGCTGGCGCGGCTGTTGCAGCAACATCTGGTGCTGCTGCTGCTGCAACAGGGGAGGAGGCACGGGGCGCTGGGCAGGCGCAGGTGCGACCTGGTGGCCGAGATGGGGCTACTGGAGACCGTGAACCGGTGATCGGAAGCTGGCAGCTTCAACCGGAGGCGTCGAGTTCAGCTGCTGCGGCGCCAGAATGCGGACCAGGTCTAAAGATGACGGCTGGCTTGCCGGTATTACATGTGGGGGTTGTTGCGGAATATGGGATGCTGTCAGATCCCCAGGTTTCGGAGCGGTCGGTCGCGAGGTTGATGAGCAGTGGGCGGCTGGTGAGTAGCGGAGGTGGGTCTGCCGTGGGATCTGGTGGTGTTCTGAGGCAGACGGCACATTTGCAACCTCCGATCCTGCAACAACAAGATCTGCAACAGTCGCAGCAGCAACGGCAGCAGCAGCAGGCCGAGCCCTTGCTTGCACCGATGCTGTCAGATCCTCAGATCTCCGAGCAGTCTGTTGGGCGGTTGGTGAGTAGCAGGGGCGGTGCCGCTGTCGGCCAGAGTGGTTTGCTGCTGGCCCGGAGTGGACACAGCGGCCCGCTTGCCGCATTGCAACATCCGCAACAACAACACTGCCTGCCGCAACACAGCGCCTCGTTCGCAACGTTGCCGCAGCAGCAACAACACAGCGCCTCGCTCGCTGCGCTGCGGCCGCGGCAGCACAGCGGCCCGATGGCCGCCTTGCAACATCCGCAGGAACATCCGCAACTCCAACAAAGTGCCCTGCTGGCGTTGTTGCACGGAGGCGTACCGCCGGGGCCTGCCCCTGTATCACCACCACCCCCGGGTGCGCAGCTTCCGGGCAGCTTCCAGCGCCGGTCGGACATCATCGGGCAGTCTGATCCCAGCTACCCAGCCGCTACCAGCCACCTTCCGCCCAGCTACTATCCTGGCGTGGGCCCTCACTACGGAGCCTTTGGAGCCCTGCCGCCGGCCGCTGGCATGTTGGGGATACAGTACGGCGCACCAGCCTCTGGCAGTACGCTCCAGCAGTACGGCGTCCCTGGTTCCGGAGGCATGTCGTCAGCCATGCAGTATCAGGTGTGTGCGAGCAAGGACTTTAAGTTGCCCTTTACCCTGAGCTCTGATTGCTCCAAACCCTGAACTCTGATTGCCCTTTACCCTGAGCTCTGATTGCTATGAGCTCTGATTGCCCTTAACCCTGAACTCTGATCGCCCTGAACCCTGAGCTCTGATTTCACTTCGCTCTGATCACCTGAAACCTTGATGAAAGCCCAGGGCCCCTTGTACCTGCAGCAACCTTTTATGTTTGCTGGCTGACACGGCTATCAACAGAGCCATTTCTGGCTATCATTATACCCACAGGCATCAGGGACATCTCTATCATCAGAGCCATCTCTGGCTATGGTGGTAATCATTATACCCACGAGGGCCCCGCATTCATCACATGCATTCCATGGAGACCATACAGGGTGTCAAAGGATTTGCATTCACAATGTTTATTTCGATTTTGCCAATGTATGCCGTTTCAGCCACAGAATTGTGAAAAGCTAGGCCTAAAAATAAGATTTGTCAGGATTCTCGTCTACTCCTGGATATTTCTGGTACAGATCGACTGCACTCGACTGAAAGACCAGACAGCAAGTGCTTGGTACCGTGTTTCGGTTCGTGTCGCACCCGGTTGCGCCTGGAGTAATCACCCGATCCCATGTCTCGGCAGGCTGACACGTTGATATCCCGGGAGCTTGAAGCGAACGCGGTTCGAATGGTGGACGACATCCTAGCCTCTTCCCCGCGACAGCTCACCTCACAGCAGCAGGAGCATTTCCAGCAATTCGAACAGCAGCAGCAGCAGATGGAGAAGCGGCAGACCATGCTGCACGAGTATCAGTTGATGGAGCAGCAGCGGCAGTTGGAACAGCAACGGCAGTTGGAGCAGCAACAGCAGTTTGAGCAGCGGAGGCAGTTTGAGCAGCAGCAAGTGTTGGAACACCAAATGTTGCTTCACCAGTGCCGCCAGCAGCAACAGCTGGAGAAATTCGGGCGGCTGGAGCAGTTTGAGCAGCAACAGCAGTTGGGGCACCAGCAGTTGGCGCAATTCAAGCGGCAGCAGCAGGTGTATCAGCAGAGCTTGAGCGAGTACCAGCAGCATCCGGAGTGGGCGGGAGGCATGGGCATCATGACAACAGACCACGACACACCGTCAGACGGCCCCCACGTCCAGGTCATGTCTCCAACGGTGTCGGCGGTCGCTGCGGCCATTGCTCAGGTATCCCTGGGCATGCGCTCAACGGCAGAAACAAGTAAAGAAATATGGCATTGACCAGGCATAAAAATGATTTGGGCCAAACTTGCCTAGGCCCAGGTTAGGCACAAATCAGGCATAATTAAGTACCGATAAATGGGGTTTTTAGCACGAGGGGTTTACGGCACCAGTTGACATCGGTTGTCTGACGCAGACCGATTAGGTTCGTTTGCATACCGATTGGCAGAGGGAGGGCATTGGGTCTTTCGCTTTTCGGGAGTGCATCGCACCCCTGCCTTGCCTAGGCTCCTGCCATTGTGGGGACCTGTGGGCCCATGGGGATTAAAGTTTTGTTGGGGTTTGCCGGGCGGGAGTCGCGAAATGGCAGTTTTTTCGGCGCCGGCTTTGGCGTAATTTCCCTTGATCAACGCTGGGGCTGTTGCCGGGAACATGCCCATTTTCCCCGGCGCTGGCTCCGGTGTAACTTCTCTGGATCAACGCTGGGGCTGTTATTGGGAACATGCCCATTTTCCCCGGCGCTGGCTTCGGCGTAACTTCTCTGGATCAAACTCTGACAAGCCACGGCCAGCGGCCCAAGCAGCAGGACTTAATGCACCACACCCCTGCCCACACCTCCAAAAAAACGAAAAGTGGCAAATGTCGGAATGTATGGTCTGTGGAAGTGTGGAATTGTCTTCTAAATGTGGTATTTAAAGTGTGAAACTCTCAACACATGTGAAATCTTGTAGTGTGAAATGTTTTGAACAGGTGGGGTCTGCCGATCCTCCCTCTCTCTCGTCGCTGCCCTCCCTCACATCCTGTGTGCCCCCCTTCCCCGCTGTGTGCACACCTCCCTTCCTGCATACAAGTTCTGCGAAGCCCTCCTCAAAATGTGGTTCTTGAAGTGTGAAACCTACTGAAGTGAAACCTATTGAAGTGTGAAACCAATTCCGATCTGTGTAACCGTGAGTGTGGAACTTTTGACGAAATTGGAGCCTTGAAGTGTGAAGCCTTTGCTTGAAGTGTGAAACCCCCTTCAAAATGTGGGTGTCGATGTGTGAAACCCTCGCGGCCCTGCAGGCCGGCGAAATCCATCAGGAGCAAATGGCAAGCCCAACTGCTGTGAGCAGCGATGGCGGTGCGGGGGGGCCCGCTTGGGGCAGCGACGTGGAGGACTATAGTTTCCTGGGCATGCTAAAGGCCCAGCAGCAACAGCAGGCCCAGCAGCAGCAGGGGCATTAGGAACAGCAGGCCCAGCAGCAGCAGGGGCATTAGGGACAACAGGCCCTGCAGCAATGGCTTGCAGCAGCAGCAGGGTCGTCTGGAGCGGCAGCAACAGGGGCATTAGCAACAGCAGGGCTTGCAGCAGCAGCAGCAGGGGCATTAGGGACAACAGGCCCTGCAGCAATGGCTTGCAGCAGCAGCAGGGTCGTCTGGAGCGGCAGCAACAGGGGCATTAGCAACAGCAGGGCTTGCAGCAGCAGCAGCAGGGGCATTGGATGCGGCAGGGACAGCAGCAATGGCATCAGCAGCTAGCAGTGAAGACAGCAGCAGCGGCTGAACAATCCTCTGGGGAAGTTAGGTTGTGGAGGAGTACTGCTTCTTGGGCACATGCTTAAGGGGCCGGGCCAGCAGGAGCGACTGAACATGCCTCTGGAGAAGTCTGCAGCTTAGTGGGCATGCTCAAGGGGCAGGAGCGACAACAGGGCCAGCAGCAGTTAGATGCTGAGCCCTCTAAAATCCAAAGCCTCCGATCAGGTCTAGGGGGGCTCACTGAGTACTCAGGGGATGGGCTGGGTACCGCATGTGCTCGTGCATGAGCCCAAAAACACGGGGAAAACTTGGGTCCCAAAACTTGGGTCCCAAAATTTAACGTCGGAAAAAATGGTCGGAGATTAGAAAGGTGAAGAAGTGTGAAAGATTACACGCGTTAGTGGGTTCAGAATTGAGGATGTGTACTATCAACGAAACGTTGAGTCAAGGAGTCATGGGCTCTCATCGCCTCTGCTTGTCAATCACAGCTGCCCTTGCCAGGAAGTAGTTTTCGCAGCCTTGCAAGCCTTGCCTTACGAGCAGATACAATGGTCCTCTTGAAAGAAACAGCCACGTTTTTACTTTTTGAGCTCGTACAAATACCGATTCTTCATGCCCTCCTATTTATTTGCTAGCTGCGGGGACAGGTCCGTTGTACCCCCCAGGGACTGTAAAGCTCATGGTGGAAATCTGCCAATGACGTTTCACCTCTGGGCCCTGCTCAAAAGGCCCGGCCGAGTGGGCGCCTAACAAGTAGGGGCAGGAAATATGTGCGGCTCCCATGCAACAGCCAATGACGTCACACCTCTGGGCCCTACTCAAAAACGGCTCAGCAGCGTGGGCGCCAATAGTGCAGCGCCTGTCGTAGGCTGGAATCAGGCGCGGAAGGCGGCTGCAGACATGTCCATGGCGTTCCAATCCTGGGCCCTGTTAAAAAAAGGCTTGGTCACGTGGGCGCCTAACTAAAGGGTGCAGGCATGTGCTCGGTATTGGGTCCGTTGTGCCTCCTTTTCCAGTAGCTTTCAGCTGGGCCTGCTTGTAGGCTGCGTCCACTGGATGTAGCACCCCTGGTACGTCAAACGGGTAACTTGCTATCCTTTCTTTCCTCTTGTGCCTTCTCCCTTCACTCTCAAAGCTGGCTTTTTGTTTGCTGGTGTGGCCGACTTTCATTTCAGCATGGCCCAGAGGTGTAGTTTCATTAAACTCTGATACGTCATTCCTTACCAGCCCCAAGCGGCCGAGCCCTCAGCAGGGGTCGTCGGGGGTAAACTGTTCTAAACCTCTGGTACGGGGAGCGGCTGCAAGTCAAGGATGACACAGTTTGGGGACTCTTTAGTTAAGCGCCCACACAGCCGAGCCTTTTTGAGATGGTCCCAGGGGAGTTACGTCCATGCCAGTTAATGGGCAATTGCTACCGCTCCAACTCCTCTATTGACACCATCAGCTCGCAACACCAAGTGCACCCTCTGATGTTCTGGCGAACCGCAAGCTGCCGGTCAGCCGCCATGAGTCAATGACTTGACACCTCTGGGCCCTGCTCAAAAAGGCCCGACCGCGTAGGCATTCAACTCTTCCGTTGGGAGAAAAGATAGAGAGCTTGAGGCAAGAAGGAAAATGGAAAGAAGGAGGAGAACACAAAGGAGAAAGAAGTACCCGCCCAAACAGCTTTCAAGCCCTTCTCAAGCCTTCAAGAAGAGAGCAAGAGAGAATAAAAAACAGGGAGGGGAAAAACCTATTCCCCAAGAAGTCAAGAAAATCAAGAAACTAGGCCTCAACGATGCCTACCACATCCTCAGCCGCCATGGGGATCAAAGGGCTGTCTTGTCGTGCTGCAAATGCCACCACTGCATTGTAGAAACGGAGCGCAAGCTGCTACCTTGCTCGCTGTAACGGCTTTATCTGCAGCTTTCACTTGAACCCCCAAACTGCCAAGCGCCCAGCTGAGGGGCTTGTGCTGGAGGCGGAGCGACGTCTCAGGTGCTTCTTATATGCGGATGATGTCACCCCCGCTAGCCGGTAGCCTGGAAGGGCCGCAGCGCTTGCTAGCTACCGTTCATGAATATGCTGCAATTAAACAGCTCCAGTTCAACGTCAGCAAGACAAGACAAAGAGCAGGAGTCCGAAAATCGCTTCGTCCAAGGCTACATCCATGAGTTGGGGGCTGAAAATTGGTTCGTCCAAGGCAACATCCATGAGTTGGAGTCCGAAAATTGGTTCGTCCAAGGCAACATCCATGAGTAGGGGACCGAAAATTGGTTCGTCCAAGGCAACATCCATGAGTAGGAGTCCGAAAATTGGTTCGTCCAAGGCAACATCCATGAGTAGGGGTCCGAAAATTGGTTCGTCCAAGGCAACATCCATGAGTAGGGGACCGAAAATTGGTTCGTCCAAGGCAACATCCATGAGTAGGAGTCCGAAAATTGGTTCGTCCAAGGCAACATCCATGAGTAGGGGTCCGAAAATTGGTTCGTCCAAGGCAACATCCATGAGTAGGGGTCCGAAAATTGGTTCGTCCAAGGCAACACTAGTGAGCAGACGTCGAACTTGTTTCCCTTCCCGGCCTTTCCTTCCTACCCCCCCCCCCTCTCTTCCTTTTTAGTTTCTTCATTCCTTCCACCTGAACAGTTGGGCGCCCGCGCGGCCAAGCCTTCTTGAGCAGGGT
Source organism: Limnomonas spitsbergensis (assembly GCA_037349105.1). NCBI lineage: Eukaryota > Viridiplantae > Chlorophyta > Chlorophyceae > Chlamydomonadales > Limnomonas > Limnomonas spitsbergensis. The sequence continues at coordinate 31,663 of JAYJMM010000047.1, forward strand.
CCAAAAGTGTTGAGTCATTGACTGAGCATCATTCCGAAAATTACAATTTTTTACCGGTTATGTTCCCAATTTTGTAATGCTTTATTCACTCCTCCCTCCTTTATATTTAGTGTGCCCAACCCAACACAAAGCTTCACAAATTTCGCAGGCACCCAGCTCAATACAGCGGGCATCCCTCTGGCTGCTAGTGAATTGTTCAGGCCCTGTCATAGCCGCGAGCTGCTAGCTGGCAGGTAGTTGCTCAAGGCAAGCCTTGTGCTAGCTTCTAGCTGACCCCTGGCTAGTTGCCCACTGGCTTCTAGCTGCCTGCTGGCTGGTTGCTAACTGGCTTCTGGATGCCTGCTGACTGTGTCTGCCAGATGCTCACAGCAGGCCTCGCGACCTGGCTGGCTGCCCACTGGCTTCTAGCTTCTAGCTGCCTGCTGCCTGTCTGCCAGTTGCTCACGGCAGGCCTCGACCTGGCTGCTGTTGGCCGGCATCTTGCATCCGCCTGAGGACAATCACGTTGAGTCAATGACGTTACACCTCGGGGCCCTGCTCAAGAAGGCTTGGCCGCGTGGGCGACAATCACGTTGAGCAAGGCAGACCTATTTCTCGGAGGCTTCCACGTCCCTGCGGGGAAAAAGTGTGTGTGATCAGTTTAAGTTTGAAACCAGCTTCTCAGGAGCTTCCACATCCCTGCGGGGGAAAAGTATCAAAGTACATGTGATCAGTTGTAGTTTAAAACCAACCTCTCAGGAGCTTCCACATCCCTGCATTAACAAAAACGTGTTATCAATAAAAGTTTGAAACCACCTTCTCGGCAGCTTCCACATGCCCACGGGGCGTGAAAACACATGAAAATATACATGTTTGAAACCACTTGGAAGCTTCCACTTTGTTGTGGCAGGCAAAAACGCATGAGCTGCAGAAGTTTGAATTCTACTTCACAGAAACCTTCACACCCCTCTGGTTGGGGTAAAAACGCATGATCTGAACAAAATGATAGAACCTACTCCAAGGAAGCTTCTACACCTCTGTACAAGCAACACCATGCCTGGCACAACAATTAGAATATTGGGGGCAGATTGCCAGGTCACAGGACACTAAGAAATTTCTGTTTCTAGAAGCTGCTATTTCACCAATTTCGAAATCAAGGTCAATTCCGAGGTCCCATTTTCTGACGAAAAGGTGACGCTAGGAACCCTATCCCTAATCAAATGCATGCGTCACCGGAGTTCATTTGACCAGCCCAGGCTGAAAACCAAACCGGGGGCATCAATGGATCATTTCACGTGCCCAGTTTCTGCTTAATACAGCTGATGACGTATTCTGGGTTCCCACATTTATTTCACACTCATCGGTGGCAGGCTGGAGGAAACCTTACCCCAAAGAAAATACAAAATACAAAATACAAAATACGAGCATTGGACCCCCCGACTCCAAATATGGGAATAAGACACCTCCCCCACCCACCCCACACATTAAATATGAGCATAAGCCCCCCCCTGACTCCCAGAACAAGCACGCTCAATACTCCTACACATACGTTTTCGAAGCTGAGCTTGTCCAGAGGGCAGCCGAGCAGATTCAGGCAGGCACGAGGTCACGTTCAGCCATCTAGTTTTCAGCTTGCGCAGGGGCTACGCTTCACACCCACCTGCCACTCCCGGACCATTCAGCGTAGCCCCCCCGCAGGATTGAGACGCGTCCAACGCCAGCTTGCAACAACTGGTACGCCGCCATCATAGATCTGAAGGAAGTGTCATGTTCCAGCTCGTAACATTTTGAGCTCGTATAATTGTTGGAGGGCGTTATGAATCTAGGTATGGATCCACAGGTGTGGATATGAAGGTGTGAATGGATCATCGTGGGGTACTGGCATTCCAGTGGCTTGCATTGACTGGCCGCGTCTGTTGGTCAGGTTAGGGCTTAGGGCTCAGGGTCCATACCGGTAAGCACATGCCCTGGGTTGTGATCTAGGTTTGGATCCAGATCTGGGTTGTGATCCAGAAGTCCAAGCAAGACGGATACCCACCGTGTTTGGATCTTTTTCCCGGGCCCCCTGCTGCCCTCCTCCTTTATTTCTGGAACGTCCGATGGCACAGTTGATCCCGATATCGTGTTGTACTGCCCGCCCAGGGAGCAGTACAGGATCAGGGACCCGGATCCGACACACTCCGCAACCTGTTTAAACCGGGTGGGTGGGTTTGGCAGTTTGATTTCAGTTAACAGGCGTGCCAATGGCTGTTTGTAGCCCCTGGTTTGTAGTATAGTGTGCTGAGGCGGGATCAGGGACCTGAGCAATCCCACCCATTAGCTAGATGCCCTGTGTGCTGCCACACACCGATCGTGAATACACTCCTCAACTTGTTTGCACAAATGCACAGTGGGGGGGGGGTAATGAATATGTTTTCACAGGGGGAGAGGGGACCACGATCCTGTTTGCACAGAAGGGGGGGTGAAGGATAATAGGCTTTCAGTTGACATGCCACTGGCTGTTTACAATGTACATGATGATATATTGGGGCAGGGGCGGGGACCCGGATGCATCACACTCCACCGTCTGTTTACGGTGGGCAGTTTCGGTGGTTAGCTAGTTTAGAGAACCAATGTCGTGTTGTACTTCTCCCCCCAGGTTGCAGTACAGGATCAGGGACCGGATCCGTCACACTTTGCAACCTGTTTGTACGGGGTGGGTGGGTCTTGGCAGTTAAGTGTTCAGTTGATATGCTTTTGCTGTTTGTATCATGATGTCCTGGGGCAAGGTGACGGATCTAGATCCAAAACACTCCGCAACCTGTTGGTGTAAGCAGTTGCGATTCCTGTTGACATGCCCATGGCTGTTTGTATTGTGTCAGGGTTTAGGGACCTGGATTCAACACACTCTGCAACCTCTTAACGGTGAGCAGTTTTGTGATTACGTTTGAAAACCGATTACGTGTTGTACTGCCTGCCCAGGTAGCGGTACATGATCAGGGGCCTGTGTAAGGTTCACACTCAGCATCCTGTTGTACCGGAGGTCGTTCAATAGTGTTTTTTACTTGGAAGCTGAGGTTTTGAATCTGGGGCTGAGGGGCGCTTATGCCAACCGTTATTTAAATCAATACCGTAGACGCGCTTTGCCTCCTCAAGAAATTAATGTTAATTTGCCTTCGCGGCTCAATAAATACTTTAACAATTAACTCATAGACGCCTTTGCGGCTAAACACGCAATATTAAACCATTGCTTGTGCGCGCGCGCGCACGCGCGTCACACCTTGTCCACACACCAGTCCTGTACAGATGCACATGCTATATCTGCACCGCGACCAGTTTACCTATTGTAACAACGGCACTGCGCAACCCAAGTTTGAGAACCGTTCGGTGGGGTTTAGGGACAGTTGCCCAGAGCGTTGCGCGGCTTGCAAAAATACTGATTTCGGCCTGAGCGCCTTACGGCAACGTGCTTTCTGCATATTCCGATTAATAAACAATAAAATTTTCTGGGCGTTCGTGGAGGCAAATAAAGTCTACGGTAATGATTTTTTTTAAAGTGTCAGTTTTCTTTAATTTCTGGCAGATGTTCCAGCCAATTATAAGAGCTAAGTGCATAAAACCGGCATAGTACGCGAATTTTGATTTCAAGGGAGGGAGAAACATGGGGCCTGGACCTCTTACGGTGTGAACCCCATACACAATAATACCTACACATCCCTGTAAGAGATCCACACCTCTGTGGAAGGTGTGGACACAGTTACAACCAACGTAATCAGAGACTCACACTGTCGTTGGAAGTGTGGAATTTTCTTCTAGTTATATTACTGAAATTACTTGATCATGCATCTGCCTTCGACAACAAGCAAAAATAAATCCAGATCAGCAGGGTCAGAAAGGGACCTGCTAGTTTCAGAAAGAAAGAAAAAGGACTAACGTCCCGGAGGGGCGTGAGATTTAAAGAAACAGCGCGGCATGGGCCGAGGCCACGTCCGCGCCGTTATTATCATGCTTGCATCATAAAGTCGGGGTTGAGCTCAGTGCCAATCAGCACTATAATTTAAATTCCAGGTTTCGGAATTCCCCGTCTCAGCTCTGCTTTATAATAACAAGAGAGACGTATCCTGGGCTTGCCTGCTTCTCAAAGACGTCTGTCCTGGGTTGTCCTCCCTCACAAAGTCATGGCTCGCTAATTTCCACTGGGCACACCGGTCTCCGGTTGATTTCATACGCTGATACTGTAAGCTGATAACGGTACCTCATGGCATTGACTGGGTCCTGTTTTTTAAATAAAAAAACATTTTCCGGTGGACACTGATACTGTAAGCTGATAACAGTACCTCATGTTGCATTTACTGTGTTTTCTTACCATAAAAAGCACTTGCCTATTTCTCAAAGTCAGGGCTGACTTCAGTCCCCTTCAACACGCGAAAGAATACCCAGGTTAAACCAGGTTAACTTTGGTTTAAAAAAAACATAAGGTCAGGCCTTTTCACAAAATCTTCTAAAATAATAAAATATGAGTAAAACTGTAAGATTAAGCAAGGGGGGCCTGCAGGTTTTTTTCTTTTCTTTAGAGGGCCCTGAAAATAGGAAAAACAAAAGTCTGCAGGGTAATCTTATGGCCCCGTAAGTTGCAAAATCGTGAGGAATCTTCTGCATGGTCGGTGGTTAAGCAGGATGAACCCAGTCCCCTTCCACACACCAACAAGCACTTGCCTGCTTCTCAAAGTCAGGGTTGACCTCCGTTCCATTCAACACGCCAAAGAACGCAAAGGCCACTCGTCGAACAGCCTGCCACGGCGTCCAGCCCTGACAGCAACGGCGACAAGGGGAATGGGGGCGTGAGGCCTGGCAGTAAGAGGGTGCCACTTCTCTTAACCCCTTCCCTACCTAGTGCCCTCACGGACGTACTAGTGTTGCCTTGTCTGGGCTACGAGTCCTCATTTGGCAGGCCGCCCCGCGGCCGCCTAAGGCCCGATTGAGACTGAATCAGCACCAGCCTACAACTGGTGACCAAGGCAGTTTGGCTGGCCACGACTGGGGCCGCTGGCCAGAGGCCAGAGTGTAGCTGAAATGTAGCTGAGTTACGCAGAATAAATCCTGCTACTTATATCACACAATGACATGAAGAAATGAAGCAACAACAACAACAGCAGCGGCAGCAACAACAACAACAACCACAACTTTGAAGTCGCCTCCTACCATACTGATCCTCCCTCCCTCTTTCACCTCAAAGGTCCCTCCCCTAATTCCTCCCCTACACATCTGCCTCATATGATGTAAATCTGTTATACAAAATTGAATTCACCTCCCAACACAGTGATCCCTACCTCCTGTATCCCCTCTACTCCACCGGCGCCCTCCCTCCAACCAGAATTCCCTTTTTCGGCCACGAGGCCATGTTCAGCAGGCCGCCCCGCGTCCGCTAAAGGCCCGATTAGGACTAAACCTAGCCCGACCTACGACAAGTGGCCACAGCAGCATGGCTGGCCACAAAAGGGGCCCCACGGCCAGAGGCCGGGAAGTAGCTGACAAGTAGCTTAGTCATGAAAAAGACACACTCTCCCACCCACCTGGATCAGGCGAAGGAAAGGAACATTGACGGCGCCGGGGATATGGCCCTGCGGCATCAGGGGGGGGATATATATTGATGCGGCATCAGGGGGGGGATATATATTGATGCGGCATCAGGGGGGGATATATATTGATGTGGCATCAGGGGGGGGGATATATATTGATGCGGCATCAGGGGGGGGATATATATTGATGTGGCATCAGGGGGGGGGATATATATTGATGTGGCATCAGGGGGGGATATATATTGATGTGGCATCAGGGGGGGGGATATATATTGATGTGGCATCAGGGGGGGGATATATATTGATGTGGCATCAGGGGGGGATATATATTGATGTGGCATCAGGGGGGGGGATATATATTGATGCGGCATCAGGGGGGGGATATATATTGATGCGGCATCAGGGGGAGATATATATTGATGTGGCATCAGGGGGGGATATATATTGATGCGGCATCAGGGGGGGATATATAATGATGTGGCATCAGGGGGGGGATATATATTGATGTGGCATCAGGGGGGGATATATATTGATGTGGCATCAGGGGGGGATATATATTGATGTGGCATCAGGGGGGGGATATATATTGATGTGGCATCAGGGGGGGATATATATTGATGTGGCATCAGGGGGGGGATATATATTGATGTGGCATCAGGGGGGGATATATATTGATGCGGCATCAGGGGGGGATATATATTGATGCGGCATCAGGGGGGGATATATATTGATGCGGCATCAGGGGGGGATATATATTGATGTGGCATCAGGGGGGGATATATATAGATGTGGCATCAGGGGGGGGATATATATTGATGTGGCATCAGGGGGGGGTATATATATTGATGTGGCATCAGGGGGGGGTATATATATAGATGTGGCATCAGGGGGGGGGATATATATTGATGTGGCATCAGGGGGGGATATATATTGATGTGGCATCAGGGGGGGGATATATATTGATGTGGCATCAGGGGGGGATATATATTGATGTGGCATCAGGGGGGTATATATATTGATGTGGCATCAGGGGGGGGTATATATATTGATGTGGCATCAGGGGGGGGGATATATATTGATGTGGCATCAGGGGGGGATATATATTGATGCGGCATCAGGGGGGGATATATATAGATGTGGCATCAGGGGGGGGATATATATAGATGTGGCATCAGGGGGGGATATATAATGATGTGGCATCAGGGGGGGGATATATATTGATGCGGCATCAGGGGGGGGTATATATTGATGTGGCATCAGGGGGGGATATATATTGATGTGGCATCAGGGGGGGATATATATTGATGCGGCATCAGGGGGGGGATATATATTGATGTGGCATCAGGGGGGGATATATATTGATGCGGCATCAGGGGGGGATATATATTGATGTGGCATCAGGGGGGGATATATATTGATGCGGCATCAGGGGGGGATATATATTGATGCGGCATCAGGGGGGGATATATATTAATGCGGCATCAGGGGGGGATATATATTGATGTGGCATCAGGGGGGGTATATATATAGATGTGGCATCAGGGGGGGGATATATATTGATGTGGCATCAGGGGGGGGATATATATTGATGTGGCATCAGGGGGGGGATATATATTGATGTGGCATCAGGGGGGGATATATATTGATGTGGCATCAGGGGGGTATATATATTGATGTGGCATCAGGGGGGGGGTATATATATTGATGTGGTATCAGGGGGGGGATATATATTGATGTGGCATCAGGGGGGGATATATATTGATGCGGCATCAGGGGGGGATATATATAGATGTGGCATCAGGGGGGGGATATATATAGATGTGGCATCAGGGGGGGATATATATTGATGTGGCATCAGGGGGGGGATATATATTGATGCGGCATCAGGGGGGGGTATATATTGATGTGGCATCAGGGGGGGATATATATTGATGTGGCATCAGGGGGGGATATATATTGATGCGGCATCAGGGGGGGGATATATATTGATGTGGCATCAGGGGGGGATATATATTGATGCGGCATCAGGGGGGGATATATAATGATGCGGCATCAGGGGGGGGTATATATTGATGCGGCATCAGGGGGGGGATATATATTGATGCGGCATCAGGGGGGGATATATATTGATGTGGCATCAGGGGGGGATATATATTGATGTGGCATCAGGGGGGGATATATATTGATGTGGCATCAGGGGGGGGGATTTATTGATGCGGCATCAGGGGGGGATATATATTGATGCGGCATCAGGGGGGGATATATATTGATGCGGCATCAGGGGGGGATATATATTGATGTGGCATCAGGGGGGGATATATATTGATGCGGCATCAGGGGGGGGATATATATTGATGCGGCATCAGGGGGGGATATATAATGATGCGGCATCAGGGGGGGATATATATTGATGCGGCATCAGGGGGGGATATATATTGATGTGGCATCAGGGGGGGATATATATTGATGCGGCATCAGGGGGGGATATATATTGATGCGGCATCAGGGGGGGGTATATATTGATGCGGCATCAGGGGGGGGATATATATTGATGCGGCATCAGGGGGGGATATATATTGATGCGGCATCAGGGGGTGGTATATATTGATGCGGCATCAGGGGGGGCCGGGTATATATTGATGCCTTATCCGACCTGTTGCAATCATTCACAAACCGAAGAAGAGGAAGAATGGTGAGGAGGAAAACACGACAGCGTTGGGGGTTCAGGGTCCAGAGGTTTCCCCTCAACAATTTTAATTGTTGTGCAGTTTGTTTCCATCATGGGACACCGTGAAGGTAGCGGTGACTCGCACTGCAAACCCTTCAGATGCTGTAAAGTGTCAATACAGATGCTGGAAATAAAGTTGTTGAAACAGATGCTGTAAGTCAGGACTTTCCTGGATGCTGAAAAAAAAATATGCTAGGAATATGTATGCTGGAGCACTTGCTAAAAATAAGGATGTTGGAACAGATGTTCGAAAAATAAAGACGCTCCTCTCTGTAGTGGCCGCTCGGTCTGATGTCCACTCGGCAATTTATGGAAACTTCAGCGGGGGGCCCCTGCAGTTCTGAATTCTGTCCTCACCTTTTCATAGTCGTTGCTGGGTCTGATGTCGATCACCACTTGACCTGACGCCTGGGCAAACACCAACTCCTGATTTGATACGAGCTTGACCTGAGAGGGGGTCGGGTTGGCGCAGGAGCGAAATGTGTGGAGAGCGTGGCAGCAACAACGTAGTGTGGAGAGTGTGGCAGCAACAACGAAGTGTGGAGAGTGTGGCAGCAACAACGAAGTGTGGACAGCGTGGCAGCAGCAACATAAGTGTGGAGAGCGTGGCAGCAACATCATAAGTGTGGAGAGTGTGGCAGCAACAACATAAGTGTGGAGAGCATGGCAGCAACATCATAAGTGTGGAGAGTGTGGCAGCAACAACATAAGTGTGGAGAGCGTGGCAGCAACATCATAAGTGTGGAGAGTGTGGCAGCAACAACATAAGTGTGGAGAGCGTGGCAGCAACATCATAAGTGTGGAGAGTGTGGCAGCAACAACATAAGTGTGGAGAGCGTGGCAGCAACATCATAAGTGTGGAGAGTGTGGCAGCAACAACATAAGTGTGGAGAGCGTGGCAGCAACAACAGAAGTGATACATGTGATTTGATACGAGCTTGACATAATAGGGGGCGGGTAGGCGCAGCAGCAAACTTTGCGCAAAGTGTGGCAGCAACAACATAAGTGTGGAGAGTTGCAGCAGCAACATAAGCTTGGAGCGTGGCAGCAATAGCTGACATGTGAAATGTGATGTGTTGCTAGCTTGACCTAACAGGGGGGGGGATTGATCCAGCATCACAGTGCATGAGTGCATGACCGAGGGTACGCTCAATCCATGGAGACATCAGCGTAGCTCGCACACACAAAAGGCTACGGAAGAGGGTTCAGGCTTCAGGGATCAGGGTTCAGTAATCAGTTATCAGGTTTTAGGGATCAGGGTTCAAGGGTGACGCAAACTAGGGGTCCAGGGTAAGGTATCAGGCTGTGGTTTAAGGTCTGGGGTATAGGGCAACGCGTAAGCCTATGGGTTAAAGTCTGGGGAGAACGGTAAAGCACAAGGCTATGTGCAGGCTGCTACAGCCCTCTTATCGCTGGGTGGCTGTAGCACTGCATTGTTTTACAACGACATAAAAAAGTTGCCACAAAGACTGCTGACATATTTATTTTTGCCCCATGGCCGATTTCGACGGGCCAGAAGGCGGCACCAGGCCGGTCAAGGTTTGGTCCCCATCGGCCCAGAGGTGGCAGTCCGGAAGCACTTCAAACGCGGTCTGGCGTACATTACTGTAAACAGTTGAGCACTACTTTGCCCACTGATGCGTGGTTCGACCCCGCATCTGGCTAGCACTTGCTCAGCGACTGCTCGCGCAAGGGGGGCTAAATTTCCGGACATCTTGATGATGCCGTTGAGTGTTTTACTGGGTTGGCTGGTGAAGGTGCGTCTGCTCTGTCCAGTCCATAGAGGGGAGGTACACCAGTAGCAGTAGTAGTTTCCAGCAGGTCAATAGTAAGTTTGGACTCTGGCAGGTTAGCCATGCAAATCCAACGAGTCGTGTCTTTGTTCTTTGCACCACATGCAAAAAGCCTCCTCTCACTCACCTGCTCAGCTGTCTTCTCACAAAAACGCATCAGGTAGGCGTGCATAAGACAACACGCTCACAACCCATTGTGGAAGGCTCGTGCCATACCCCATGCTCCCCCCCCCCTCATGTACATCTTGCCCAAAATCCTGTTCTTTGCAGCTCGCCCAAAATCCTGTTCCCCCCACTGGAGCTGGTTGGTCGGGCATACCCGCACGCTTCACGTAGCTGAATTGTAGCCGAATCACCCTCAAATTTTCAGTGCAGAAACGGACGGAGGACCCAAGCCAGGCCTCGACCCTCTCACATTCGCCCCCTGAAGCTCCACCATCATCGTGTTCCATCCTCTGGGGCTGGTGGGCCGGGCGCCCTTCACGTTCAGCCCCGTAGGCCCCTGGCGCTGTCGAGGCGCCTCCGTCTGCTTTATCTCCTCCCCTGGCGCAGCACGTGCCAGCTGTGACCTTCTCGATGTGCGCTGAGGGGTGTACGGGAGGCGTTGAGTAGGCGAGGTGATCCCAACCGTCGCGCCGGCCCCGGTGCCGCTGCTACGCTGGCACGGCGTTAAGCATCCACGCGATCTCTGCATAACTGCCAGGTTCATCTCGACGAGGACTTAATCCTAGATGCACGTGTGCTATTAATGACGTGACACCACTGGGCCCTCCCCCAAAGGTTCAGCTGAGTGGTGCCCAACTGTCCCGTTGGGAGAAATGAAAGTGAGTGGATAGAGAGAGTCAGGAAAGAAGTGTAAGGGGTAGAACGTTGTGTGACAGCTTGGAAAGGAATGCAGGACTCACGTTTGAGATTTACTTGGCGTACGGATGGAAGATATGAGATCTGCAGCAAGATCTAGAGTCCCTCGGCGACACGATTCAAATTATTGAGAGACACAAAGTCATAGTGGTGCTTCAGGCATGTCTCGCGCCTATTCTATGGAAAAGAATAGGCGTGAGACATGCCTCCAGCGCATGGCCCTTGCATTTGATCGATCCGAGGCTGTCGTTTGCTGTCGTACTCGTGTGCAGTGCCAATAATTTGCCATGCCATGCCGTGCTGTAATGGGAATTTCTGAAGGGCTATGGCAATATAACTCACTGTCCGGCTTCCGCTTCTCAACGGTTCCACGGCCATGTAAACGCTTTGCACCGAACCTGAGCCCCAATTGGAGCTCAGTGAATTTCAGGGTGATACACAGGTGGTACATCAACAGCCTCAGGTCAATGTCAGTCAGACAGAGATCATAGAGTTTGGCAGCCGCTTAGAAGCGCAGCGCCGGCAGCCAGCCCATATTTGCGTGTACGGCCCTGACCGTGCCGTGTTGAAGCGTGTCCAAGAATTCAAGTTCTTGGGCATCACCTAGCACGAAAGCGGCGGCCTGAAGAGGGCCATGGAGGGGATAAAGGCGCCTTTGGCTGCCGCGCTGCACCGCATTCGCCGCATGGCAGCCAAGGTGGGCCTAAGGCGTCATCTTCCAACCCGCATCAGGTTGGCAGCTGTGTACGCAGCGCCAGCGGCCAACTACGGCGACGTGGTGTGGGCCACCAGCCACCTTCGGCTGCGGCAATGACTCTCCAGCAAAATGCAGATCAGCTTGCTTCAGCATCTACGCCAGGCTGCGGGGCTACCTGTATCAGCCGCCAGTTGGGGACTCCTAAGAGAGCTGCAGCTCCAGCCACTACAGCAAGACTGGTGGACCCATATCCTCCGGTTCTACAATGCAGCGGTGGCACCGGCGGCACAGCAATACAGCCCTCTCATGGCAGCAGATATGCAGCTTGCAGTCAGCCAGGGCACTGGCGGCCGCACCTGGTGCTCTGATCTGCTGGGTGCATGTGGAGGAGCTGGAGCTGGGAGCAGCCACCCCCACCTTGCGAGAGGCAGCAGCTGCCCTACAGTGCCTACCCGTCACAGAGGTGTTGGCACTCGTTGACGCAGCCTACGAGCAAGCACAGCTGGACGCAAGCGGCGGTGGGGACCCCAGGGACCCTACCACCGAGCACAGATCTGCGGCGACCTACCGCGCCTGGTTCCAGTCCACGGCGGGTGCCGTTGGTGCAAGCCAGGAACTGCATTAGCCAGAGCGAGTGTGCTTGTGTGCGCATAAATTTGCAACTGCGGCTCGGCGCGACCAGCACGGCTGATACCAGAGGACGGCGCAACGGTCAGCGGCGAGAGGCACGCTGCTCCCAGCGGTGTTGGGCACGGGGGGGTAGCAAGCAGGTGGAGGATGCGCTACATGTTTGCTTCCAGTGCCCTAGTGTCAGGGACCAGTTACGGGAGCGGGGGTGGGCAGGTCCTCCGGGCGCTACCACTAACGTCCACCAGCTGTACCAGGCTGAGCAGGGGTGGAATGCACTTGCTTTTGTTTACTGTGCTGTGGGCATTGTTAAGGGTTAGTCTCTAGGGATTCTGAGGCGCCGGTGTCGTTTGCCTTTCCGGCCTTCCCTTTTGGTCCTTTTTTGCCCCCCTTTTCTTAGTTTCTTCTCTTCTTCCTTTTGATCAGTGGGGCGCCCTTGCGGCCAAGCAGGGGTGTGATACGCTTGCTTTTGTGGACTTTCCTTTTCTCAGAGGCTGTTTTGGAGGCTTTGTTCAGGACTACACTCTAGTGGAACTCAGGTGTCGGACTTGGTCTTCTTTGCCTTCCAGGCATTTCCTTTCGTTCCTTTCCCCCCTCTTTCTTTTACTTTCTTCTTTTCTTCTTTCTGAACAGTTGGGCGCCCACGCGGCCGAGCTTTGAGCGGGCACAGACGTGTAACGTCATTGACAGGTGGTACATCTGCAGTTCAGCGCCTCCTGGGTTCCTCCAGTGTCATACTGTCCTTTTTCACTTGCTGTCCCATTTGACTTCCATGGGTGTCTCTAAGCCTGGTCAGCATTCTCTTCTCCATTCCTTGAATGTTCATGCCGTCACGTGTGCCCAGTCCCTTCTATGTCAATGACATCACACCTCTGGCCCTGCTCAAAATGGCTCGGCGGCGTGGGCGCACAACCCGTTGACCCGTTGGAAGAAAAGAAAAGAAACAAGTTGGAAGTTCCCGTTGGAAGAGTAAAGAAGGAGAAGAACACAAAGAATAAAGAAATACCCCCCCAAAAAGGAAAAGGCGGCCCGAAGTATCCTTGCCCCTCTCAAGCCTATTCCCCAAGAAGGCAAAGAAAAGAAACAAAACTAGGCCTCAACAATGTGTACGACGTCCTTAACAAAAGTCAGAGCCTCCCATCTAAGCCTGCCCTGATACAGCTGTTGAAAGTCTGTGGCGCCCTCCTGGGGGCCTGCCAAACCTCTCTCCCTAAGCCTCTCCTTCATGCTAGGGCACTGGAAGCAGACATGCAGCGCATCCTCCACATGCTCGCCATCTCCCCTTGCCCACCACCGTTGACAGCATCGTCCATCACGCTGCCGACTGCTGCGCCGTCCTCGAGTGTCAGCCGTGCTGACGGCGCCGAGCCGCAGCCTGAAGTTCGTGCGCACGCAAGCACACTCCCTTCGACTGATGCGGCCCCTGGCCTGCGCCCGTTGCAGACTGAAACCAGGTGCGGTAGGCGGCCGTAGACCTGTGTTCAGGGGCAGGATCTAGAGGGTCCCCTCTGCCAGCTGCATCCAGCAGCGCCCGCTCGTATGGTGCATCAACTAGCGCTAACACCTGTGGGACACTCCCTTCAATGTTTCATTATGTCGCCGCCTTGAACATGATCCTTCGCACTTTTGTCCCTCTATCTCCCCTGCGGTCCTCCTTGATAACCTACCGTGGTCCCTCGTCCACACCCATGGATAACCGTCGGGTAACCCCTGCCGTACTTCCTTAAAAGCCATTTAGCGTTTCTTTCTTTCAGCAACACCATGCTCCAAGGTCTGCCGGCTGGGCTACTCATGTTGCCAGATTTGTATCCGATGTAAATCCCCTTCCATTTCTTCGCACGACCTCTCTCGTCTCTTCTCTCTCCTCTTTTTCTGAATTCCAATCGTCCAAGCCTTGACTCTTCAACGGCGAGCCTTGGCATTGCCTTTCCTGTTGGGGGGAGATACTTTCGCTCTCCTTCAGTACTGGACTTGGACTTAGTGAGACATTCAACTGAGTGGGACATGCAACGGACACAAGATGATGGCGCAACAGCAGTCACAAGCTTGGGACACGCCTCTGCAACGGTGTTGGGCAGGTAGAGACGGCGAGTGTGTTGAGGAGGCACTACATGTCTGCTTCTAGTGCCATTTCTTGGGCATGGCACAAAGGTCAATAACGTTACACCTCTGGGCCCTGCTCCAAAAAGGCTCGGCCGCGTGGGCGCCTAAGTCAATGACGTTACACCTCTGGGCCCGCTCAAAGCTCGGCCGCGCGGGCGCCCAACTGTTCAGAAGGGAGAAAAGGATAAACTAGAAGGCACAAAGGTGTAACGTCATTAACATGTCTGCTTCGAGTGCCCTACATACCGCCAAGGAACGCCTGCATTACCTTATGTCTTCGTACTTCTTTCACTTTCTTGTTCTTCTTTCTTTTAAATACCAACTAGTCAATTTGACATAGAACCGCCCGAGCGTTTGAGTCAATGACGTTACACCTCTGGGCCCTGCTCAAATAGGGCTCGGCCGCGTGGGCGCCTAACTAAAGAGTTGGGAGGAAAGATGGAAAGAAGCACAGAAGAGGGCAAGACAAAAGAAGGGGGGGGGAAGTGGGAAATAGAGTCAAGGGACAGAACAAAAGGCTGGAAAACACAAAATACAAAGGAATTTCCAACCTCTGAAAATGTCAACGCCTGAACGATATCTACCACGGTGTCCACAAATGCCAGGGCCTCCCACCCAAGCCTGCTCCGGAACAACTCAAAAAAGTCTCTAGCACCGTTCGGAGGACCTGCCCATCCCCACTCTCTAAGTTGATCCTGCACGCTGGGGCATTGAAAACAAGCCTTTGAGTGAGCCGGCCCGGACGTTCAACGCCCTTGGCATACAGGTACTGAGGCCCAGTGGTGGTGTAACGTCATTGACAGGTACTGAGGAGGAAGGATGTGTCCAGAGGTTGCTGAGCGTAACCAAACAGGTCATACAATCCATTCATAAGAAGGACGACTCGGGGCAGAGTAGTCCACACCAGTCGAAGACATTACACCTCTGAGCCATGCTGAAAAGGCTCGGCCGCGTGGGCGCGCAAGTGTCTGGTGGAAAGGAAAATAAACTTAAGCTAGAGGAGAAAGGAAAGGAACATACGAAAAAGGAGATCAAAATACACCATCCCCAAGAGAAGGAAGTCAATGACATTACACCTCTGGGCCCCAAGAAAAGGAAGTATGAAGAATCCCCAGCCCGCCCAGATCCTAGCCCTGAACAAAGAGTAAAGAAACAAATATACCAGGGAGTTGGTCAGGAAAAGCAGGAAAAGGGGAAGGAAATTACGGGGCACAACTGATTAGAAACAAAATGGAAGAGAAAGGAAGCCCCTGCCACACCAATAACAAACCCAACTAGTCGTCAAGATCCTCCTCCCTTAGCATTCAAACATGGTCGCCCCACCCTATTGGGCCTTAATGCCCGCTGACACAAACAACTACGACAGGCAGTTGTCAGGAAAGGGGATCGACAACCACTCTTAAGAGGACATGAGGTGCTGCCTATCTGCAGCTTGTTCCGCCTTCCAACATCCGCCTGTGAACAACAAAAGGCAAACCAGACATAAATCATTTGTGGCTCGGCAGTGCCTTAGGTCGTTATATCACTAGCATCGAGTGCACTCATGTTTATGGCGGGATCAAGTCACAATCTCCTAGAAATCCGCAGTCCGATGCATGTGGCCAGAGGAGTCAAGTCATTGACTCAAAACAACTCGCTTAGCTGAGAGTATGCAGTCCAGTACATGCAGCCAGAGGGGACAGGTCCTTGACTCAACCACACTTGATGAGGCTGAGAGTTTGCAGTTGAGTGCACCCAGCCAGAGGGGTCAGGTCATTCACTCCATCACAATATTCAAATATGAGGGTTTGAAGTCCGGGGCACGCAGCCAACGGGGTCAGATCCTTGACGCCATCACACGAGCTGAAGTTTAGAGACTGCAGTCTCGTGCACTCAGCCAGAGGGGCCAGGCCCTTGACTCCACCACACTTGAAGAAGCTGAGAGTTTGAAGTCCGGGACACGCGGCTAGAGGGGACAGGTCCTTGACTCCATCACAACCACTGAAGCCGAGAGTGTGCAGTCTAGTGCACTCAGCCAGAGGGGTCAGGTCATTCACTTCAGAACAATATTCGAAGCTGAGAGTTTGAAGTTGGGGGCACATAGCAAGAGGGGACAGGTCCTCGACTCCACCACAACCGATGAAGGAGAGAGTCTGCAGCCCAGTGCACATACCCAGAGGGGTCAAGTCCTCTACTCTACCACAACTGCTGAAGGCGAGGGTCTGCAGCCCAGTGCACGAAGCCAGAGGGGTCAGGTCCTTCATTCTATGACAATAGCTGAAGGTGAGAGTTTGCAGCCCAGTGCACGTAGCCAGAGGGGTCAGGTCCATCATTGTACGACAATTGATGAAGGTAAGAGTCTGCAGCCCAGTGCACATAGCCAGAGGGGTCAGGTCCTTGATCCCATGACAACCGCAGAGAATAAGAGTCTGCAGCCCAGTGCACATAGCCAGAGGGGTCAGGTCCTCGACTCCATAACAGCCACTGAGGGTGAGAGTATGCAGCCTAGTACACGTAGCCAGAAAGGACAGGTCCCGGAATCGATGACAACCGCTGAGGGTGAGAGTCTGCAGCCCAGTGTACGTAGCCAGAGGGGACAGGTCCTCAACTCGACGACAAGTGTTGAAGCTGAGAGTGTGCAGTCTACTGCACACAGCCAAAGGAGTCAGGTCCTTGACTCCATAACAACCGTCGAAGCTGAGAACCTGCAGTGTACTGCACACAGCCAAAGGGGTGAGGTCCTTGATCCCAAAACATCGGCTGAAGCTGAGGGTTTGCAATCCGGTGCACTTGGCCAGAAGAGTTAGGTCCTCGACCCCCTCACTAGCAAGAGCCGTCGTTATCGCATTCATCGCATCGTGCAAGGTGTGACAAGTTGCCCGTATCGCCGGAATAAAGGCCTTTCTGTCAGCCTTGGAGATGATCGCCCACACTTCGAGCGGGAGGTCCAAGATGCCTAGGGGAGACAGTGAAATACAACACATCAGGTTTGTGTTCATGGATTCCCTCACCCACATATGTATGTATTTAAATTCCTTAAAAGTGAGCAGGGTGTATATGCGGCAATGGTACGGTATACACCGAATCATATTAGGCCTTGTAGTCTTGACAACATAACGGTACCGTACCCATGGCACTGGGCATCTAGCTAGGGTCCTCAAAGGGATTCTAAGATTGGTCGACTTAAATGAACAAACTCCCTTTATTTCCATGCTTAATTGCCCACATGTCTCAGCTGTTGTGGCCTGCCCTCCAAATCTGGGGGCTGCAGCCACGGACCATGCTTGCTTCGTGCCTGGAAATACAGGGACAGGGAACAGACTGGAATTATGAATGGATCATGGCCTCATGGGTTCTGTCAGTGGGGATCTCAACGCAGCACGGTCACCACAAAGGTAACGAAAGTAAATTCTGAGGTCATTGGGGCTTCAGAATCAAGGAGGGGCACGAAAAGCACTCGAGCAACATCGACCTGGCTTACCTGGATCTGTCCCAGCACGAGTTCGCCAATTCATGATCATTCCCGCAAAGCTTGAAATCGAATTTACACGGGAGGAATAATTTTCAGACGAAACCAATGATCAGGGCGCCCAGAGTTCGTTCGAGGTCCGTCAATGTCGACCCAGATCGCTGGAACGACGGCCTTGATGATATACGGCCGTTTCAAAAATACAACAACGCGTGATTCCTTGAAGGGCGTATGGCAGTGGAATGTGAAAGAAAGAAAGAATACGCCTGAGCAAATGTCTTGTGGAATACGACAATTATAATGCCGTACACATGAAGAAACCATGGGCATCACCAGAGATGGGCGGCCAAGCTTTGCAGCATGGCCCAGTGGTGTAATGTCATTGACCATGGGCATCACTGGGCATCACTGCATCAGAGATGGGCACTGAGCATTTCTCTGCTCCATAACCATCTTGTTCACAAGCCCCCCTGGTCCTGACAGCCTTTTGACCATCCTGACCAGGTCAGTCTCATCCTGACAGCCTTTTGCCGCAGGATCTTACAACCACACCATTTCCAGGGCCCAAGACCAGATTTATGCAAGTCTGTGACACCATGCGACCCATGCAGCTCATTCAGCCCCTTCACAGAGTCAAAATGTTGTTTTCATCAACATGCATGCAATAATCCCCAAGGCACGCTGATGCCTTTATATCCTTGTTCAGCTAAGAAGTATTGATTTGACTCTCACTGTAATCTTTAAAATCGCCTTGCGTTAACTCCTGAAAACATGTTCATGTGTGCATCGTCATCACCCGGCCCTCACTCTTGTCATGTCCCTTCTGAACAGTTGGGCGCCCACGCGGCCGAGCTTTGAGCGGGCCCAGAGGTGTAACGTTATTGACTCTTGTCATGAAATCTTGGCTGTCCCCATGGTGCACACATCAGAGGGCAAAGCAAAATGCTTCCTCCGCTTGATGATAAACATCCCCCAGTTCATGCAAGATAAGGGGGTGTCTGCGCTGTAGGGAGGGGCAGCAGCCGACAGGCTGCTGCTAATGGGGGGAAGAAGGCCTAGATTCCATTGCGTGTTAATCTTGTTTCAGAGCTGGATTTCAATGAGCGCCCATGTGGTTTCCTACCCAGTGGTTTTCTTCGGAACACGTGGCCTCGTGCATGCTTTCTGTCCATGTGGATTCCTCCGCACCCCACGCCTTGGGTAGCTGGGTCTTTATCAATGTATCCAATCCAGTGTTTATTGAAGTGCGTTCTTGGGGGGGCTGCTGCTGAGCGGCCAAATCTGGGGGTGGGAGAGGACCAAACCTTGACGGATCTGAAGCCGGGGTCCCAAGCAACAGGGCTTGTTGCTCTAGGAGCCACGGCCAGGCCGTGATACAACTTAATGGTAGATCAATGACGTTACACATCTGGGCCCTGCTCAAAAAAGGCTCAGCCGCGTGAGCGCCTAACTAAAAGTGGGGAGAAACATGGAAAGAAACACAGAAGGAGGCAAGACAAAAAAAATGAGGGGGGGAAATGGGAAATAAAGTGAAGGGGCAAAACAAAAAGCTGGAAAAAGCAAAATACAAAGGAAGTTCCAACCTCTGAAAAATGTCGACGCCTCAACGATATCTGCCACGTCGTCCACAAAGGCCAGGGCATCCCATCCAAGCCTGCCCCGGTACAACTCTAAAAAGTCTCTAGCACCCTTCGGAGGACCTGCCCATCCCCGCTCTCTAGGTTGATCCTGCACGCTGGGGCACTGAAAACAAGCATGCAGCGCATCCTCCACACAGTCGCCGTCTCCCCTAGCCCAACATCGCAGGCAGCACTGTCTGTCACGCTGCTGACCACTGCGCCGTCCTCTAGTGTCAGCCGTGCTGACGGCGCCGAGCCGCAGCCTTCAGGTCGTGCGCACGCAAGCACACTCCTTTTGGCTGGTGCGGCCCCAGGCCTGCGCAAGCACGGCGCCCGCTGTAGACTGAAAATAGGTGCAGTAGGCAACCGCAGACCTGTGTTCAGTGGCAGGATCTCTGGGGTCCCCTCTGCCAGCTGCATCCAGCTGCGCCCGCTTGTGTGCTGCATCAACTAGCTCTAGCACCTCTCTGACAAGCAGCGGTTATAGGTCAGTTGCTGTCTGACGCACTTTGGGATCGGCTGATCCCAGCTCCAGCTCCAGCAAGGCACCCAGCAAATCAATGCACCAATTGCGCCCTCTGGTGCCCTGCCTGACAGCGAGCTGCATATCGGCCGCCATGGCTGCTGCCATGAGTGGGCTGTCTTGCTGTGCTGCTGGTGCGACCGCTGCGTTGTAGAAGCGAAGTACATGCTGCCACCAACTTCGCTGTAACGGCTGGATCTGGAGCTCCCTCATGACCCCCCAACTGGCAGCGGACGGAGGTAGCCCTGCAGCCTGGCGCAGATGCTGGAGGAAGCTGGACTGCATCTTACTCTTGAGGCAATGCCGCGGCCTAAGGTGATCGGTGGCCCACACCACATCACCGTAGTTGGCCGCAGGCGCTGCATAGACAGACGCCAACCGGATGCGTGTAGGCAGGTGATGCCTGAGGTGCACCACTGCACCTTGGCGGCCATGTGGCGGACACGGTGCAACGCGGTAGCGAAAGGCACCTCTCTACCTTGCGTGGCCTTCCTCATGCCGCCGCTCTCGTGCTGAATGATGCCCAAGAACTTGAAATCCTGGACACGCTTCAGCATTATCTTATCGGGGCCATGCATGCAAGGATGGGCTGATGCCAGCGCTGCGCAGCTAAGCGGCTGCCAAACTCCAATATCTCTGTCTTGTTCACGTTGGCCTGGAGCTGCTTGACCGCCGCATACTCATGCAGGGCATCTAGCATGCGCTGCAGCCCTGCCGGGCTGCTGGCTAGCAGGGTGAGATCATCTGCATATAAGAGGCACCTGAGTCGCCGCCCCGCCCCCAGTGTAATGCCCTCTGCAGCACTGGGCTGCGATCATGCCCGGTAGATCGCTGATATGCAGACTGAAAAGGAGGGGGCTGAGCAGGCATCCCTGCTGGATACCGCGGGTGCAAGGCACAGGGCCAGTGCTTTTATGGCCGTCTGTGAGCGTGTGGACTGAACCTTTGTAGAGCGCTTGCACAGTGCGTAACAAGCAAGAAGGCATGTGAAGCCGCTCAGACAGGTGCTGACAAAGCTGCTCCTGTGGCACACAGTCATAGGCCTTGGTGAAATCAACAAAGTCTGCCACGGCCTGCAGCTGCCCTTTGCGCATGAACTGCATGCATCAAGGGGAAAGCAGCCGGGGGCGTGCCACGGCGCTGCTGAAAGCCGAACTGCTCAGGAGGGATGTGCTCATGTAAGCGTGTCCACTGATCAGCGACGGCGGTTAGCATGCTAGCATACAGCCGGTACAGCACGCTCGTGATGACAATGGGCCGGTAGTTACCGGGGTCAAGGGGGTCGCCCTTCTTGTAGATGGGCTGAATTCTGACAGGCTGCCATGCACTTTGCATTCCCCCCCGCACCGCCATCATAGTCATCCAATCTTGTAGCATATCCTCCGAAGTACCTTAGCCCCTCTCGAGCCTATTCATGCTGCGGCATGTGTCAACCCCTAGCCTCGTCCCGGTACCCATCCCATCCTCAACATAAACCTGACTGATTTCTGGACCAGATCTAGCTCCATTTCCGCTTCTTAGCAGTTGCAAAATACGACAACAGAGGCATGAAGCCACGCAAGGCCCCATGCTCCGACTGCCATCCGGGCTACTCCAACTACATCAGACATACATCAGACCTAACTCCCCTTCCGCTTCTTAGCAGAGGCAAAGTATGGCATCAGGGGTATGAAGCCTCCCAGAGGCCCCTGCTCCAGCTGCTGTCCCAGCTGCCCCTGCTGCCGATGGGGGTGCCCCACAGTCGCCTCCCGGTACAGCCGGGGCTGAATAACAGAAACCATGTCCCTCAACATGGCATGCTTCTCGTCGAAAATGACCTGGAAGGGAGAAGGGCAGGGGGGGGCGGGAAACGTCTCAACTGAAATCAGCCACACTCAGCTGCACTCAGCCACACTCAGCTGCACTCAGCCACACTCAGCCACACTCAGCTGCACTCAGCCACACTCAGCTGCACTCAGCCACACTCAGCCACACTCAGCCACACTCAGCCACACTGAGCTACATCAGGGCTTACAATTGTTTAAATATGGTGCACACAGTTCCCCCCCCTTTTGCTGTGGTCAACGGCCGCAGGCCAGTCCTACTTGTATTCCAATACACCCAGTGGTGGCTGCCCGGCAGCCTGCCACAACTTTATGTTCACTAGAATTAACAGGATCAGAGCACAATATCAGCACAGGGAGAAGGTGGTCTGTCGCAGACCTAGAAGTGCTGCTGTACAGCATGAAACGACATCGAGTTGCATGTGCAAGGGGGCATACCGAAAGAGGACCCTAACTACCGGGGAAACCAGGGGAAACTCTGAAAACGCAGCCAGAGCATACAGTGACACAGCCAATAAAGCAAACCATGCAAGTACACAAGTGCATTGCTTATATAACTCTGCTCTCCATCAGCATGCTCGTGTCCCTATGTGTCGACCCATGCTGCACCATGCAACGTCATGCTCGCAACCCCATGTCCTGGCCCTTGCAGCGCCATGCAACACTTTGCAGCGCTATGCGGACATCCCTGTGGTTGGACTTATGCCAGTAGATTCACCCCCCCTTACCTGCTGGTGGGCCGGGTCATCGTGCTCCACCATTATGGAGGGCGAGCTGTTGAATTCGAGAAGCCAGGGCTGTAAGACAGGCAGGCAAACAGTGCAACTAAGCAGGATCATAAGGTGATGGTGGATGCCAAGGATGGGAGACAGATAGGCAGCTTGCGAAAACAGACATGGGCGGAACTCAAGCAGGGGTGAGGGTTTATGCTGGGGAGGTAAAGAAACTACGCCCCGTGGAAAGGAATCAGCCCAGCCTGAGCCACATCTGCACCGTCACCAAGGCGGGGGAGGCAGGGGAGGTAAAAGAGAGTGGGGGCTTGCAGACATGGGGATGGGCATGGGGCTAGGGTATTACGGCATGGGTGTATATATGCTTAGGGGTCTGGCTTCAATCCCACTCCCACACACCATGACTTGAGGAGAGGGGTTCCACTCTCACTCGTGCAAGTCCAGACTCTTCAGGGGCAAACACACGCATGTGGCACTCAACTGGACCCCAGCCTTTGCAAAGATAATGGGTTTAAAACAGCTTGTTAATTTACCTGTATTCTTCTGCCGTTTCTCGTAAGATGGATTATGTTCTGCGCTATGATGTCATGAATGCCCACAGGCCAATACCGTAGATTTTATTTGCCTTCCCCCGGCCATGAAATGTCAGGAATGCCCTTAGTCCCATGCCAAGGGCATTCCACACCAAGAACAGTCCAGACTGAGGGCATTCCACGCCAACAACAGTCCCATACCAAGGGCACTCCACACCATGGGCATCATACACCGCAGCACAACCAGGCTATCCGACCCAATACCCCCATATTCAATATGGCGACTCTTTTTGCTAAGTTCCATCCCCCCAGGCACCCACCCACTTCCAACGAAAATCCGTCCACTAATATTTACCTACCCTACTTGACGGATTGACTTGTCGTTATTGCACACCCTTCTCGACTCATTATAAATACCCCTTTTATTCACTTACGGGATCCGTGAGGACGCGGCCCCGGCCCATGCTGCACTATTTTCCCAACGGCCCAACCCTCGCACGCCCCTGCGGAATGCAGTTTCTCTATATTGTCCTTCATCACTTCTCGCCCCTCCTATCTACACATGTTGGAATTGCTTGCCATTCGCTCTGATGTGACACCAGTCAATTGCTTGCATGACTGAACGTCCTGCCTTGAGCTAGAGGCTGGAAAACATGTCCACAACCGCTGCATCTATATTCCAACTTCCGTCCCTGCATTCCATTTTATGTCCTCCCACTCTGAGCTGCTGATCCAATAGGCAGTCCCCATTCAACATCTATATTCACACTTTGTCCGCCAACTCACAGCTGCTTGTTTAAAAGGCAGTTCCCATTCAAAACATATATTCACACTTTATACACCCACTCTGAGCTGCTCATCCAAAAGGAAGTCCACGCCCAGGAGCTGAAAGCCATACTCATGAGTGCCAGGCTGTAGCCAGGCATGGCCAGCCTGCAAGGTGTGAACCAGGGTGTACATTGTGTGAATACCACGCTTGTGGGTGTGGAGTCGGAGCCAGGCATGGCCAGTCTGCAGGGTGTGAACCAGGGTGTACAGCAGTTAGCACTCCCACATGCAAATACACAAAACTACCTCACTCTTTCTATCACACGGCACTGCACACATCACACTCATCTCAATCTCCAATCTCACTCTGTTCATCCTGTTCATACCGTATTTCTCCCGTTTCACACGATTCATCCTATTCACCCTCATCTCACTCTCCCATGCTCTCTGTTCATCCTATTCATACTCACACGCATTGGGCCCTCAGCCGCCGCCATCGCGGCTCCGCAACATCTGAGCAGGCCCTCCCACAATACATCGTACCGCTCCCCCAGGTGTTGCTGCAGTTGCTGCAGGCTCCACACCAGCCCGCTGCTGTTGCGCGCCAGGTTTGTCACATGCCCCGGCGCAATGGTGTCGTAGCATTTACCGGTGTCAGATCCAGGTTCGGATCTAGAGGAAGATCCTGCTGTAGATCCGGATCTGGAACTGAAATTAGATGTTGCAGGAATCTTGGGCAACTCCCCCGCTGCTGCTTCAGCGGGAGAGACGTGGGTTTCGGAGGCCGCATATATTTCCGTACTGAACAGCACCAGCCCTCCCCTGAAGGAATACACACAAGGGCGGGACAAATACAGTCATCAGAAGTACACATTGTACAGCAACAGGTTCACCATGATGGAAACGTATGAATGGTTCGGATTTACCCTTCAGAAGTACACATTGCCCAGCACCAGACGCCCCTTGATGGAAAGCATGTGAGCGGTGCAGATGAACCCAAGGGAGCACGGTACGGCACGACACTGCACAATACGGCACATAATTAGCCGGCTTGCACTACCATGGTAGCACGATATGGCACGATACGGCGTGATACGATGCAGGTTAAACCGGATTGTGCTACCATGGATGAACCCTTCCGAAGTGCGGTACACTTTCAACAGCAAAATATGCTCCCTACAGCTATGAGGCAGCTTCCTCTCACCTTCCCATGTCTGTTACCTCAACCCTACAACCAGAACCCTAGGTCCCTACCAGTACCTGTGCAAGTACGCTGTGAGGGGGCTGTAATTGTGACCAGCAGCCACAGGGCAGCTTCCACCCACCTTCCCAGGTCAGTAACCGAAACCCCTAACCCTAGATCCCTAGCCGCACCTGTGCAAGTACGCAGTCAAGGGGCTGTGATTTGTGACCAGCAACCACAGCCGGAGGTGTGACTTGCAGCCCTCGAGAAGAAGAGGGCGGGAGATATACTGCTGGGCCACCTGTCAGGAGAAATTCAAATTCAAATTCAAATTAGAACCCTCATGTGCAACGTGTTGCGCCATTGGGAATCCGTCCCTCTAATCAAGGTTCAAACATCATCATCATAGACGTTTGTAACAGCGCGGATGTGGCTCCTGCCCAAGCTGCGCTGTTTTTGCATGGTTCTCCCCCCCTATGGGGCCTGCATGGCCGGCCCCGACCATGCAGCTTAATCTTCACGCCCCAGGAGGGCAGATTTTCATTCTTCCCACTTCAAAGTGGGAACATCGTGCGGTCACTTTGGTCACAGGGCGGGGCGGTAGGGGGGGTCGTGGTATTGGCTGGCCCTGTGATAATGATGGCTGGAGTGGCGCCCCCGTAGGGGCGCGCCGTCTTGCCAGACTTATCATGGAGCCGTGACTTAGCATCTATATTTGCTTCGCCATGAGGCCAGGCTGTCTTAGGGTGAACGCAAGCAATTGCCCAGGATAACGATACACCGGTACTTGGCGAGGTCCAGACCGTCACTCATGTAGTCCCTGAACACGACGTCCTCGTCATCCCTCCTGTGCTTTGTGCCGGGCATCTAGTGCCGGATGCCTGTTCTTGCGCCTGCTGAGGTGCCTGGTGCCCGCACTCACGCTCACGCCTGTGCCTAGTCCCCTCAGAGAGCTCTTACAAAACAAAATCTGAGAAAAAAAATCCGTCAAACAAAGCCTACCTTCAGCCTGTGGCTGTGCTTGATAGGTAGGCTACCGCCCCCAGTCCTGTTCCCGCTAGGCCCGGGCCGCCTCAGTCCCGCTCCTCCCCCTCCAGCCTCCTGCGCCCCCTCGCGATCCTCCTCCTGCTGATCCAGTTCAGCCTCGGCCTCAGCCTGGGCAGCGGCCAACGCCTGCTGGGTAGGCAGCAGGCGTAGACCTCGACCTGCAGAAAATAGGGTTCAGGAATCAGGTCTCAGGCTTCGTGTTCAAAGGTTCCAGGTGTCAGCATTCAGGTTGCAGGTTTCATGCTGCTTGTTCAAACTTTTCAGGTTTCAGGTCTCAGATTTCTGGTTTTATGTACCAGGTTATAGGTCCTAGGTTTCAGGTTCCAGGCTCTGGTTATCAGGCATCAGGTTTTCTGTTTCAGGTTGCGTATATGCATACCCTAAGAAGATGACCTTCCTTTCTTTCTTCCCTCCTCTCTTCCTTCCTTCCTTCCTTCCTTCCCTCCTTTCTTTCTTTCTTTCTCTCCTTGATCCAGCACCCCCACCTGCATCTTGGCCCGTCTATATAATCCACATTTCGTCACATCATAGCTACCCGCCGTGCTTCCTGATCCAGGGCTGAGCTGCGCTGCTCCTGTATCCCGCACGCCCCTGGGGGGAAATTATTGTTGTACATTCGACCTTCTATTTATTTTTATACTTGATCCAGCACTCCCACCAGCATCTTGGCCTGTCTTGAGAATCCACATTTCATTGTGAGGCAGCTGCCCGCCGTGCTTCCTGATCCAGCGGCGCCACTCCGCCAGCTCCTCTGGCAGAGCGAATGTGAGCGGTGTCATCCACTGGAATGCTGTGTCACCGTACGCAGCCTAGGGTTGCAGGGTTAAGGGTTCGTTTTTCAGGGTTTTTAGTGGAATGGCAAGGACAGTGTGTCCGAAAGACACAGGCAGTGCGAAGGTAAAAAGGGTAATCCATTGGCAAGCAGCACTTCCATTAGTAGCCGGGGTTTAAAGGGTTGAGGGTTTGAAGTGGAAAGGCGGGTTTAGAGCTGAGGGTGAATTGTGGAAAGGCGTGGTTTGTATTCAGGGAGGACACAGGTAAAGTGAAGGAAACTTTGGACATCATTGTAAAGCAGCATCCCCTTGCACAGCCGTTGTGTTCAACAGGGTTGAGGGTTTTTATGGATGGGTTTGCATTGTAGGTTCGGGGTTAAGGGTTAAGGGTTCAGGGTTTGTAGTTGACATGAAGGGTTAAGCATGAAGGGTTTATGCTTTAGGATTGCCGCTTAAGGGTTCAGGTTAAGTCTTAGGTTGAGGTTTTTAGGGTCCAGGGTCTGTTGCATGCGCCCTCCTTCATCAGCCCTAACAAATGTAGCCCCCCCCGCCAAATTTTTACTAATGGCTTTTAAAACAGCTTTGGCAAATTTTTACTAATAGCTTTTAAAACAGCTTTGTCATTACTAATGGCTTTTAAAACAGCTTTGTCATTACTAATGGCTTTTAAAACAGCTTTGTCATTGTGGTATACAGGACATGGACTCTGCTACCAGCTTTGTCATTGTGGTATACAGGACAAGCTCTGCTACCAAGAGTGTCTATTAATTACACATTTAAGCCATCAGCAATTCAGCGTACAAGTCTTAGGCTTACTAGTACGCTGATGAATTGCACCAGCGTACTGTTACAGGTAACAATTGCAGTCCGGTCAATACGGCAACGGTTGTTCCTACCTTCAGTGTTTGTTGCATGCGTTTCTTCATCGTGAGGCAGTTGAGCCCAACCACCGCACTGATTGCCTGCAACAAACAGGTGCAACAGAATGTTGCCACAAACAGGTGTAATACAGAATGTTGCAACAGCCAGAAAAAAAAAGTTGCAACAAACAAGTATTAATTACAAAGCATCTCCCCCCCTTATTTGCGCCCCATTCCTTCCAATTGGCTGGTCATACCTGCCCTGGTCGCAGCTCCTCACACCCCAAATTGTATCTTTTACATGGCCTAGCCAAAACTCCTACCGCCCTTTATTACATACGCTTCCCTTCCCCGGTCGCAGCGCCAGTGCAGAGGGCAGCGCACATGTGCTCGTGCTCCAGAGCAGGTCCGCCCTCCTATTCGTGCTCCAGAGCAGGTCCGCCCCCCTATTCGTGCTCCAGAGCAGGTCCGCCCCCCTTTTCGTGCTCCAGAGCAGGTCCGCCCCCCTATTCGTGCTCCAGAGCAGGTCCGCCCCCCTATTCGTGCTCCAGAGCAGGTCCGCCCCCCTATTCGTGCTCCAGAGCAGGTCTGCCCCCCTATTCGTGCTCCAGAGCAGGTCCGCCCCCCTCTTCGTGCTCCAGAGCAGTTCCGCCCTCCTATTCGTGCTCCAGAGCAGGTCCGCCCCCCTATTCGTGCTCCAGAGCAGGTCCGCCCCCCTATTTGTGCTCCAGAGCAGGTCCGCCCTCCTATTCGTGCTCCAGAGCAGGTCCGCCCCCCTATTCGTGCTCCAGAGCAGGTCTGCCCCCCTATTCGTGATCCAGAGCAGGTCTGTCCCCCTATTCGTGCTCCAGAGCAGGTCCGCCCCCTATTCGTGCTCCAGAGCAGGTCCGTCCCCCTCTTCGTGCTCCAGAGCAGGTCTGTCCCCCTATTCGTGCTCCAGAGCAGGTCTGTCCCCCTATTCGTGCTCCAGAGCAGGTCCGCCCTCCTATTCGTGCTCCAGAGCAGGTCCGCCCCCCTATTCGTGCTCCAGAGCAGGTCCGCCCCCCTATTCGTGCTCCAGAGCAGGTCCGCCCCCCTATTCGTGCTCCAGAGCAGGTCCACCCCCCTATTCGTGCTCCAGAGCAGGTCCGCCCCCCTATTCGTGCTCCAGAGCAGGTCCGCCCCCCTATTCATGCTCCAGAGCAGGTCCGCCCTCCAATTCGTGATCCAGAGCAGGCCCGCCCCCCTATTCGTGCTCCAGAGCAGGTCCGCCCCTCTATACGTGCTCCAGAGCAGGTCCGCCCCCCTATTTGTGCTCCAGAGCAGGTCCGCCCTCCTATTCGTGCTCCAGAGTAGGTCCGCCCTCCTATTCGTGCTCCAGAGCAGGTCCGCCCCCCTATTCGTGCTCCAGAGCAGGTCCGCCCCCCTATTCGTGCTCCAGAGCAGGTCCGCCCCCCTATTCGTGCTCCAGAGCAGCTCCGCCCCCCTATTTGTGCTCCAGAGCAGGTCTGTCCCCCTATTCGTGCTCCAGAGCAGGTCCGCCCCCTATTCGTGCTCCAGAGCAGGTCCGCCCCCCTATTCGTGCTCCAGAGCAGGTCTGTCCCCCTATTCATGCTCCAGAGCAGGTCCGCCCTCCTATCCGTGCTCCAGAGCAGGTCCGCCCCCCTATTCGTGCTCCAGAGCAGGTCCGCCCCCCTATTCGTGCTCCAGAGCAGGTCCGCCCCCCTCTTCGTGCTCCAGAGCAGGTCCGCCCCCTATTCGTGCTCCAGAGCAGGTCCGCCCCCCTATTCGTGCTCCAGAGCAGGTCCACCCCCCTGTTCGTGCTCCAGAGCAGGTCCGCCCCCCTATTCGTGCTCCAGAGCAGGTCCGCCCCCCTATTCGTGCTCCAGAGCAGGTCCGCCCCCCTATTCATGCTCCAGAGCAGGTCCGCCCTCCAATTCGTGATCCAGAGCAGGTCCGCCCCCCTATTCGTGCTCCAGAGCAGGTCCGCCCCCCTATTCGTGCTCCAGAGCAGGTCTGTCCCCCTATTCGTGCTCCAGAGCAGGTCCGCCCCCTATTCGTGCTCCAGAGCAGGTCCGCCCCCCTATTCGTGCTCCAGAGCAGGTCTGTCCCCCTATTCATGCTCCAGAGCAGGTCCGCCCTCCTATCCGTGCTCCAGAGCAGGTCCGCCCCCCTATTCGTGCTCCAGAGCAGGTCCGCCCCCCTATTCGTGCTCCAGAGCAGGTCCGCCCCCCTCTTCGTGCTCCAGAGCAGGTCCGCCCCCCTATTCGTGCTCCAGAGCAGGTCCGCCCTCCTATTCGTGCTCCAGAGCAGGTCCGCCCCCCTATTCGTGCTCCAGAGCAGGTCCGCCCCCCTATTTGTACTCCAGAGCAGGTCCGCCCTCCTATTCGTGCTCCAGAGCAGGTCCGCCCCCCTATTCGTGCTCCAGAGTAGGTTCTCCCCCCTATTCGTGATCCAGAGCAGGTCCGCCCTCCTATTCGTGCTCCAGAGCAGGTCCGCCCCCCTTTTCGTGCTACAGAGCAGGTCCGTCCCCCTCTTCGTGCTCCAGAGCAGGTCCGCCCCCCTATTTGTGCTCCAGAGCAGGTCCGCCCCCCTATTCGTGCTCCGGAGCAGGTCCGCCCCCCTATTTGTGCTCCAGAGCAGGTCCGCCTCCTATTCATGCTCCAGAGCAGGTCCGCCCCCCTATTCGTGCTCCAGAGCAGGTCCGCCCCCCTATTCGTGCTCCAGAGCAGGTCCGTCCCCCTCTTCGTGCTCCAGAGCAGGTCCGCCCCCCTATTCGTGCTCCAGAGCAGGTCCGCCCCCCTATTCGTGATCCAGAGCAGGTCCGCCCTCCTATTCGTGCTCCAGAGCAGGTCCGCCCCCCTATTTGTGCTCCAGAGCAGGTCCGCCTCCTATTCGTGCTCCAGAGCAGCTCCGCCCCCCTATTCGTGCTCCAGAGCAGGTCTGTCCCCCTATTCGTGCTCCAGAGCAGGTCCGCCCCCTATTCGTGCTCCAGAGCAGGTCCGCCCCCCTATTCGTGCTCCAGAGCAGGTCCGCCCCCCTATTCGTGCTCCAGAGCAGGTCCGCCCCCCTATTCGTGCTCCAGAGCAGCTCCGCCCCCCTATTCGTGCTCCAGAGCAGGTCTGTCCCCCTATTCGTGCTCCAGAGCAGGTCTGTCCCCCTATTCGTGCTCCAGAGCAGGTCCGCCCTCCTATTCGTGCTCCAGAGCAGCTCCGCCCCCCTATTCGTGCTCCAGAGCAGGTCCGCCCCCCTATTCGTGCTCCAGAGCAGGTCCGCCCCCCTATTCGTGCTCCAGAGCAGGTCCGCCCCCCTCTTCGTGCTCCAGAGCAGGTCTGTCCCCCTATTCGTGCTCCAGAGCAGGTCCGCCCCCCTATTCGTGCTCCAGAGCAGGTCCGCCCCCCTATTCGTGCTCCAGAGCAGGTCCACCCCCCTGTTCGTGCTCCAGAGCAGGTCCGCCCCCCTATTCGTGCTCCAGAGCAGGTCTGTCCCCCTATTCGTGCTCCAGAGCAGGTCCGCCCCCCTATTCGTGATCCAGAGCAGGTCCGCCCCCCTATTCGTGATCCAGAGCAGGTCCGCCCTCCTATTCGTGCTCCAGAGCAGGTCCGCCCCCCTATTTGTGCTATAGAGCAGGTCCGCCTCCTATTCGTGCTCCAGAGCAGGTCCGCCCCCCTATTCGTGCTCCAGAGCAGGTCCGCCCCCCTAATCGTGCTCCAGAGCAGGTCCGCCCCCCTATTCGTGCTCCAGAGCAGGTCCGCCCCCCTATTCGTGCTCCAGAGCAGGTCCGCCCCCCTATTCGTGCTCCAGAGCTGGTCCGGCCCCCTATTCGTGATCCAGAGCAGGTCCGCCCCCCTATTCGTGCTCCAGAGCAGGTCCGCCCCCCTATTCGTGCTCCAGAGCAGGTCCGCCCCCCTATTCGTGCTCCAGAGCAGGTCCGCCCCCCTATTCGTGCTCCAGAGCAGGTCCACCCCCCTATTCGTGATCCAGAGCAGGTCCGCCCCCCTATTCGTGATCCAGAGCAGGTCCGCCCTCCTATTCGTGCTCCAGAGCAGGTCCGCCCCCCTATTTGTGCTCCAGAGCAGGTCCGCCTCCTATTCGTGCTCCAGAGCAGGTCCGCCCCCCTATTCGTGCTCCAGAGCAGGTCCGCCCCCCTATTCGTGCTCCAGAGCAGGTCCGCCCCCCTATTCGTGATCCAGAGCAGGTCCGCCCCCCTATTCGTGCTCCAGAGCAGGTCCGCCCCCCTATTCGTGCTCCAGAGCAGGTCCGGCCCCCTATTCGTGATCCAGAGCAGGTCCGCCCCCCTATTCGTGCTCCAGAGCAGGTCCACCCCCCTATTCGTGATCCAGAGCAGGTCCGCCCCCCTATTCGTGCTCCAGAGCAGGTCCGCCCTCCTATTCGTGCTCCAGAGCAGGTCCGCCCCCCTATTTGTGCTCCAGAGCAGGTCCGCCTCCTATTCGTGCTCCAGAGCAGGTCCGCCCCCCTATTCGTGCTCTAGAGCAGGTCCGCCCCCCTATTCGTGCTCCAGAGCAGGTCCGCCCCCCTATTCGTGATCCAGAGCAGGTCCGCCCCCCTATTCGTGCTCCAGAGCAGGTCCGCCCCCCTATTCGTGCTCCAGAGCAGGTCCGCCCCCCTATTTGTGATCCAGAGCAGGTCCGCCCTCCTATTCGTGCTCCAGAGCAGGTCCGCCCCCCTATTTGTGCTCCAGAGCAGGTCCGCCTCCTATTCGTGCTCCAGAGCAGGTCCGCCCCCCTATTCGTGCTCCAGAGCAGGTCCGCCCCCCTATTTGTGCTCCAGAGCAGGTCCGCCTCCTATTCGTGCTCCAGAGCAGGTCCGCCCCCCTATTCGTGCTCCAGAGCAGGTCCGCCCCCCTATTCGTGCTCCAGAGCAGGTCCGCCCCCCTATTCGTGCTCCAGAGCAGGTCCGCCCTCCTATTCGTGATCCAGAGCAGGTCCGCCCCCCTATTCGTGATCCAGAGCAGGTCCGCCCTCCTATTCGTGCTCCAGAGCAGGTCCGCCCCCCTATTCGTGCTCCAGAGCAGGTCCGCCCCCCTATATATGCTCCAGAGCAGGTCCGCCCTCCAATTCGTGCTCCAGAGCAGGTCCGCCCCCCTATTCGTGCTCCAGAGCAGGTCCGCCCCCCTATTCGTGCTCCAGAGCAGGTCCGCCCCCCTATTCGTGCTCCAGAGCAGGTCCACCCCCCTGTTCGTGCTCCAGAGCAGGTCCGCCCCCCTATTCGTGCTCCAGAGCAGGTCCGCCCCCCTATTCGTGCTCCAGAGCAGGTCCGCCCCCCTATATATGCTCCAGAGCAGGTCCGCCCTCCAATTCGTGCTCCAGAGCAGGTCCGCCCCCCTATTCGTGCTCCAGAGCAGGTCCGCCCCCCTATTCGTGCTCCAGAGCAGGTCCGCCCCCCTATTCGTGCTCCAGAGCAGGTCCGCCCCCCTATTCGTGCTCCAGAGCAGGTCCGCCCTCCTATACGTGCTCCAGAGCAGGTCCGCCCCCCTATTCGTGCTCCAGAGCAGGTCCGCCCTCCTATTCGTGCTCCAGAGTAGGTCCGCCCTCCTATTCGTGCTCCAGAGCAGGTCCGCCCCCCTATTCGTGCTCCAGAGCAGGTCCGCCCCCCTATTCGTGCTCCAGAGCAGGTCCGCCCCCCTATTCGTGCTCCAGAGCAGGTCCGCCCCCCTATTCGTGCTCCAGAGCAGGTCTGTCCCCCTATTCGTGCTCCAGAGCAGGTCCGCCCCCTATTTGTGCTCCAGAGCAGGTCCGCCCTCCTATTCGTGCTCCAGAGCAGGTCTGCCCCCCTATTCGTGCTCCAGAGCAGGTCCGCCCTCCTATTCGTGCTCCAGAGCAGGTCCGCCCCCCTATTTGTGCTCCAGAGCAGGTCCGCCCCCCTCTTCGTGCTCCAGAGCAGGTCCGCCCCCCTATTCGTGCTCCAGAGCAGGTCCGCCCCCCTATTCGTGCTCCAGAGCAGGTCCGCCCCCCTATTCGTGCTCCAGAGCAGGTCCGCCCCCCTATTCGTGCTCCAGAGCAGGTCCGCCCCCCCTTTCGTGCTCCAGAGCAGGTCCGCCCCCCTATTCGTGATCCAGAGCAGGTCCGCCCCCCTATTCGTGATCCAGAGCAGGTCCGCCCTCCTATTCGTGCTCCAGAGCAGGTCCGCCCTCCTATTTGTGCTCCAGAGCAGGACCGCCTCCTATTCGTGCTCCAGAGCAGGTCCGCCCCCCTATTCGTGCTCCAGAGCAGGTCCGCCCCCCTATTCGTGCTCCAGAGCAGGTCCGCCCCCCTATTCGTGCTCCAGAGCAGATCCGCCCCCCTATTCGTGCTCCAGAGCAGGTCCGCCCCCCTATTCGTGCTCCAGAGCAGGTCCGCCCCCCTATTCGTGCTCCAGAGCAGGTCCGCCCCCCTATTCGTGATCCAGAGCAGGTCCGCCCCCCTATTCGTGATCCAGAGCAGGTCCGCCCTCCTATTCGTGCTCCAGAGCAGGTCCGCCCCCCTATTTGTGCTCCAGAGCAGGTCCGCCTCCTATTCGTGCTCAAGAGCAGGTCCGCCCCCCTATTCGTGCTCCAGAGCAGGTCCGCCCCCCTATTCGTGCTCCAGAGCAGGTCCGCCCCCCTATTCGTGATCCAGAGCAGGTCCGCCCCCCTATTCGTGCTCCAGAGCAGGTCCGCCCCCCTATTCGTGCTCCAGAGCAGGTCCGCCCCCCTCTTCGTGCTCCAGAGCAGGTCCGCCCCCCTATTCGTGCTCCAGAGCAGGTCCGCCCCCCTATTCGTGCTCCAGAGCAGGTCCGCCCCCCTATTCGTGCTCCAGAGCAGGTCCGCCCCCCTATTCGTGCTCCAGAGCAGGTCCGCCCCCCTATTCGTGATCCAGAGCAGGTCCGCCCTCCTATTCGTGCTCCAGAGCAGGTCCGCCCCCCTATTTGTGCTCCAGAGCAGGTCCGCCCCCCTATTCGTGCTCCAGAGCAGGTCCGCCCCCCTATTCGTGCTCCAGAGCAGGTCCGCCCCCTATTCGTGCTCCAGAGCAGGTCCGCCCCCCTATTCGTGCTCCAGAGCAGGTCCGCCCCCCTATTCGTGCTCCAGAGCAGGTCCGCCCCCCTATTCGTGCTCCAGAGCAGGTCCGCCCCCCTATTCGTGCTCCAGAGCAGGTCTGTCCCCCTATTCGTGCTCCAGAGCAGGTCTGTCCCCCTATTCGTGCTCCAGAGCAGGTCCGCCCTCCTATTCGTGATCCAGAGCAGGTCCACCCCCCTATTCGTGCTCCAGAGCATGTCCGCCCCCCTATTCGTGCTCCAGAGCAGGTCCGCCCCCCTATTCGTGCTCCAGAGCAGGTCCGCCCCCCTATTCGTGCTCCAGAGCAGGTCTGTCCCCCTATTCGTGCTCCAGAGCAGGTCCGCCCCCCTATTCGTGCTCCAGAGCAGGTCCGCCCCCCTATTCGTGCTCCAGAGCAGGTCCACCCCCCTGTTCGTGCTCCAGAGCAGGTCCGCCCCCCTATTCGTGCTCCAGAGCAGGTCCGCCCCCCTATTCGTGCTCCAGAGCAGGTCCGCCCCCCTATATATGCTCCAGAGCAGGTCCGCCCTCCAATTCGTGCTCCAGAGCAGGTCCGCCCCCCTATTCGTGCTCCAGAGCAGGTCCGCCCCCCTATTCGTGCTCCAGAGCAGGTCCGCCCCCCTATTCGTGCTCCAGAGCAGGTCCGCCCCCCTATTCGTGCTCCAGAGCAGGTCCGCCCTCCTATACGTGCTCCAGAGCAGGTCCGCCCCCCTATTCGTGCTCCAGAGCAGGTCCGCCCTCCTATTCGTGCTCCAGAGTAGGTCCGCCCTCCTATTCGTGCTCCAGAGCAGGTCCGCCCCCCTATTCGTGCTCCAGAGCAGGTCCGCCCCCCTATTCGTGCTCCAGAGCAGGTCCGCCCCCCTATTCGTTCTCCAGAGCAGCTCCGCCCCCCTATTCGTGCTCCAGAGCAGGTCTGTCCCCCTATTCGTGCTCCAGAGCAGGTCCGCCCCCTATTCGTGCTCCAGAGCAGGTCCGCCCTCCTATTCGTGCTCCAGAGCAGGTCTGCCCCCCTATTCGTGCTCCAGAGCAGGTCCGCCCTCCTATTCGTGCTCCAGAGCAGGTCCGCCCCCCTATTCGTGCTCCAGAGCAGGTCCGCCCCCCTATTCGTGCTCCAGAGCAGGTCCGCCCCCCTATTCGTGCTCCAGAGCAGGTCCGCCCCCCTCTTCGTGCTCCAGAGCAGGTCCGCCCCCCTATTCGTGCTCCAGAGCAGGTCCGCCCCCCTATTCGTGCTCCAGAGCAGGTCCGCCCCCCTATTCGTGCTCCAGAGCAGGTCCGCCCCCCTATTCGTGATCCAGAGCAGGTCCGCCCCCCTATTCGTGATCCAGAGCAGGTCCGCCCTCCTATTCGTGCTCCAGAGCAGGTCCGCCCCCCTATTTGTGCTCCAGAGCAGGACCGCCTCCTATTCGTGCTCCAGAGCAGGTCCGCCCCCCTATTCGTGCTCCAGAGCAGGTCCGCCCCCCTATTCGTGCTCCAGAGCAGGTCCGCCCCCCTATTCGTGCTCCAGAGCAGATCCGCCCCCCTATTCGTGCTCCAGAGCAGGTCCGCCCCCCTATTCGTGCTCCAGAGCAGGTCCGCCCCCCTATTCGTGCTCCAGAGCAGGTCCGCCCCCCTATTCGTGATCCAGAGCAGGTCCGCCCCCCTATTCGTGCTCCAGAGCAGGTCCGCCCCCCTATTCGTGCTCCAGAGCAGGTCCGCCCCCCTATTTGTGCTCCAGAGCAGGTCCGCCTCCTATTCGTGCTCAAGAGCAGGTCCGCCCCCCTATTCGTGCTCCAGAGCAGGTCCGCCCCCCTATTCGTGCTCCAGAGCAGGTCCGCCCCCCTATTCGTGATCCAGAGCAGGTCCGCCCCCCTATTCGTGCTCCAGAGCAGGTCCGCCCCCCTATTCGTGCTCCAGAGCAGGTCCGCCCCCCTCTTCGTGCTCCAGAGCAGGTCCGCCCCCCTATTCGTGCTCCAGAGCAGGTCCGCCCCCCTATTCGTGCTCCAGAGCAGGTCCGCCCCCCTATTCGTGATCCAGAGCAGGTCCGCCCCCCTATTCGTGCTCCAGAGCAGGTCCGCCCCCCTATTTGTGATCCAGAGCAGGTCCGCCCTCCTATTCGTGCTCCAGAGCAGGTCCGCCCCCCTATTTGTGCTCCAGAGCAGGTCCGCCTCCTATTCGTGCTCCAGAGCAGGTCCGCCCCCCTATTCGTGCTCCAGAGCAGGTCCGCCCCCCTATTTGTGCTCCAGAGCAGGTCCGCCTCCTATTCGTGCTCCAGAGCAGGTCCGCCCCCCTATTCGTG
Source organism: Limnomonas spitsbergensis (assembly GCA_037349105.1). NCBI lineage: Eukaryota > Viridiplantae > Chlorophyta > Chlorophyceae > Chlamydomonadales > Limnomonas > Limnomonas spitsbergensis. Next base: position 68,601 of record JAYJMM010000047.1, read on the forward strand.
CTCCAGAGCAGGTCCGCCCCCCTATTCGTGCTCCAGAGCAGGTCCGCCCCCCTATTCGTGCTCCAGAGCAGGTCCGCCCTCCTATTCGTGATCCAGAGCAGGTCCGCCCCCCTATTCGTGATCCAGAGCAGGTCCGCCCTCCTATTCGTGCTCCAGAGCAGGTCCGCCCCCCTATTCGTGCTCCAGAGCAGGTCCGCCCCCCTATTCGTGCTCCAGAGCAGGTCCGCCCCCTATTCGTGATCCAGAGCAGGTCCGCCCCCCTATTCGTGCTCCAGAGCAGGTCCGCCCCCCTATTCGTGCTCCAGAGCAGGTCCGGCCCCCTATTCGTGATCCAGAGCAGGTCCGCCCCCCTATTTGTGCTCCAGAGCAGGTCCGCCCCCCTATTCGTGCTCCAGAGCAGGTCCGCCCCCCTATTTGTGCTCCAGAGCAGGTCCACCCCCCTATTCGTGCTCCAGAGCAGGTCCGCCCCCCTATTCGTGCTCCAGAGCAGGTCCGCCCCCCTATTCGTGCTCCAGAGCAGGTCCACCCCCCTGTTCGTGCTCCAGAGCAGGTCCGCCCCCCTCTTCGTGCTCCAGAGCAGGTCCGCCCCCCTATTCGTGCTCCAGAGCAAATCCGCCCCCCTATTCATGCTCCAGAGCAGGTCCGCCCTCCAATTCGTGCTCCAGAGCAGGTCTGTCCCCCTATTCGTGCTCCAGAGCAGGTCCGCCCCTCTATACGTGCTCCAGAGCAGGTCCGCCCCCCTATTTGTGCTCCAGAGCAGGTCCGCCCCCCTATTCGTGCTCCAGAGCAGCTCCGCCCCCCTATTCGTGCTCCAGAGCAGGTCCGCCCCCCTATTCGTGCTCCAGAGCAGGTCCGCCCCCCTATTCGTGCTCCAGAGCAGCTCCGCCCCCCTATTCGTGATCCAGAGCAGGTCTGTCCCCCTATTCGTGCTCCAGAGAAGGTCCGCCCCCTATTCGTGCTCCAGAGCAGGTCCGCCCCCCTTTTCGTGATCCAGAGCAGGTCCGCCCCCCTATTCGTGCTCCAGAGCAGGTCCGCCCCCCTATTTGTGCTATAGAGCAGGTCCGCCTCCTATTCGTGCTCCAGAGCAGGTCCGCCCCCCTATTCGTGCTCCAGAGCAGGTCCGCCCCCCTATTCGTGCTCCAGAGCAGGTCCGCCCCCTATTCGTGCTCCAGAGCAGGTCCGCCCCCCTATTCGTGCTCCAGAGCAGGTCCGCCCCCCTATTCGTGCTCCAGAGCAGGTCCGCCCCCTATTCGTGATCCAGAGCAGGTCCGCCCCCCTATTCGTGCTCCAGAGCAGGTCCGCCCCCCTATTCGTGCTCCAGAGCAGGTCCGCCCCCCTATTCGTGCTCCAGAGCAGGTCCGCCCCCCTATTCGTGCTCCAGAGCAGGTCCACCCCCCTATTCGTGATCCAGAGCAGGTCCGCCCCCCTATTCGTGATCCAGAGCAGGTCCGCCCTCCTATTCGTGCTCCAGAGCAGGTCCGCCCCCCTATTTGTGCTCCAGAGCAGGTCCGCCTCCTATTCGTGCTCCAGAGCAGGTCCGCCCCCCTATTCGTGCTCCAGAGCAGGTCCGCCCCCCTATTCGTGCTCCAGAGCAGGTCCGCCCCCCTATTCGTGATCCAGAGCAGGTCCGCCCCCCTATTCGTGCTCCAGAGCAGGTCCGCCCCCCTATTCGTGCTCCAGAGCAGGTCCGGCCCCCTATTCGTGATCCAGAGCAGGTCCGCCCCCCTATTCGTGCTCCAGAGCAGGTCCACCCCCCTATTCGTGATCCAGAGCAGGTCCGCCCCCCTATTCGTGCTCCAGAGCAGGTCCGCCCTCCTATTCGTGCTCCAGAGCAGGTCCGCCCCCCTATTCGTGCTCCAGAGCAGGTCCGCCCCCCTATTCGTGCTCCAGAGCAGGTCCGCCCCCCTCTTCGTGCTCCAGAGCAGGTCCGCCCCCCTATTCGTGCTCCAGAGCAGGTCCGCCCCCCTATTCGTGCTCCAGAGCAGGTCCGCCCCCCTATTCGTGCTCCAGAGCAGGTCCGCCCCCCTATTCGTGCTCCAGAGCAGGTCCGCCCCCCTATTTGTGATCCAGAGCAGGTCCGCCCTCCTATTCGTGCTCCAGAGCAGGTCCGCCCCCCTATTTGTGCTCCAGAGCAGGTCCGCCTCCTATTCGTGCTCCAGAGCAGGTCCGCCCCCCTATTCGTGCTCCAGAGCAGGTCCGCCCCCCTATTTGTGCTCCAGAGCAGGTCCGCCTCCTATTCGTGCTCCAGAGCAGGTCCGCCCCCCTATTCGTGCTCCAGAGCAGGTCCGCCCCCCTATTCGTGCTCCAGAGCAGGTCCGCCCCCCTATTCGTGCTCCAGAGCAGGTCCGCCCTCCTATTCGTGATCCAGAGCAGGTCCGCCCCCCTATTCGTGATCCAGAGCAGGTCCGCCCTCCTATTCGTGCTCCAGAGCAGGTCCGCCCCCCTATTCGTGCTCCAGAGCAGGTCCGCCCCCCTATTCGTGCTCCAGAGCAGGTCCGCCCCCTATTCGTGATCCAGAGCAGGTCCGCCCCCCTATTCGTGCTCCAGAGCAGGTCCGCCCCCCTATTCGTGCTCCAGAGCAGGTCCGGCCCCCTATTCGTGATCCAGAGCAGGTCCGCCCCCCTATTTGTGCTCCAGAGCAGGTCCGCCCCCCTATTCGTGCTCCAGAGCAGGTCCGCCCCCCTATTTGTGCTCCAGAGCAGGTCCACCCCCCTATTCGTGCTCCAGAGCAGGTCCGCCCCCCTATTCGTGCTCCAGAGCAGGTCCGCCCCCCTATTCGTGCTCCAGAGCAGGTCCACCCCCCTGTTCGTGCTCCAGAGCAGGTCCGCCCCCCTCTTCGTGCTCCAGAGCAGGTCCGCCCCCCTATTCGTGCTCCAGAGCAGGTCCGCCCCCCTATTCATGCTCCAGAGCAGGTCCGCCCTCCAATTCGTGCTCCAGAGCAGGTCTGTCCCCCTATTCGTGCTCCAGAGCAGGTCCGCCCCTCTATACGTGCTCCAGAGCAGGTCCGCCCCCCTATTTGTGCTCCAGAGCAGGTCCGCCCTCCTATTCGTGCTCCAGAGCAGCTCCGCCCCCCTATTCGTGCTCCAGAGCAGGTCCGCCCCCCTATTCGTGCTCCAGAGCAGGTCCGCCCCCCTATTCGTGCTCCAGAGCAGCTCCGCCCCCCTATTCGTGATCCAGAGCAGGTCTGTCCCCCTATTCGTGCTCCAGAGAAGGTCCGCCCCCTATTCGTGCTCCAGAGCAGGTCCGCCCCCCTTTTCGTGCTCCAGAGCAGGTCCGCCCCCCTATTCGTGCTCCAGAGCAGGTCTGTCCCCCTATTCGTGCTCCAGAGCAGGTTCGCCCTCCTATTCGTGCTCCAGAGCAGGTCCGCCCCCCTATTCGTGATCCAGAGCAGGTCCGCCCCCCTATTCGTGCTCCAGAGCAGGTCCGCCCCCTATTCGTGCTCCAGAGCAGGTCCGCCCCCCTATTCGTGCTCCAGAGCAGGTCCGCCCCCCTATTCGTGCTCCAGAGCAGGTCCGCCCCCTATTCGTGCTCCAGAGCAGGTCCGCCCCCCTATTCGTGCTCCAGAGCAGGTCCGCCCCCCTATTCGTGCTCCAGAGCAGGTCCGCCCTCCCATTCGTGCTCCAGAGCAGGTCCGCCCCCCTATTCGTGCTCCAGAGCAGGTCCGCCCCCCTATGCGTGCTCCAGAGCAGGTCCGCCCCCCTATTCGTGCTCCAGAGAAGCTCCGCCCCCCTATTCGTGCTCCAGATCAGGTCTGTCCCCCTATTCGTGCTCCAGAGCAGGTCCGCCCCCCGATTCGTGCTCCAGAGCAGCTCCGCTCCCCTATTCGTGCTCCAGAGCAGGTCCGCCCCCCTATTCGTGCTCCAGAGCAGGTCCACCCCCCTATTCGTGCTCCAGAGCAGGTCCGCCCCCCTATTCGTGCTCCAGAGCAGGTCCGCCCCCCTATTCGTGCTCCAGAGCAGGTCCGCCCCCCTATTCGTGCTCCAGAGCAGGTCTGCCCCCCTATGCGTGCTCCATTCTTTTCCTGTTGATGTTTTATCCTGGCCTGGTTGCAGCTCATCCTGAACCTGATGTACTTTACAACTGGCCTGGCCAAAGCTCCAATTCTCTAAATACCTTCTTCTACCTGGGGCCCCCAAGAGGGTTTTGCTTTTACCTGGCCCGGTCGCATCGCCCGTGCAGCTGGCAGCGCGTATGTGCTCTTGCTCCAGAGGAGCTCCCATCTCTGTGCGTGGTTGCTCCCCAGCGAACCGTCCCTGTACATACATCACGTAATGAGAGAAGGGCCTGCTGATTCGGGAAGCCACTATTGTGTTCCTTCTAAAATGCAGCTGAATTGCAGCTGACATATAGCTGAATTGTAGCTGATATATAGCTGGATTATAGCTGAAACATAGCTGAAGTGTAGCTGAAATTTAGCTGTGGCACCATCATACACCCAGAGAAATCAAGCCAAGAACAGCACGTTGTCCATGCATACACACAGCATACAAGACAGTCCTCCTTCGTAAAGTGTGACGTAGCTGACCTTCAGCTGAAATGTAGCTGAAGTGTAGCTGAAACAAAACAGAATGGACAGTGCAGGTACACATACCACAGCGCACAGTCCTTGCACACACACAACAATACAGACAGCCCTTCATCGTAACCTGTGATGTAGCTGAAATGTAGCTGAATCACAGCTGAATGTAGCTGGATTGTGGTTGAATCGTTTGCTAAATTCTAGTTGAAGCACCACACATAATGTAAAGCGCATTTCAGCGTACAACAGTGCACACTCCATTTGCAGGTACAGTACACTGGGCAGCACTGAGTGGCAAACCGTGAGATGTAGCTGAATTGCAGCTGAAGTGTAGCTGACACGTAATTGAATTGTGTGCTGAACACATTCTTGTGAACAGTGCAGCTAGTCAAACGTGAGGTGTAGTTGAATTGCAGCTGAAATGTAGCTGAAAGGTAGTTGAAATGTGTGTGATGAACATTCTTGTGAACAGTGCAGTACTGCAGTCAGGCGTACGACGGCATACCAGGCAGTGCTGCTGCGTAAGCCGCAATGTAGCTGAACTGCATTAGATAAGTGCATTCATGGGACACCAAGCAGTCACCTGTTGCAGGCCCCGTTGCTGGTGGGTGGGCATCCCGCGCTGCTCCCGCCCGCTGTGATCTGGTCTGGCCTCCAGTAGTTGTTTCGCCACCCCTCATCACTAAATCCCTCACCTTTGGCCCACCCTATTACTCCCAGGAGGGCCACCAGTGCTGCAACCGCCCACGTCAATCTGTACTGCCTCCAGCAGTGGTACCGCCACCCAAAGTTTCTCAACCCCTCAACCTTGGCTTGCCCTATCGCTCCTAGGTGGGCCTCCAAGCCTGCACCTGCCCGCCTCCCAAAGTACTGCCCCCAGTAGTAGTACCGCCACCCCAATTACTAAAAGCCTCACCTTTGGCCTGCCCTGTCACTCCTTGGTGGGCCTCCAGTCCTGCATCCGCCCGCCTCGATCAGTACCGCCTCCAGGAGTTGTACCGCCACACGTCCGCGGCTCCACAGGCATTCGTCCAGCCAGAACCGAAAGGCGGGCGTTGCGGGTGGGACGGGCGCGCAGAGCGGGAGGGCAGCTAGGGCCAGGGCACGGTGGCCTGAGAGTCAGGGAGGGGCAACAGGCACTGGTCTGGTCAGAATGGAAAGGCGGGCGGTGGTGGTATGGGCGCGCAAAGGGGGAGCGCAGCTAGGGCCAGGGTACATCAGTATAAGAGACAGGGAGGGGCAACTGGCACTTGTCTGGTCAGAATCAGAAGGCGGGTGGTGGCGGCGGTACAAGCATACACAGCGGGAGTGCTGCAAAAGCTAGGGCGCGGTGAACTGAGCGGCAGGTTGACACCCAGCGTGCACTGAAGTGTGCACCCTAGCACTACATTAGGCAGGCTGCTGGGCGGCCTCCACGGGGACTGAGAGGACCAAACCTGTACCGGCCTTCTTCCGGGAGACAAAGGAGCAGGTCAGGCTCCACCGGGACCCATATATTCTGACTGAAGGGTCAAAGCGTAGTAACCCTTTGTCACCCTTTCTGGATATAATTTGACTGAAGGGGCCAAGCAAAGTCACCCTTTGTCACCCTTTCTGTACATAATTTGACTGAAGGGGCCAAGCAAAGCCACCCGTTGTCACCCTTTCTGGATATAATTTGACTGAAGGGGCCAAGCAAAGTCACCCTTTGTCACCCTTTCTGTACATAATTTGACTGAAGGGGCCAAGCAAAGCCACCCGTTGTCACCCTTTCTGGATATAATTTGACTAAAGGGACCAAGCAAAGTCACCCTTTGTCACCCTTTCTGGATATAATTTGACTGAAGGGGCCAAGCAAAGTCACCCTTTGTCACCCTTTCTGGATATAATTTGACTGAAGGGGCCAAGCAAAGCCACCCGTTGTCACCCTTTCTGGATATAATTTAACTGAAGGGGCCAAGCAAAGTCACCCTTTGCCACCCTTTTTGGATAAAATTTAACTGAAGGGACCAAGCAAAGTCACCCTTTGTCACCCTTTCTGGATATAATTTGACTGAAGGGGCCAAGCAAAGTCACCCTTTGTCACCCTTTCTGGATATAATTTGACTGAAGGGGCCAAGCAAAGTCACCCGTTGTCACCCTTTCTGTATATAATTTAACTGAAGGGGCCAAGCAAAGTCACCCTTTGCCACCCTTTCTGGATAAAATTTAACTGAAGGGACCAAGCAAAGTCACCCTTTGTCACCCTTTCTGGATATAATTTGACTGAAGGGGCCAAGCAAAGTCACCCTTTGTCACCCTTTCTGGATATAATTTGACTGAAGGGGCCAGGCAAAGTCACCCGTTGTCACCCTTTCTGTATATAATTTAACTGAAGGGGCCAAGCAAAGTCACCCTTTGCCACCCTTTCTGGATAAAATTTAACTGAAGGGACCAAGCAAAGTCACCCTTTGTCACCCTTTCTGGATATAATTTGACTGAAGGGGCCAAGCAAAGTCACCCTTTGTCACCCTTTCTGGATATAATTTGACTGAAGGGGCCAGGCAAAGTCATCCGTTGTCACTCTTTCTGTATATAATTTGACTGAAGGGGCCAAGCAAAGTCACCCTTTGTCACCCTTTCTGGATATAATTTGACTGAAGGGGCCAATCAAAGTCACCCTTTGTCACCCTTTCTGTATATAATTTGACTGAAGGGGCCAAGCAAAGTCACCCTTTGTCACCCTTTCTGGATATAATTTGACTGAAGGGGCCAGGCAAAGTCACCCGTTGTCACTCTTTCTGTATATAATTTGACTGAAGGGGCCAAGCAAAGTCAGCCTTTGTCACCCTTTCTGGATATAATTTGACTGAAGGGGCCAATCAAAGTCACCCTTTGTCACCCTTTCTGGATATAATTTGACTGAAGGGGCCAAGCAAAGTCACCCATTGTCACCCTTTCTGGATATAATTTGACTGAAGGGGCCAGGCAAAGTCACCCGTTGTCACCCTTTCTGGATAAGTATTCTTACCTAAAGGGTCATGGGGACCAGCAAGTGGCCCTGACCCTCCTCTGAGTCTGCCAGGAGGCGGGCTGGGCACGCCTGCAACATGTGCAAGGAAAGCTTTTTCAGGGCCCGTGTCCAATTAGTGCGCAGCAGACTACCTTTGGCAGGCCGCAGTTGTTTTAAATTCTTGGGGAATCTCGAGCGAAGCATTTTTGCATCTTTTCCGAGGGGTGTGTTTGTCTTCTTGTGACCCCACCTAGAGTCTCCAAACATGAAAGGGTCACCTGGCGGGATCTCCCGAGTGCCTTTGTACTTTTGTGTAACGGCTGGGCATGCGCCCATGCATTGCACATTAATAATCTCTATACAGGGGGCACGTAGATGCTAGGTGCAGCAGAATATAAGGTTCCACTGCATCAAACTAATTAAGAAAGTACTACGTTTTGTATCAAAAGATTCCGCCGCCTTTGCCCCCAGCAAAATCCACAGCAGGGGCTACCCCTCGGTCGATGAAAACCCAATCATGACCCGCCTACGGCGGATAACCCAAGCAGCAGGACATGCTCCGCCAGGCCCCGGCGGTTATGGAACGTGACGTAGCTGAAATGTAGCTGAATTGTAGCTGAAGCACCCTGTATGAACATAGCACCTGGTGTGGAACGGTTGGTGAGGTGGGCCTGGGATGAACCCCGACGTTGTATGCTAGCTGCCACCGCTGCTGCTGCTGCTGCCGCCGCCGCCGCCGCTGATGCTGCTGATGCTGCATTGTCGATTGAGGCGCCTGCCGCTCCCACTGGGCTGCTAAGGCCTTCCTGACGATGCCTTTGATCGGCCACCACCGCCACCGCAGTATCCCCTGAGGCAGCTGATCCTACTGATGACTGGTCACTTAATGCGGATTGCGCTAGTCGTGCAGGCAGTGCCCTCCAAGCAGGTGCGTAACTACCTTCGCAGATTCCCGGGCAGGCACTGCCCGCGCGCAGGCCTCGCTGCACATTCTGCCCGACACCGAGCGTCCATGCGGCGGCAGCTTCAAGTGAGACATGCTGTGCATGGCCCATGCAGACCCACGAGCCTCTGTCCCATGCGGGGACAGGTCCATGTGAGCCATGCGCATGGCCCAAGCAGACCCACAAGCCACTCTCCCATGCGGCGACAGCTCCATGCGAGCCATGCGCCCGGCCCATGCAGGCCCACGGGCCTCTATCCCATGCGGTTGCGGCACCATACTTGCTGTGCCTCTCCATGCGGCTGCTACATGGGACCTGCCGTGCATGGCCGGCTGTTGCTCGACTGTTGCATGGGTCTATCACCAACGAGCTGCCGGCCAACACACAGACGTGCATGCGGAAGGAGGACGCTCTGTTCCGGTACCTGATTTTTCCTGTGTTCGATTTACGTGCGCCGCTCGTCAGCCGTGGCCATATCGCCGGGGGTGGACAACGGGGCTTGGGAAGCTGATTGCGAATATGGATTATGAACACTCTACAATAATTGCTTTATTAATATATAATCGACGGGTGAATGGATGACGCAATATAGATCCTGACTGTCGCACACGGTGCAAATCAGAACATTGAGCGACTGCAAAACGGTTTATCGGTTAGGGCGACGTGATCCCTCGCACGCGCACGTGGGTGCACAGACCGCGGGACCGGCTCGCGCCTCGCCCTCCTCTTCTTCTCTTTTGCGCAGAGTTCTATAAGGAGCTTTGATTTTTATCCACTCTTGTTCACAATCTGGAGAGATATTCTTGTCCTGAATGAGGCTGCGCTGTGACGTGGGTAGCAGGCTTGTACTCTTGTAGCCCGGTCGTTCCCCTCACACCAGATCTCCCTCCCTTCGAGCCAAGCTAGCCCCGTCAGCTCTCTTCATCAACAAATTTCCACATTGTAATCTTTTAAACCGCAGAAAACACCTCACTAGCAGGACCCAGCTTCGCAAGGTGTCAGAACCCATACTTGGCACCTGCCCTCGGCTACTCCGCACTTGTGCACCTCATCGAAACCATTGCAATCCAACCATAAGTTAATCGGATACAAGTATAACCGTCGCCCCGAGAGCTGGATCCAATCGGCCTTGCTGGGGGCACTCACCTACCCCTGCGTGGTGAAGCCTTTCAGACATGGCCATGAAGTGGCTCGGATTTGGCTCGAATCCAGCGCCCAAACAGCTGCCGCCGCTGGAGAAATTGAAGGCGTTATACGAGCTGTCAAAGGTGGGAGAGGAATGTGTAGGAATATGCACTGACGTGGTCCTGTGTGCCAGGGTGACATGCCAGGCCATGCAAAGCCATACAGCCCATGCATATCCATCAAGCCCATGCAATGAACATGTGAACCTTAATGGAAATATGCAGGCTGATGCATACCAGCATATGACCCTGCACCATACACCATGCCAGGTTCAACAAGAACAGATGGGCCCATGCATGACCATGCAAGGCTGTACAGGCCCGTGCATCACCATGCAATCTCAGGGAAGGCTATACAGGTCCATGCATGTCGGTGTATGCATATGTAACACCATGCAAGGCTGTGCAGGCCCATTCAACACCATTCGAGTCCATGCATATCTGTGTAGGCCCATGCAACACCATGCATGGCTGTGCAGGCCCATGTAACACCATGCAAGGCTGTGCAGGCCCATGCAGCACCATGCATGGCTGTTTATGCCCATGTACCACCATGCAAGACCATGCAAGGATGTGCAGACTCATTCAGCAGCATGCAAGCCCCAAAGCCCATGTAAGGCTGTGTAGGCTCATTTAACACCATGCCCGCCTCACGCCCATGCACTCATACAGGCCTATGCAATTCCCATGCTGCCGTGAAGCCCTAGCATGCCCACGCAATGCCCATGCTGGCATCAATCCCATGTGAGCCTATGCAAAGCACATGCTGGTCTTAAGTCCATGCAGGCCCATGCATGCCTTAAGTCTATGCAGGCCCATGCATGCCTCACGTCCATGCAGGCCCATGCATGCCTCAAGTCTATGCAGGCCCATGCATGCCTCAAGTCCATGCAGGCCCATGCATGCCTCACGTCCATGCAGGCCCATGCATGCCTCACGTTCATGCAGGCCCATGCAGGCCTCCAGTCCATGCAGGCCCGTGCAGGCCTCAAATCCATGCAGGCCCATGCAGCGCATTTCACAGTTTTCAATGATGAGGTGTTCAAGGCTGTGTGCACTTGTGCTTGACCCTTCACCATGAACCTTTTACCGTAATCCCTGGTCCCTAAACATGAGGCTATTGAGGGTGTACACTCTTGTGCTGAACCATGATCCCTAGAAAATGATCCCTAAACCATAATCCCAGAGCCATAATCCCTAAATCGTAGTTCCTAAACCATGTGCCCTGTCCCACCGTCTCAAAACCATGATCCCTCAACCCTGAACAGGAGGCTGTGGAGGGTGTACACTCAAGCGCAAAACCCAGCATCCCTTGAGCATGATCCCTACAAAAACATGATCCCTAAACCATAATCCCCAAACTGTAGTTCCAGAACCATGGCCCCTGGCCCACCGTCTCACAACCAGGATCTCTCAGCCCTGAAGAGGAGGCTGGAGGGAGGCGGGCCCTTTTATTTTTAGTAATATTTAGTACCGTATATAATACTAAATATTAAAAAAAAATAGCGGGGGGGTCCCAAAGACAGACCTATAATTTATTATGTTATGTTCATTTCTTCACTCTTGCGCTTAACCCAGCATCCCTGAACCATAGCCCTTACGCTATGAATATGTATGATGAGGGTGTGGAGTGTGAAAACACCTGCGCTAAACCCATAATCCCCGAACTCTGAACCCTAAACCCTGAACCCTGAACCCTGAACCCTGAACCCTGAACCCTGAACCCTGAACAGGAGGCTGTGGAGGGTGCATACGCTAGTGACATCGGAGGCAAGACAGACCGTGCGCTGAAACTGTACGGCACCGGTCTACAGGTGGAGTCCAGTGGCATGATCAGTTTGCGTATGTTGTCCCTGTTTGGCTGGTCCCTGATTTCAACACTGGTCTTAAGGCACAGCCAGCTGTGTGAGTGCTTCAATCACATGCATCAATGTACAGCCCAATGCATATGGTTTGAAAGGATGGATCTGGTATTCAGGTATAGTCCAGTGGCATGATCAGTGTGTATCCGTTGTACCCCTGTTAGGCTGGTTCCAGATTTTGTTGCTGGCCTTGAGGCACAGCCCAGTGCTTTTTTTCCTTTTTAAGAATTGCCTGTGGTGTTTCATTCACTCAGGGTTAAGTATCAAGGATTCCCTGAGGACATGTGAGGCAATGAACAGGGACATGCACCCACCACGATCTGTTTTGATATTCACTGTGTGTGTGTTTCAGATCAATCTGTCCCCTAAGGAGTCCCGGAGCCTTTATTTCACATATATAACTGGCATGCCCAGTGCGCTGCTCACACACTGGGCTGGCATGCTTTTCGTGTTTGTGAAGATCAGCACTCCTGCAATACGGCAACGGGGGGAGAGGGTGTGTAGGGAGGATACATCACCACTGTGGCAGGAAGGTAACCATTTATTGCTGGATTGCCATCACAAAAGCGATACCAAGCATGGACCATCGCATGGAGGCACTTTGCCAGTTCCCCTGTCGGATTGCTAGACGGGAGGGCTTCCTGCGATCCAACCAGGCCGGGGACAGGGGCTCCTGACAGACACTGGTTGGGGGGGAGGGATCGGATGCAATTCATCTGCATATAGCGGCGCATGGTCATTGGGGGGGGGTTGGGGCAAGTGCAGAAAATTATGTTGCCTGGGCTGCGGGCCGTAGGCTGGTCCTGGTTTGGCTCTGATCGACCCCAGTGGCGTCTGCCTAGTGACCTGCCAGATGTACAGTGGCCTGCCAGATGTACAGCGGCCTGCCAGATGCACAGTGGCCCGGCGCACACGAAAATAAATCGTGCTGGGTGCAGTCCCTGTTCTTGGCCTCACATGTCCTGCAGGCAACCCACAACCCTCAACCTTGAATGTCTTTTGTACTGCAGACAAACTTTAGCCCCAAGCCCTTGATATGTACCGCAGGCAATTATGAACCATAAACCCTGTACCCCTCCTATGTTTGGCAGGCTTTTCCTTTATCCCTTAACCCTTAATTTGTATTGCAGGCAATGCTTACACCTAGACCGTTCAGGTATATATCAGGTGAATGGCGATGCTTATCCCCAAACCCTTCATTTGTACCGCAGGCGATCCAGGAGGCGCTGCGGCAACCGGTGCAGGGATCAGGTGAGGCAGATGAGGGCTTGCCGCCACAATACATATATACAAATGATATAGTTCAATACGGGTACAGCGAGCAGGTGAAGCAGATGGGGAGTGCCGCCACATAACAAAGATAAAAATGATCTAGGTAAAACGGTACAGGGAGCAGGTGAAGCAGATGGGGAGTGCCGCCACATCACAAAGATAAAAATGCTTGAATTATATATCGGTTCAGAGAGCAGGTGAAGCAGATGGGGAGTGCCGCCACATCACAAAGATAGAAATGATCTAGGTAAAACGGTACAGGGAGCAGGTGAAGCAGATGGGGAGTGCTGCCACATCACAAAGATAAAAATGATCTAGGTAAAACGGTACAGGGAGCAGGTGAAGCAGATGGGGAGTGCATCACAAAGATAAAAATGCTTGAATTATATATCACAAAGATAAAAATGCTTGAATTATATATCGGTTCAGAGAGCAGGTGAAGCAGATGGTTGGTGCCGCCTCCCCAAAGTGTATGAAATGCTTGAGTTAAATACACGCGCTGGGCGCAGGCGAAACAAATGACGCGCGCCGACTCATTGAGCAGACGAGGGATGCCGCCGCAGTAAAGAATCATAACATTACTGGGCTTGCATACTAGTACAAGGAGCAGGTGAAACAAGTGACGCGTCCGACGCATTGAAGATATGAAAACTACCGAGTGAAATACCCGGGCAGAAAACAGGTAGAGCAGATGGGGCTTGCCGCCTTTTCAAAATATATGAAATGTCAGAGTTAAATACACGTGCTGGGAGCAGGTGAAGCAGATGAGGGCAGCTGCCGCAGCAGAGATTTGTAACATTACTGGGCTTGCATACTAGTGCAAGGAGCAGGTGAAACAACGCACGCTGACGCATTGAAAATATAAAAATGCTCGATTTAAATCCCTGTGCAGAGAGCAGGTAGATCAGATGGGGCGCTTGCTGCCCCCTTAAAGTATATAAAATGGCCAAGTTAAATACCAGAGCTCAGGTGAAGGAGCTGGGGCGCATCGCCACAAATCAGGCACAAAATGCTCGAGTGTAATACGGGTGCATGAAGAGGGGGATGGAGACAAGGCCAAATATAACTAAACAAATGTTTGAGTCCAATACCAGGTCAGGGACCAGGTGATGCAAGAGAGGCGTGCTGCCACAATTTAAATATAAAAATGTGTGGGGGTGGGGAAAGTCCGGAGGGAAATGCATGGAGCTGGTGAGGCGGAGGGGGCGCCTTGACACAAAAAAGATGGGGAAAAGAAACAAAACAGCTTTGACGACAAACCGAAGTTACTTGTACATACTGGCACAAGGAGCAGCTGAGGACCGAGGTGCCGCCCCAATGCGTCAATACGGACCGTTGTCGGTTAGTTAGTTGTAAAAAGGAGATACGGTGCCGGTGATGAAAAAACTTTGTTGATGGCGGGTGCCTAAATTAAACAAAAACTGAATAAAACAAAAACTGAATAAAAAACCCAGAACAAAACAAAACCATACGATATGTCTATGATACCGGTTCAGTGATATTGAAAGTAAACCTGCAGGACTGGGTCCCAAGGCAGATAACGGATTTGGTTGGATGCAAACCTTAACCCTTAACCCTTATCCTTGCAGGGCTGGGCCCCAAGGCCAATATAGGATCATAAACCTTAAACATAATCCCTAAACCCTGAACCCTGCAGGGCTGGGCCCCAGGGCCAATAACAGACGCAAACCCAAACGCTTAACCCTTAACCCTTGCAGGGCTGGGCCCCAAGGCCGATAACATATCTGGCACACAGCAACCTAAACCCTGAACCCCGCAGGGCTGGGTCCCAAGGCCGAAAATGTGTCTGGCTGGCAGAAAATATATATCATAAACCGAGTCATTAACCTAAATAGTAATCCATGAACCCCGCAGGGCTGGGCCCCAAGGCCGATAACGTATCTGGCTGGAAACAAGACTTGGTAGAATGGGAGAGACACGTCAAGGACAGGTGGGCAGCGGTACAGCAGTACACTGACATGTTATGGGGAGCAGTACAACAGTCAGTGCCATGTGTTGGGGAGCCGTACAGATGTACATGGAAGCAATACCTGATCAATGGGAGCGCCCGTGAAGGACAATCGGGCTCTAGACAGCGGTACAAAAAGTACAGTTCCCTTGTGTGGGGAGCGGTACACCTGTGCATTGCTCTTCGATGCGGAGCGGTGTTGTTGTGCATGTTGACTGGTGGGCTGCGTACTAGCATGGCAGGACACATCAGATGGGGGGACGGGCCCCAAGCTGTCTGATATCAAATCAAAGTTTTACAACTCTGAACCCTACCCCCTACTCCCCTCACTCCCCCGTCCGCCGCATTCTTGCATGCTCCAGCCCCCCGCTTCCCTCTCTCCCCTCCCGTCCTTGCTCTTCTTCCCTCCCCCCCCTCCCCTCCCCTCCCCGCTCTTGATCACCTCCCCCCCTCCCCCCGTCCAATGCATTGACCCATGCCCCCCTCCCCCCGGCATCTCCCCCTCCCCGCCCTCTCTCCTACTCTGTTGCCGTAGGCCTATATGCCCCCCTCTTCCCCTCACCTCCCGCGTCCAATGCATTCACCTATGCCCCTCCCCTTGCCTCCCCCCTCTCAGGATTCACACTTTGGAGTCTGGCGGGTCTGGCGGGTCTTCCTCATCAGGGCCCTACAGGTAACCCACACTGGCCCCATGTCGACACGGGAGATCTCATGTTCACACTGGGCCCCTGTTCACACCAGAGATCCCATGTTCACACTTGCCCCCCTGTTCATATCAGAGATCCCATGTTCACACTTGGCCCCGCTGTCCACACCAGATACCACCTGTTCACACTTGCCCCCCCTGTTCACACCAGAGATCCCATGTTCACACTTGCCCCCCTGTTCATATCAGAGATCCCATGTTCACACTTAGCCCCGCTGTTCACACCAGAGATCACCTGTTCACACTGCCCCCCCCCCCCCCCTGTTCACACCAGAGATCACCTGTCTACACTGGGCCCCCCTGTTGACACAGTAATGCACAACATTTTGCTCCTTTGTGAGGCGTAAAGATGGATGAAGGAGAGCAGGAGGCCACCTGTTTTGCCGTATCACCGGGAGTCCTTATTTCCACACTTTTTTGTGGTAGCAGGTCTGGCTCAGTGGCTAATACATCTATGGTTTGTAGGTCTGGCTCTATGGTTTGCAGGAAGACCCTCCAACCCCACGCCCGTCTTGGAAATTTTGAAAATGCTCCTCCTCCTCCGCGACTGTCCTCCACTATCTCTAAAATGTGTGCAATTCCATTGCAAATCCTCCTCCTCCTCCTTTGCCATTCCCCACTTCTCCACTATCTGTAAGTCCTGATTTTCCTCTACCGCTCCATCTACTTCCCAAACCCTCTGTTTCTGCTCCTCTCTTCTTTCCCTCTATTCACGCGTTCCTTGGAGCCCCTGCTTCACCTCTCCTCTCTTGTGGAACATTCCTTAAAATCTGAAAGACCCTTCCCCTGGTCCTCGTTTTTCTTTCACCATGCCTTCATATCTTAACGCCCTTATTCTTCTCCTCCCTCGTCCTTCCCCATCCCGTCATTTCCGACCCCCCCTTTCTCCTCTATCTTCTCTTATGCCTTCATATCTGAACGCCCTTATTCTTCTCCTCCCTGGTCCTTCACCATCCCGTCATTTCCGACCCCCCCTTTCTCCCCTATCTTCTCTTATGCCTTCATATCTGAACGCCCTTATTCTCCTCCTCCCTCGTCCTTCCCCATCCCGTCATTTCCGACCCCCCCTTTCTCCCCTATCTTCTCTTATGCCTTCATATCTGAACGCCCTTATTCTTCTCCTCCCTCGTTCTTCCCCATCCCGTCATTTCCGACCTCCCCTTTCTCCTCTATCTTCTCTTATGCCTTCATATCTGAACGCCCTTATTCTTCTCCTCCCTCGTCCTTCCCCATCCCGTCATTTCCGACCCCCCCTTTCTCCTCTATCTTCTCTTATGCCTTCATATCTGAACGCCCTTATTCTCCTCCTCCCTCGTCCTTCCCCATCCCGTCATTTCCGACCCCCCCTTTCTCCCCTATCTTCTCTTATGCCTTCATATCTGAACGCCCTTATTCTTCTCCTCCCTCGTCCTTCCCCATCCCGTCATTTCCGACCTCCCCTTTCTCCTCTATCTTCTCTTATGCCTTCATATCTGAACGCCCTTATTCTTCTCCTCCCTCGTCCTTCCCCATCCCGTCATTTCCGACCTCCCCTTTCTCCTCTATCTTCTCTTATGCCTTCATATCTGAACGCCCTTATTCTCCTCCTCCCTCGTCCTTCCCCATCCCGTCATTTCCGACCCCCCCTTTCTCCTCTATCTTCTCTTATGCCTTCATATCTGAACGCCCTTATTCTTCTCCTCCCTCGTCCTTCACCATCCCGTCATTTCCGACCCCCCCTTTCTCCTCTATCTTCACTTATGCCTTCATATCTGAACGCCCTTATTCTTCTCCTCCCTCGTCCTTCACCATCCCGTCATTTCCGACCCCCCCTTTCTCCTCTATCTTCTCTTATGCCTTCATATCTGAACGCCCTTATTCTTCTCCTCCCTCGTCCTTCACCATCCCGTCATTTCCGACCCCCCCTTTCTCCTCTATCTTCTCTTATGCCTTCATATCTGAACGCCCTTATTCTCCTCCTCCCTCGTCCTTCCCCATCCCGTCATTTCCGACCTCCCCTTTCTCCCCTATCTTCTCTTATGCCTTCATATCTGAACGCCCTTATTCTTCTCCTCCCTCGTCCTTCCCCATCCCGTCATTTCCGACCTCCCCTTTCTCCCCTATCTTCTCTTATGCCTTCATATCTGGACGCCCTTATTCTTCTCCTCCCTCGTCCTTCCCCATCCCGTCATTTCCGACCTCCCCTTTCTCCCCTATCTTCTCTTATGCCTTCATATCTGAACGCCCTTATTCTTCTCCTCCCTCGTCCTTCCCCATCCCGTCATTTCCGACCTCCCCTTTCTCCCCTATCTTCTCTTATGCCTTCATATCTGAACGCCCTTATTCTTCTCCTCCCTCGTCCTTCCCCATCCCGTCATTTCCGACCTCCCCTTTCTCCCCTATCTTCTCATATGCCTTCATATCTGAACGCCCTTATTCTTCTCCTCCCTCGTCCTTCCCCATCCCGTCATTTCCGACCCCCCCTGTTCTCCCCTATCTTCTCTTATGCCTTCATATCTGGACGCCCTTATTCTTCTCCTCCCTCGTCCTTCACCATCCCGTCATTTCCGACCCCCCCTTTCTCCCCTATCTTCTCTTATGCCTTCATATCTGAACGCCCTTATTCTTCTCCTCCCTCGTCCTTCACCATCCCGTCATTTCCGACCCCCCCTGTTCTCTCATATCTTCTCCTCTTTTCCCTTCATTTCTTAACCCCCCCCTTCTCCCTTATCTTCTTGTATTCCCTCATTTCCGACCCCCTTCCTCTTTTTTAACTTCTCTTCTTCCTTCACTTCTGAAACCCGTCTACTCTTGCTCCTCTCTGCCCCTCTGCCATTCCTTCAGACCACAAAGGAGTGCGCTCGTCACGGGTAGGTCCTCGGGTTCATGTGGGGCTTGCGCTCTCTCCTTTGTCACGATTAGGTCCTTGGGTTGAAGTAAGGTAGGCTGATTCGCGCTCTCTCTTTGTTTGGATTGCCATGTTTTTTCAGTACTGTTCACACTTTCTGCAACGGAGTGTGCTAGTTATGGGTAGGTCCACGAGATGAGAGGGGGGAGGGGAAGCGTTCTCTTTTTCTTTCAATCACCACGTTGTTTTTGTAACTTCCATGCTTTCTGCATTGGGACGCGCTTGTCACGGGCTCACGGGTAGGTTCACAGGTTCAAGTGGGGTCGTATTCTCTCTTGTGCACGGTTGTTTGCCTTTGGCGCATGATTGACTAATTTTGCAGGCCACCCTCAGACAATCTGTTTGCCCTTGTGCACGGTTGTTGAACTAAGGCAAATGATCGACTCCTGTTGTAGGCCACCCCCAGACGTCTGCGAGCTTTGACCGCCGGAGGACCGGAGGGTCGTCCGGTGGTGGTGGGACGCCTAGCGCCGCGGCCCGCCCCGCAGCGGTGTCTCGGGCTACTACGACGCCGCGGTCCGCAACAGTGGCAGTGGGAGCAGGGGCGGGGGCTCAGCAGCCGTCCGGGCGGGAGGACCAGAAATATCACGACATGGTGGTGTCGGAGATTATGGACCATGGGCAAAAGGTGGGTTGAGGGAAGTGGAGGGGCAAAAGGTGGGTTGAGGGGGGGGGGTGATGGGGCAGGGTGGCGGGAGCGGTGGGGGAACAGGGGAGGAGAAACCTTGGACATTGGACAGAATTTGGGCTGAGGGGACAGAGGCAGCAGTGAGGGTAATGGGGTGAATGGGTAACAGGTCGGGGGTGGGAGTGGGTCCGTGGGTGGGGTTCAACCGAAGGCTAAAAGCCTGGGAGTGGTTCGAAAATATATTTGGTGGCCACTGCTAAAATAAATGAACTTCGACTTTCCAATGGAAGTCATAATAATAATAATAATATTACGGGCAGGCCCGGCGGCCACCCATTATGCCGTAGCACTAGTTAGGCTACCTTGAAACATAGATTCAGCCTCAAAGAGCAAGTAGTGGCTTTTTATTCCGGATGTGGCCCCACCCTGGGTTACCCAGTACGGAAGTTCAGGATGGTTAAAGCGTACAGTGCGGATACGGGTACGCTACGGACAACATGGACGGACTGGTAGAAAATGGCCGATACGGGGTTTTCACGCGAGTATCGCGTACTGTATTGTTTACACGGTGCAGTTAACGGTACGGGATCAGGGTCCAAACGGCCGTGCTTTGTAACCCTGGCCCCACCTGACCCCAAGTCCACAATCCAGACGCGGATCTGTGGGGCCAGCTGTTTCTCAGGAAGCGGTTTAGACTGTTTTAGCCTTTTTTGATTTGCATGAATTACGTCAATACCTAATCCAGAACTAAGAGGATCGGTGTGGTAGGGGGTGGGGTCCTGTTGCCCATGGAAAAGGCGATATACATTTTATAAGGCAATCTACATTTTAGAAGTCGGTCTACATTTATAAAGCGATCTACATTTCATAAGGCGTTTTTCACTTGATACTTTATCATTAGCCTACACACACCAAGCAGGTCCCGGTACATATTTTGTTTGGAACAAAAAGAATGGACTATGTTAAATTCCCCCTCCCCCGTCGCCCTTCTCCCGTCCGTCAGGTCTCCTGGGATGATGTGGCAGGCCTCCGTACCGCCAAACAGGCACTACAAGAGGCTGTTGTACTGCCGACGCTCCGGTCAGATCTCTTCCAGGTGTGACCCGGCTACAGGGAAAGGGGACAGTCACGTTCACACAAGTGTGGCAAAAGCCTGCGGCAGAAACAAAGCCGTCAAGAAAGAACGCCGTCCTGCTTTTGATTCCTTCTTGGATCTGATCCAGCTGTCGTCATCGGTCCTACCTGTCACCATTGCCCGGCTCTTTTCAAAAAGGCTCCTGAGTAGCTGCTTCGTCGCTGGTATTTTGAATTCTAACATTTCGAATTCGAATTGCTGTGTGCAGGATCTAAGAGCTCCTGTTCGCAGCACCCTGCTCGTATGCGGCTTGGATTTTGAATCCGAGTGTTTTGATTGTACCGTATAAGATGTTTTGAATCTGAATCCTTGCCCCTGGTTGCGCAGTTGGCGACTGTCCGCTTGCTTTGCATTATAATTCGTGTTTCAAGTAGGGTATACAGTTGACCGTTTTGAATTTGATACTGAATCGCTGCCCACAGGGTCTAAGGGCTCCTGTGCGCGGCATCCTATTATACGGCCCGCCTGGAAATGGAAAGACGCTGCTAGGCAAGGTGGGTCCGCAGTGGGGTAGGGGCTGAGGGGGGGGTGAGGGGTGAGTGCTTAAACATAAGGTGGGTCCTCAGTGGGGTAGGGTCTGAGGGGGGGTGAGGGGGGAGTGCCTAAACATAAGGTGGGTCCTCAGTGGGGTAGAGTCTGAGGGGGGGTGAGGGGGGAGTGCCTACAAAATCTTGTGTTTGTGTTCCATTTCTGTGCCTTTCTGCCATTTTGTGTCTGTGTACGTTTTAGGCCTTTTTGCGCCTTCCGTGCATTTGTTGTTCCCGACATGCCTTTCTGCGTGCACCCCACACCCAAGACCTGACCATGAAGTGCCCAGGACTTGCCTCCCCCTGCCCCATCAGGCCCTGGCACATGAGGCCAAGGCATGCTTCTTTGTTGTGCCCCATGTGGGCCCTGTGCATTCTTGTGCTTTTAGAGCCTTTGTGCGCTCACCCCACACCCGCACCCACCCTGGGCCTATCCCCCCTGTCCCATTGAGCCCTGGCGCATGAGGCCAAGGCATGCTTCTTTGTTGTGCCCCATGTGGGCCCTGTGCATTCCTGTGCTTTTAGAGCCTTTGTGCGCTCACCCCACACCCGCACCCACCCTGGGCCTATCCCCCCTGTCCCATTGAGCCGTGGCGCATGAGGCCAAGGCATGCTTCTTTGTTGTGCCCCATGTGGGCCCTGTGCATTCCTGTGCTTTTAGAGCCCTTGTGCGCTCACCCCACACCCGCACCCACCCTGGGCCTATCCCCCGTCCCATTAAGCCCTGGCGCATGAGGCCAAGGCATGCTTCTTTGTTGTGCCCCATGTGGGCCCTGTGCATTCCTGTGCTTTTAGAGCCCTTGTGCGCTCACCCCACACCCGCACCCACCCTGGGCCTATCCCCCGTCCCATTAAGCCCCGGCACATGAGGCCAAGGCATGCTTCTTTGTTGTGCCCCATGTGGGCCATGTGCATTCCTGTGCTTTTAGAGCCCTTGTGCGCTCACCCCACACCCGCACCCACCCTGGGCCTATCCCCCGTCCCATTAAGCCCTGGCGCATGAGGCCAAGGCATGCTTCTTTGTTGTGCCCCATGTGGGCCCTGTGCATTCCTGTGCTTTTAGAGCCTTTGTGCGCTCACCCCACACCCGCACCCACTTTGGGCCTATCCCCCCTGCCCAATCAGGGCCCTGGTACATGAGGCCAAGGCATGCTTCTTTGTTGTGCCCCATGTGGGCCATGTGCATTCTTGTGCTTTTAGAGCCCTTGTGCGCTCACCCCACACCCGCACCCACCCTTGGCCTATCCCCCCTGTCCCATTAAGCCCTGGCGCATGAGGCCAAGGCATGCTTCTTTGTTGTGCCCCATGTGGGCCCTGTGCATTCTTGTGCTTTTAGAGCCTTTGTGCGCTCACCCCACACCCGCACCCACCCTGGGCCTATCCCCTGTCCCATTAAGCCCTGGCGCATGAGGCCAAGGCATGCTTCTTTGTTGTGCCCCATGTGGGCCATGTGCATTCCTGTGCTTTTAGAGCCTTCGTGCGCTCACCCCACACCCGCACCCACCCTGGGCCTATCCCCCCTGTCCCATTGAGCCCTGGCGCAAGAGGCCAAGGCATGCTTCTTTGTTGTGCCCCATGTGGGCCCTGTGCATTCCTGTGCTTTTAGAGCCCTTGTGCGCTCACCCCACACCCGCACCCACCCTGGGCCTATCCCCCGTCCCATTAAGCCCTGGCGCATGAGGCCAAGGCATGCTTCTTTGTTGTGCCCCATGTGGGCCCTGTGCATTCCTGTGCTTTTAGAGCCCTTGTGCGCTCACCCCACACCAGCACCCACCCTGGGCCTATCCCCCCTGTCCCATTGAGCCCTGGCGCATGAGGCCAAGGCATGCTTCTTTGTTGTGCCCCATGTGGGCCCTGTGCATTCCTGTGCTTTTAGAGCCCTTGTGCGCTCACCCCACACCAGCACCAACCCTGGGCCTATCCCCCCTGTCCCATTGAGCCGTGGCGCATGAGGCCAAGGCATGCTTCTTTGTTGTGCCCCATGTGGGCCCTGTGCATTCCTGTGCTTTTAGAGCCCTTGTGCGCTCACCCCACACCCGCACCCACCCTGGGCCTATCCCCCGTCCCATTAGGCCCTGGCGCATGAGGCCAAGGCATGCTTCTTTGTTGTGCCCCATGTGGGCCATGTGCATTCCTGTGCTTTTAGAGCCCTTGTGCGCTCACCCCACACCCGCACCCACCCTTGGCCTATCCCCCCTGTCCCATTGAGCCCTGGCGCATGAGGCCAAGGCATGCTTCTTTGTTGTGCCCCATGTGGGCCATGTGCATTCCTGTGCTTTTAGAGCCCTTGTGCGCTCACCCCACATCCGCACCCACCCTGGGCCTACCCCCCCTGTCCCATTAGGCCCTGGCGCATGAGGCCAAGGCATGCTTCTTTGCCATCAGCGCAAGCAGCCTGACCTCCAAGTGGGTGGGCGAAGGGGAGAAGCTGGTGCGGGCCCTGTTTAAGGTAAGCAGTTATGAGGTTGGAGGGGCGGGGGAGGGGGGTTGAGCCCTCAACGGAATTATTACTCTGTTCCAAGTGGGTGGGCGAAGGGGAGAGGCTGGTACGAGCCCTCTTTAAGGTAAGCGGTCATGTGGGGGGAAGGGAGGTACTGAGGTAAGGTGGCTGAGCCTAGAACTGGCAGCCTGGCCGCACAAAAATAAAGGTTGTGGGCAAGGGAGAGAGGTTTGTGTGGGTACTGGTCTTGGCGAGAGGTTATTACGGGGTTGGGGAGTTGGGGGGGTTGAGCCCTGAACTGGCTTGGTGCTACAAGCTGGCTTTATCTGTACCCTATCATGTTGCCTTGGTACTACAATCTAGCTTTACCTGTGCCTTATCGTGCCGCATTGTGCTGCCTTGGTACTGCCATCTGGCTTTATCTGTACCGTATCGTGCTGCCTGAGTGCTACAGTCCAGCTTGACCTGTTCCCTAGCGTCATGTATGTTGCTGCTTTGGTACTACAATCCGGCTTAATCTGTACCGTATCGTGCTGCCTGGGTTCTACAATCCGTCTTAATCTGTACTGTATCATACTGCCTTGGTACTACAATCCGGCTGAACTTGTACCGCATCATGCCTTATAGTTCGACCTTGCTTGCTCCCCGTATCATTCAAGGTTGCGTCTGAGCGTGCGCCCAGCATCATCTTTATCGATGAAATTGACAGCATTCTGTCAGCACGCAGCAGCGGGGAGAACGATGCCATGCGACGACTGAAGACGGAGTTCCTAGTGCAGGTGCGTGGAAGACTTAATGACTTGACTGAATGACTTGATGGCTTGGCTTTATGGCGTTTGAAATACTTTATGTTGTCCGGAGGTCTGTTTTCAAAAGGGGCGGAAGGATTGTTGTCTTGTGCGGGGAATTGAGGGGAGGGGCGGGGGCAGCAGTGGCGGGGACAACAAAGCCATGCGATGACTGGAGACGGAGTTCCTGATGCAGGTACATGAAGACTTTCTGTTGTCTGAAAACATGTTTTAAAGAACGGGTGGAAATATTGTTGTCTTGTGCGGGGAATGGAGGGGAGGGGGGCAGCGGCATCGGGGGGAACGATGCCATGCGATGACTGGACACGGAATTCCTGGTCCAGGTGAACGTAAAAGTACTTGATTATAGCAAATGTTACGTTGACAAATAATTTTTCGACTTCAAAACTTCAAAACGGGCAGCAAAAAGACAAGTTCAGGACTCAGGTTCGGCTCCCTGGTCCAGGTGGGTGAAAAGACTCATTTCAGCAATTCATGTCATTGAAAAAATCTAAGCTTGTAAAATCTGAGGGCAAGTGAAAGGAGTAGGTCAGGTCATTTACGGGAAATTGGGAAAGGGGCATCGACAGGGCCAATGCTGCCATGTGAAGGCTGGGGAGGGAGTCCCTGCTCCTGGTAAATTAAAAGGTTTGCATTCAGGGCCAATGCTGCCATGTGAAGGCTGGGGAGGGAGTCCCTGCTCCTGGTAAATTAAAAGGTTTGCTTGCAGGGCCAATGCTGCAATGTGAACATGGAAAAGACTTGTGCACGTTTTTGTATGGGGAATGGGGAAATGGGCGTTAGTTGGGCTAACGCTGACATGTGACCATTCAAGATGGAATTCCTGTCCAGGTAAAATGCTGGATAGTGTGAAAGTGAAAACTCTTCGGCGATTCTTGTGCGTCGAAAAACTTGTCAACTTCTAAAACTTCAAAAAGGGCGAGTGATAACTGAATTGTCGAGCCCCACAGAAAAGGCAGTTGTACCACAGTTGTACCGGTATGTCACCGACTGCAATATTAAAAAATGTATTATACAATTGAAAACTGCGGTTTTGTAACCGCAGTTTGACGGTGTGATGGGCGGCGATGACCGCGTGGTGGTGGTGGGTGCGACCAACAGACCTGCTGAGCTGGACGACGCGGTGCGCCGGAGGCTGGTCAAGAGGTGAGTGCTTGTAAGAAAGAAAGAAAATTACGCCCCGCTGGGGCGCGAGGGTTTTGGAACAGCTCGGCATTGGCTTAGGCCTCGTCCGCGCTGTAAGCGTGCTTGTAACTCCCCAGGAGCCCCCCTGCATAACTCCGAAGTAACTCCACTTCATATGTCCCATACAACTCCTATGTTACTTCTCACTGTAATCCGCCCTGTAACTCCCATAAGGTACTTCCCAAGCAACTTGCCTGCATAACTCACCGTGCAACTCTTCCCTGTGTAACTCCTCTCTGTTACTTTCCCTGTAACTCTTCCCTGCGTAACTCCTATGTGTAACTCCTCCTGTAATTCTTCCTTTTTGTTGATCCCCTTGCTACTCTTCCCACACTATTCCCACGCTAGTTTCAGGATGTACATCGCCTTACCCGATCAGGAGAGCCATCTTGCTGTACTGAGACACAAGTGTACCTTAAACCCTTAACCCTACCCCCCCCCCTAAAATGCCCCAGCGTAACTCCTCCCACAACTCTTTCTCATGTAACTCCTCCATGCAACTCCCCCTAAAACTCTTCCCTGCATAACTGCTCCCAGTAACTCCTCTTGTAACTCTTCCCTGTGGAATTGTTTCCTGGAAAAAATCCTTGGAAATCCTCCCTGTATCTGCACCCCGTTACTCCCCCTATAACTCCCCTGTACCTCTACTGTAACCTACTCTTAGACCCCCTCATTTCTCTTTCCACACTTTTGTTGCAGGATCTACATCCCTTTACCCGACGAGGAGAGCCGCCTTGCTGTCCTGAAACATCTGCTCAAGGGCCAAACCGGACTCAGGGGAAAAGACCTGGCAAAGGTGGTCCGGGCAACAGGTGGGGCTTAGGGTTGAGGGTGACAGGTGGAGTTGAGGATTGAGGGTTGAAGGTAACAGGTGGGGTTAAGGGTTTAGGGTAACAAGTGGGGTTAAGGGTTTAGGGTAATAGGTGGAATTGAGGGTTGAGGGTAACAGGTGGGGTCAAGGGTTAAGGGTAACAGGTGGAATTGAGGTTTGAGGGTAACAGGTGGGGTTTAGGGTTTAGGGTAACAGGTGGGGTCAAGGGTTAAGGGTAACAGGTGGAATTGAGGGTTGAGGGTAACGATGGGGGTTTAGGGTTGTGGGCAATACACTTTGCAGGCTCTGCTTCAGTCTTTATGAAGTGGCGGACGCAAGGGACTGGATACAGACAAGGGGGGCAGATTACAGGTGAGGATTAGGGCAACAGGTGGGGTTTAGGGCAACAGGTGGGGTTTAGGGCAACAGGTGGGGTTTAGGGCAACAGGTGGGGTTTAGGGCAACAGGTGGGGTTTAGGGCAACAGGTGGGGTTTAGGGCAACAGGTGGGGTTTAGGGCAACAGGTGGGGTTTAGGGCAACAGGTGGGGTTTAGGGCAACAGGTGGGGTTAAGGGCAACAGGTGGGGTTTAGGGCAACAGGTGGGGTTTAGGGCAACAGGTGGGGATTAGGGCAACAGGTGGGGTTTAGGGCAACAGGTGGGGTTTAGGGCAGCAGGTGGGGTTTAGGGCAACAGGTGGGGTTTAGGGCAACAGGTGAGGATTAGGGCAACAGGTGGGGTTTAGGGCGACAAGGGGGGGTTTAGGGCAACAGGTGGAGTTTAGGGCAGCAGGTGGGGTTTAGGGCAACAGGTGGGGTTTAGGGCAACAAGTGGGGTTTAGGGCAACATATGGGGTTTAGGGCAACAGGTGGGGTTTAGGGCAACAGGTGGGGTTAAGGGCAACAGGTGGGGTTTAGGGCAACAGGTGGGGTTTAGGGCAACAGGTGGGGATTAGGGCAACAGGTGGGGTTAGGGCAGCAGGTGGGGTTTAGGGCAACAGGTGGGGTTTAGGGCAGCAGGTGGGGTTTAGGGCAACAGGTGGGGTTTAGGGCAACAGGTGGGGTTTAGGGCAACATATGGGGTTTAGGGCAACAGGTGGGGTTTAGGGCAACAGGTGGGGTTTAGGGCAGCAGGTGGGGTTTAGGGCAGCAGGTGGGGTTTAGGGCAACAGGTGGGGTTTAGGGCAGCAGGTGGGGTTTAGGGCAACAGGTGGGGTTTAGGGCAACAGGTGGGGTTTAGGGCAACAGGTGGGGTTTAGGGCAACAGGTGGGGTTTAGGGCAACAGGTGGGGTTTAGGGCAACAGGTGGGGTTTAGGGCAACAGGTGGGGTTTAGGGCAACAGGTGGGGTTTAGGGCAACAGGTGGGGTTTAGGGCAACAGGTGGGGTTTAGGGCAACAGGTGGAGTTTAGGGCAGCAGGTGGGGTTGAGGGCAAAAGGTGGGGTTTAGGGCAACATATGGGGTTTAGGGCAACAGGTGGGGTTTAGGGCAACAGGTGGGGTTTAGGGCAACAGGTGGGGTTTAGGGCAACAGGTGGGGTTTAGGGCAACAGGTGGGGTTTAGGGCAACAGGTGGGGTTAAGGGCAACAGGTGGGGTTTAGGGCAACAGGTGGGGTTTAGGGCAACATATGGGGCATAGGGCAACATGTGGGGTTTAGGGCAACAGGTGGGGTTTAGGGCAACAGGTGGGGTTTAGGGCAGCAGGTGGGGTTTAGGGCAACAGGTGGGGTTTAGGGCAGCAGGTGGGGTTTAGGGCAACAGGTGGGGTTTAGGGCAACAGGTGGGGTTTAGGGCAACAGGTGGAGTTTAGGGCAGCAGGTGGGGTTGAGGGCAAAAGGTGGGGTTTAGGGCAACATATGGGGTTTAGGCCAACAGGTGGGGTTCAGGGCAACAGGTGGGGTTTAGGGCAACAGGTGGGGTTTAGGGCAACATATGGGGTTTATGGCAACATGTGGGGTTAGGGCAACAGGTGGGGTTTAGGGCAGCAGGTGGGGTTTAGGGCAACAGGTGGGGTTTAGGGCAACAGGTGGGGTTTAGGGCAACAGGTGGGGTTTAGGGCAACAGGTGGGGTTTAGGGCAGCAGGTGGGGTTTAGGGCAACAGGTGGGGGTTAGGGCAACAGGTGGGGTTTAGGGCAACATATGGGGTTTAGGGCAACATGTGGGGTTTAGGGCAGCAGGTGGGGTTTAGGGCAGCAGGTGTGGTTTAGGGCAACAGGTGGGGTTTAGGGCAACAGGTGTGGTTTAGGGCAACAGGTGGGGTATAGGGCAACAGGTGGGGTATAGGGCAACAGGTGGAGTTTTAGGGCAACAGGTGGGGTTTAGGGCAACAGGTGGGGTTTAGGGCAACAGGTGGGGTTTAGGGCAACAGGTGGGGTTTAGGGCAACAGGTGGGGGTTAGGGCAACAGGTGGGGTTTAGGGCAACAGGTGGGGTTAAGGGCAACAGGTGGGGTTTAGGGCAACATATGGGGTTTAGGGCAGCAGGTGGGGTTTAGGGCAGCAGGTGGGGTTTAGGGCAACAGGTGGGGTTTAGGGCAACATATGGGGTGTAGGGCAACAGGTGCGGTGTAGGGCAACAGGTGGGGTTTAGGGCAACAGGTGGGGTTTAGGGCAACAGGTGGGGTTTAGGGCAACATATGGGGTTTAGGGCAACAGGTGGAGTTTAGGGCAACAGGTGGGGTTTAGGGCAACAGATGGGGTTTAGGGCAACAGGTGTGGTTTAGGGCAACATGTGGGGTTTAGGGCAACAGGTGGGGTTTAGGGCAACAGGTGGGGTACAGGGCAACAGGTGTGTGATACACTTTGCGGGTTCTGTAGTTTACCTGTTTTTGAGGGTCGGACTCTGGGAACATGGTCCGGAGAAGGTGGTTAGGGGTACAGGTAGGGGTGGAAGGGGAACAAATCCAAAATAAGCTTATCAGCTATTTAGCATACCAGTGGTTCTGTCGCCTTATGAGAACGCTAGGAAAGTTTAGATAATGAAACACGCCCCGACCACGCGTGAATCTGTCCGGCACATCTATCCTGAGGGGTATCAGCCAGTCCAGGCGGCATGCCTAAATGGGCATGCCGTGCGGCACTAAGCCATCAATTAAAGTAGCAGCGTCAGTACCCAACTGAGATCGCTACAGGTTCAATTGAAAAGTGTGCTAGGTACAGCGAATTGTATTATTTGTCAAAAAAAACGGTATGTTTTGCATCATGAAAAGTGACCTCCTTTTGCTTCCACACTCCTCTGCTCCTAACCACGATTTAAAAAGAAGGAGCAGAGGTCGAGTGGCACTAATGGTATAGCTGAATCGTTGCTGAATCGTAGCTGAATCGTAGTTGAATCGTAGCTGAGTATTATCAGTGCCTAATTCCCCCCTCAGTAGTATCAGCATACAAATCTATTTGTATATGATCTTCGTATAAGTTATTTAACAAATCCATGCACTGGCTGCAGCCCCCCTGACCCCCCTCCCCTAGTGCTCCTTCAGTGCGAGGCAGACCCCCTTTGGGTGGCAGCCGCTGGGTGGCAGTCGCTGGGTGGCAGCCGCTGGGTGGCTTGCACTGGCCCTAAGGGAACGAAACCTTGACCAGCCCACGGCTTATGGTTCGAGCTGCAGGCCTCACTGCCCCAGGCCCCCTCGGTTGTTGGTCACGATGTACCTTAAGTGTAGCTTGAGTGTAGGGGGATTGTTGCTGCAGGCCCATAATGTAAGCAGTGCCGGACCCTACGCCCTCCCTGCTCCCAGCTGGATACAGCGCCACTGACCACACTTCCCCCTGTGGTGTGCCTGAATTATAGCTCAATGGTAGCTTAGATGTGGCTGGTGTGTAGCTGAAGACCCATCATGTAATCATTGCTTAGCCCCCTCCAGTGGCCACAGCTGGCTGCAACACCCCTGACTACACTCCCCCTGTGATATGCCTGAATTGTAGATGTGTAGCTGAATTGTAGCTGACGCGTGGCTGGTGTGTAACTGAATTGTAGCTGACGCCCCATCATGTAATCAGTGCTTAGCCCCCCCTCAGTGGCCACAGGTGGCTGTAGCACCCTGACCACACTCCCCCCTGTGATATGCCTGAATGGTAGCTGGATTGTAGCTGGTTTGTAGCTGAATTCCGGCTGACGACTCATTATTTGAGCAGTGCCTGCCCCCCCCCCCCCCCCCCCCCCCCGCCCACACACACACACTGCTCCCAGCTGGATACAGAGCCCCTGACCTCACACACGCCCATGATGTGGCTGAATTGTAGCTGAAGACCCATCATGTAATCAGTGCCCAGCCCCCCTCGGTGGCCCCGGTTAGCTGCAGCACCCCTGACCACCACCACCCTGTGATCTGCCTGAATGGTAGCTGAAGAGTAGCTGGTTTATAGCTCAATTCTGGCTGACGACTCGTCATTTAATCAGTGCCTGCCCCCCCCCCACCAGCACCACCACACACAACACCCTGCTCCCAGCTGGATACAGCGCCTGTGCCCTCACACACGCCCATGATGTGGCCGAATCGTACCTGAATCGAGGCTGAAGTTCCATCGTGTAATTAGTGCCTAACTCTCCCGACACCCTGCTCCCAGCTGAATACAGCGCCTCTTGACCTTACGCCCCTCCAAAATGTGGCTGAAGTGTAGCTGAAGTGTAGCTGAATTATATTTCCGGCCCTCTCCCCCCCCCATTTCTCCCAGCTGGATACAGTGCATCTGATCTGACAGCGCTCTGCAAGGAGGCGGCCATGGGACCTATACGAGAGATCGGGCCTGAGATGCTGGCAAAGTGCGTGACAGGGGGGATGGTAGGGTTCAGGGAAACCCTGTCATGCTGGCAAAGTATGTGACAGGGGGGGCGGTAGGGTTCAGGGAAACCCTGTCATGCTGGCAAAGTGCGTGACAGGGGGGGCGGTAGGGTTCAGGGAAACCCTGCCATGCTGGCAAAGTATGTGACAGGGGGGGCGGTAGGGTTCAGGGAAACCCTGTCATGCTGGCAAAGTATGTGACAGGGGGGGCGGTAGGGTTCAGGGAAACCCTGCCATGCTGGCAAAGTATGTGGCAGGGGGGGCGGTAGGGTTCAGGGAAACCCTGCCATGCTGGCAAAGTATGTGACAGGGGGGGCGGTAGGGTTCAGGGAAACCCTGCCATGCTGGCAAAGTATGTGGCAGGGGGGGCGGTAGGGTTCAGGGAAACCCTGCCATGCTGGCAAAGTATGTGACAGGGGGGGCGGTAGGGTTCAGGGAAACCCTGCCATGCTGGCAAAGTATGTGACAGGGGGGGGCGGTAGGGTTCAGGGAAACCCTGCCATGCTGGCAAAGTATGTGGCAGGGGGGGCGGTAGGGTTCAGGGAAACCCTGTCATGCTGGCAAAGTATGTGGCAGGGGGGGCGGTAGGGTTCAGGGAAACCCTGTCATGCTGGCAAAGTATGTGGCAGGGGGGACGGTAGGGTTCAGGGAAACCCTGCCATGCTGGCAAAGTATGTGACAGGGGGGGCGGTAGGGTTCAGGGAAACCCTGTCATGCTGGCAAAGTGTGTGACAGGGGGGGCGGTAGGGTTCAGGGAAACCCTGCCATGCTGGCAAAGTATGTGACAGGGGGTGCGGTAGGGTTCAGGGAAACCCTGCCATGCTGGCAAAGTATGTGACAGGGGGGACGGTAGGGTTCAGGGAAACCCTGTCATGCTGGCAAAGTGTGTGACAGGGGGGGCGGTAGGGTTCAGGGAAACCCTGTCATGCTGGCAAAGTGTGTGACAGGGGGGGCGGTAGGGTTCAGGGAAACCCTGCCATGCTGGCAAAGTATGTGACAGGGGGGGCGGTAGGGTTCAGGGAAACCCTGTCATGCTGGCAAAGTATGTGGCAGGGGGGGCGGTAGGGTTCAGGGAAACCCTGTCATGCTGGCAAAGTGTGTGACAGGGGGGTGGTAGGGTTCAGGGAAACCCTGCCATGCTGGCAAAGTATGTGACAGGGGGGGCGATAGGGTTCAGGGAAACCCTGTCATGCTGGCAAAGTATGTGACAGGGGGGGCGGTAGGGTTCAGGGAAACCCTGTCATGCTGGCAAAGTATGTGGCAGGGGGGGCGGTAGGGTTCAGGGAAACCCTGCCATGCTGGCAAAGTATGTGACAGGGGGGGGCGGTAGGGTTCAGGGAAACCCTGCCATGCTGGCAAAGTATGTGGCAGGGGGGGCGATAGGGTTCAGGGAAACCCTGTCATGCTGGCAAAGTATGTGACAGGGGGGGCGGTAGGGTTCAGGGAAACCCTGTCATGCTGGCAAAGTATGTGGCAGGGGGGGCGGTAGGGTTCAGGGAAACCCTGCCATGCTGGCAAAGTATGTGACAGGGGGGGGGCGGTAGGGTTCAGGGAAACCCTGCCATGCTGGCAAAGTATGTGGCAGGGGGGGCGGTAGGGTTCAGGGAAACCCTGTCATGCTGGCAAAGTATGTGGCAGGGGGGGCGGTAGGGTTCAGGGAAACCCTGTCATGCTGGCAAAGTATGTGGCAGGGGGGACGGTAGGGTTCAGGGAAACCCTGCCATGCTGGCAAAGTATGTGACAGGGGGTGCGGTAGGGTTCAGGGAAACCCTGCCATGCTGGCAAAGTATGTGACAGGGGGGACGGTAGGGTTCAGGGAAACCCTGTCATGCTGGCAAAGTGTGTGACAGGGGGGGCGGTAGGGTTCAGGGAAACCCTGTCATGCTGGCAAAGTGTGTGACAGGGGGGGCGGTAGGGTTCAGGGAAACCCTGCCATGCTGGCAAAGTATGTGACAGGGGGGGCGGTAGGGTTCAGGGAAACCCTGTCATGCTGGCAAAGTATGTGGCAGGGGGGGCGGTAGGGTTCAGGGAAACCCTGTCATGCTGGCAAAGTGTGTGACAGGGGGGGGGGGGTAGGGTTCAGGGAAACCCTGCCATGCTGGCAAAGTATGTGGCAGGGGGGGCGGTAGGGTTCAGGGAAACCCTGCCATGCTGGCAAAGTATGTGGCAGGGGGGACGGTAGGGTTCAGGGAAACCCTGCCATGCTGGCAAAGTATGTGACTGGGGGGCGGTAGGGTTCAGGGAAACCCTGCCATGCTGGCAAAGTGCGTGACAGGGGGGCGGTAGGGTTCAGGGAAACCCTGTCATGCTGGCAAAGTGTGTGACAGGGGGGGCGGTAGGGTTCAGGGAAACCCTGTCATGCTGGCAAAGTATGTGACAGGGGGGCGGTAGGGTTCAGGGAAACCCTGTCATGCTGGCAAAGTATGTGACAGGGGGGGCGGTAGGGTTCAGGGAAACCCTGCCATGCTGGCAAAGTATGTGACAGGGGGGCGGTAGGGTTCAGGGAAACCCTGTCATGCTGGCAAAGTATGTGACAGGGGGGGCGGTAGGGTTCAGGGAAACCCTGTCATGCTGGCAAAGTATGTGGCAGGGGGTGCGGTAGGGTTCAGGGAAACCCTGTCATGCTGGCAAAGTATGTGACAGGGGGTGCGGTAGGGTTCAGGGAAACCCTGTCATGCTGGCAAAGTATGTGACAGGGGGTGCGGTAGGGTTCAGGGAAACCCTGTCATGCTGGCAAAGTATGTGACAGGGGGGGCGGTAGGGTTCAGGGAAACCCTGTCATGCTGGCAAAGTATGTGACAGGGGGTGCGGTAGGGTTCAGGGAAACCCTGTCATGCTGGCAAAGTATGTGGCAGGGGGGGCGGTAGGGTTCAGGGAAACCCTGTCATGCTGGCAAAGTATGTGGCAGGGGGGGCGGTAGGGTTCAGGGAAACCCTGCCATGCTGGCAAAGTATGTGGCAGGGGGGGCGGTAGGGTTCAGGGAAACCCTGTCATGCTGGCAAAGTATGTGACAGGGGGGGCGGTAGGGTTCAGGGAAACCCTGTCATGCTGGCAAAGTATGTGACAGGGGGGCGGTAGGGTTCAGGGAAACCCTGCCATGCTGGCAAAGTATGTGGCAGGGGGGGCGGTAGGGTTCAGGGAAACCCTGTCATGCTGGCAAAGTATGTGACAGGGGGGGCGGTAGGGTTAAGGTTCCCGAAGCCCTGCCATTCTGGCATGATATGTTACAGGGGTTTAGGTTTCCCGAAGCCCTGCCAGATTCCAGGGGAGTTCTGCATTGGGGTTTTGGCAATCAGGCCGTGCTGACACAGCATCCATCAGTTGCGTTATAGGTTAAGGTTATAGCTGTCCTTCCATGCTGGCAGTGCTCCAGGGAGGCAAGGCGTCTATTACTGTTCAGTTGTGTGTGAACCAGATCGCATTGGCTGGCCTGCAGCCAGTGGCCCAAGCGGGAGGGCTCGCTGCACCCCCCAGGCCCTGGGCTGCAGGCTGGCTGGCTGGCAGGCTGGCTGGGCTGGCCGGCCGGCAGGTTGGCTGGTAGGCTGGCTGGCTGGGCTGGCTGGCTGGCAGGCTGGCTGGCTGGCTGAGTGGCTGGCAGGCTGGCTGGCAGGCGTGCAGGCTGGCTGGCAGGCGGGCTGGGCTGGCTGGCTGGCAGGCGGGCTGGCTGGCTGGCTGAGTGGCCCGAGCTGGCTGAGGGCACGCTGCACCCCTCCACCCCCTTGGCTGCTGGCCGTGATGTAGCTGAATTGTAGCTGAATCACCCTGGAATAGGCAATGGCCTGCTTTAGAATATGGATAGGCGGCAGGCCCTGGAGTGGAGAGCGATAGCTCTTCGTAAGCAATGTGTGGGGTTTGTGAGGGGATGCTGCAACTGCAGCTGAAGTGTGGGGCTGACGATAGGGACCCTCTCTCTTCCATTTGCCAGTTCACTTTCCTCCCCCTCCTTAATGTTCCCTGCCCTGGCCTTACAGTTCATTTTCATCCAGTCCTGCTGGACAATCGCGTGATCATGTCACTATCATGTCACTATGTGATGTCAGCTGACATGTGGGGCTGATGGGCCATTTGACAGCCCTCCCACTCCCCTCTTTTTCTTCCATCTCTAATTCTCTTCCAGACAATTTCTGTGGGGTGATTGCGTGATTATGTGATTATTTCTGTCTTGCCCTGCGATCCTCTGATTCGTCTCCCTTTCTCCTGCGATCCTCTCACTCAGTTCCTCTCGCCTTACGATCATGTCACTCTTTTCCCCATGCACATCAATGCTCACACCATTTCCCCTCGTCCCACGCCCCTTCCACTCTTTCCCCTTGCCCAGGGATCCAAACACTCTTATCCCCTTGCCAAGCCCCGCTACTATCTTCCAGTATGTCTGCTAGCGCCGATTATCCTGTATGGTTTACGGCCGCGCTCTTGGTCACCCCCCCCCCCTCCCTCCCCTTTGCTCCCTCCTAGAGTATCCGCGCTCTTGGCCACCCCACTCTCTCCCTCCCGTTTGCTCCCTCCCAGAGTATCCGCAAGCGCCATCCGCCCCATTCTCTTGGACGATTTCGCGGCCGCGCTCCTGGTCATCAAACCTAGCTGTGACCCAAAGGCGCTGGAGGAGCTAGAGGAGTGGACAAAGCAGTACGGAGTGCAGTGAGGATCAGTCCCCATGATGCTGGGTGAGATCTGTCCAGCCTGCAGCACAGATCCAGATCCAGAGATCTCTATGTGCAGATCCGGTTTCAAAAGTAATAAGTTCAGGTCCAGAAATCTTCGTCCAGATCTGGTCAAAATGGTGTGCTTGCATGCATGCAGTGCGATGTATATAGATCTAGATCTGCCTGCGGGAATCAGGCTTGCATGGTTAGGCAGCGCCTTTGATTAGCCTCGGGAAGTGGCCACACTTCCTCGTGCCGATGATTGGGCTCGGAAAGTGGCCAACACTATTTTGTGCCGATGATTTGACTCATACTGGCCTCATACTGGCCATGCTGGCCAACAGTCGCACACGGTGGCTGAACATGTACCTGATGTCCATGCTGATGGTCCTCACGTCATGGGAGGGCTGCTCAGGAGAGGTCGGACTCAGTGTGTCCTAGTACTCGACTGCTCAAGGTGTTAGGGGGGGACCCATCCCAGCTCAGTTTTTGAGCCTTGGTACTCTAGATCCGGAGGTCTTATCACCGCCTGCCTGTAACGTATCTCTGATGGGAACAAACTTGCATCTTGTAAGATATATATAAGGTAGATAATTCTGGTAATTTCCTCTTCTGGCCGCAAGCCAATCATGGCTTGGCCCTTCCCCTTTTTCCGCATTGATAGGAAAGCAATGCAGGGCCAGAGCCCAATCGGTGTTTCCAGGCTGCACCTTGGCTTCATTCAATCTCATCCTCTCGGCAGAACATGATATTAGACTCCCTCTCTGTGTTCTGACACTGCATGGCACATGGCGCATGGCATCGCATGGTGCATGCCTGCATGGCACATTGTGACATGACTTGAGGCACGTGGTGCGTATCTTGGTAGCACAATGTGGTTAGACTGAGCCGTATCGTGATGCCTTTGTCGTACAGTCTGGCTTGACCTAGGCTGTATCATGCCTGATCGTGTCTCTCTCGCACATAGTGCATACCGATGGGTGCATGGAGTCATTATGCCCCCCCAATTTCCCCCTTAGCCTTCAGCTTTTTCACTGGCGCCTGGATCTTTTTGAAATACTTGCCGAAAAGGCGAAATGGGTGTGGATGCGTACAGTGCACGCTGCAACAACAGACAAATACCGGCCGGGTGCACTGGCGGTATGGCGGTAAATCGTATGGAGAATCCTCGCTAGGAAGAAAGGGAAGACAGAATATTCGTTCTCATAAGAAAGAAGTGCTGCTGCGTGGCTTGAATATAGTCTCGGTCAGACTCCTCGCTGTCTACGCACCGGCCACCGAGCCACAGCACCGCCGAACAGCCAGCAGGCAAGTTGCTGCAGTCGTAGATGAGGACGGATGTCGCTAGTCCACGGCTACCAAATTCTTTGATACAGCTGGTTCGACATGTGTATATGTGCTGTGCTCGTGTGCACCTGCAAGATGCACCCAGTGTGCATGGAATTTGCTCGACGGGAATTTTCAAGGTCGGGCAAGGGGACGTCCGTCACACTTCCGTTGCCAAAGTGTGGACATACCGGAAGTTAAACACGACATTCGAATCCCGGTCGTAAGCACAAGGAAGCACCTCAGCATTCCATCCTCCTCTTCCTTACTCAAAATAATCGCCAACGTACCGGTTGGTTACGCAATACGCCTTATAAGCGCTGTCCGTCCGTAATTAGTGAATCCCTCGCTCGACGAGCGAGATGAAGAGCCGATTCGCGAAGCCGGGAGGCCCACAGTCGTCCAACAGCAAGAGCAACAATCAGCGCAATTCGAACGCTGACAGCAGGAACAGTAATATGTCAAAAACAAGCGGCGTCGTGGACTACACCGCATCTGACGCTGGCGCTGCTGCTTCCGACAAGGACCGCACACGAAGCTCTCCCGCCCGCCTATCTTCCCCACATGTGCAACACCAGCAACAGGAGCAACAACACGGCGACAGGTCCACCTCCGTGTACAGCGACACCGGCAACAGCTTCTTCTCCAGCTCCCATCAGGATGAAAAAGCTGCCCACGGGTCGAGCAGGACATCTTCCGCGCTCCCAGCAGCTGCTGCTGGCGGTGAGTCGTATCATCCGCGTGCAATGCCGTACGACTCGTATGGCGAAATCGCGCACCGCGCGTCTGAGGAGATCACGCCTGCTCCCGACTCCGGTCGATTCGATTCATACCGCGACAGCGCCAGACCCCTGACCACACCGGACAGGCTGGTGAGCGGCATGCTCAACTCAACAGTCGGTTCCGCGTTGTTCCACAGCTCCAACTCTTCCATGAAATCTCAGCAACAGCAACAGGATGACATGTACCACAGCAACGGCGGCATGAAGGATGCGAGCGCCAGCCCCTACCGCGCCCCCTCAGACAGCTTTGCCTTTTCGGAGGCTGCTACGGATGTGACGGTGAGATCTTGATCTGCTCCTGGCCTCGGCCCATAATGCGCTGTCTGTGAGATTCGCCTGCTAGTACCATGTGACGGAGTCACATGGTACTGACCTGCAATGCCCCTTAGCCTAGATCCTGAACCCTTAACCCTGAATACTCTGAGCATGTTGAACCAGTAACAGTAAAAGGGCGGGCTGTTCGTGAACTCCTGAAAACTGATGCTAATAACACAGTTGGGGCCACAGCCCTGAGCTGCACTACTCCTTTGACTCCTATGTCCCAGAGAGGTTTAGTTTCCATTATTTTTACCCTGTACCTCATCCGCTGGCTCTGGCCCTGGCCTTTTCCCCCCTCACACACACCTATGAACCTACGGTACAGGCAACGATAACCCTGGCCCTGCCCTTCTATTTTTCTATCCCCTCCCCCCTTTCAGAGGACCCCGACCAGGTCGCGCTCGCCAGAGCCCCCCTCACCCTCCCAGAGCCAGCGCCCCGACCCCGGCTCCAACCCAAGCACCGCCCGCTACCAATCTGGCGCCCTCAGCTCCCGGCACGGCGGCTCACCTCCCAGAAGCCCAACCGAGTCCGCAGTCTCGCTCCCCAGCACGGCACGCTACCCGAGCCCGCAGCGCAGCATGTCCGCCCGCCCACCTAGCTATGACTCAACAGCGGCGAGGCTCCCTGCTCCGGGCGGCGGTCAAGCTTCCGGCGAAGAGCCCGGATTGCCTGCCGTTCGGCCCCGCCTCATTGCCTCCTTCCCGGGACCATCGGGGGAGGATGCAGCAGGTAACACGGGGGGGATTCTGACGGGGTAACGTAAGTGTGGTAAAATAAGTGTGAATCTTGACGCAAAGTAAAACACAGGCGAGCAGGAAGGGTCACTTTTGTTGCCTTTATGGGGGAGGATGCAGCAGGTGACACCGGGGAGATGCGCACGATGGTAAAAAGAAGTAGAAGTATTACGCCCCCCTAGGGGCGGGCGGGTTGAGGGAAGCCATATCCGCACCGTGACCGTCAGGGAGATTTGTACCTTGGTCACATAAGTGTGAATATTGACGCAAAGGAAACACACAGGCGGGCAGGAGGTCGATTTCTGTGCCTTAACGAGGTCCCGCATGGCCTTTCCAGTTTATCCGCCTGGATATCGAAATTGCATCAGTCCCCCCCCTGATTGGTGTCGTTTTGCATGCCACAGGCAGGGCGGCCAGCCGAGGCAGCAGCACCAGCAGCACGGGCAGCGGGCCGCTCCGCCGCCGCCGCGCGCTGAGTGACCTCACAGGCGCACCCCCCCTCGTGTGCTGGCTGTACGCCGGCCGGCAGCAGCAGCAGCAGCAGCAACAGCTGCTGGCGGCGCAGCAGCAAGCCGGCGCAGGAAGTGGCGCAATGGAAGCTTTGAGGCGAGACACTGCGAGCACTGTTGCATCTGGAGCAAACAGCATGTTCCTCATGGGCCTGCCATCCTTGACTCAAGGTACCTGTCTATTCGCAAGGGCTTCAGGGCGATGGTTTGCACTATACCTTGATTGGTCTGTTGCCAGTTGCCCAAGCAGCAGGGTGCATCAAGCCCTGCAAGCCATATAGGATGTGTTGTAGCTGAATTGTAGCTGAAGCACTTATTAATGAGCAGTGGGGAGCAAATGATAGCGACCCCCATGCCTTGACTGATGGTCTGAAGTCCGAACGGCACGGTATGCTGCAGCGCCACGATGCATGTCCAATGCGCGGAAGTCTTAGACAAGCATATAAACTTGCGTTTCTTTTCCATCATGAACGCTCACTCCCGTTTCGCCTAGTTGAGAGAATGATGTTATTTTCCAGCGCCCCCAGGCGCCTTAGAGGGAGTGTTGTCCCAGAACACTGGGACAAAACTCGAAAATGGGAATGGTGGAACTTCGTGGAAGTTTGAATTTGATCATTTGTTTGCTAAATTTGACCCATCCATGTGTTTGTCTTCCCATGCTCAGGCGCCTCTGATGGAGGCCTGTACCTCACCACCGGAACATCGTTTCCCACCAGCCTGCCAGGATCCAGCTACGGCACCATGACCGGCCCTTTCTCATCGCAAATGGGTTTACCGCCTGGCGGTACTGATTCCTCATACAGTGGTGTACTGCCTGCCGGAGCCGTGCGTGGCCTGCCAGGCGGTACGGGCTCCTCATACGGCCTCACTTCTGAGGTGGCCGTGTTGCAGCAGTTGCTCACAGAGAAGGACAGCATGCTCACCACGGCGCTGCTGGTGAGGACGCGGATGAGGCGTTTCTGTGTTTGGTCACATCATATTTTAACATACCTGCATGGGCCATATGGCTATAGGAGGTCCTGAAGAATTTGGCTTTAAGTCGTAATGCTGTCATTCTGGGTATGGAATCTAACCTGATAACATCAAGATGCCGCAAGTCAAATGCTGTTACCCTGCTCCCCCCCTCAGGAGCTGTAGTGTTGGTGGTGAGGACGCAGATGAGCCATTGTGATGTCTGATCATATTTCATTCAACATTAAGTATGAAGATACCGCAAATCAAATGTTGTTGCCCTGCTCACCCCCTCAGGAGCTGGAAATTGTCGGCAGCTTGGTGCACCTCAGAGAGCGCGTGACCACCCTGAAGATGCAGGCGAGTGGATAAATAAATAGTTCAAAGGTGTCTACCAGTCACCTCTTCACTATTTGGTAGCATTGAAGCACCTTGT
Organism: Limnomonas spitsbergensis; assembly: GCA_037349105.1. Lineage (NCBI taxonomy): Eukaryota > Viridiplantae > Chlorophyta > Chlorophyceae > Chlamydomonadales > Limnomonas > Limnomonas spitsbergensis. The sequence goes on from JAYJMM010000047.1 coordinate 108,930, forward strand.
TTTTGCGCACCAGCCCCACCTCAGAGAGCGCGTGACCACCCTGACGATGCAGGCGAGTGGATAAATAAATAAGAAACACCATACCGTATGGTACTGGTAGCGTTAGTGCGTCATGTTCGCACGTTGGTGTGCACCGGCGCACCCTCCGGGGGCTGCCGGGTAGCCACGTATGGGCCTGCTGGGAATCAAGCATGAGTGGCGTAAGGGTGGTGGCCCATGCAACAGGGCGTGCTGCACCAGGACCCCTCGGCCACAGGCTTACACGAAGCTGAAATGCAGCTTAAATTCACTGAAAACAACTGAGCTTCATAGTCATGATTGGGGCTTCCTAAAGATGTGGCATAGAGATGGCGTGGAGATGACATGCAGACCTTGCGGCATGAAGATGTGGCGTAGGCACTGGAGCAAGAGCGCTCCGGTTGATGGCATCTGCTAGTTTTTCCCCCTCCCCCTGAATTCATCATGGCATGCAGGTGGAGCAATTGCATTAGGGACTTCAGCAGAAGTGCTTTGAGTTGAAGCAGGCCGACCATACACGGCTGAATTTGCTTTTTCCCAATTTCCACCCCCTTATTTTGGTCTCCTTTGGAGTATCCTGCATGAAGGCAATCATGGTAGCATAATCCGGTTTAACATGTGCTGTATCAAGCCATATCATGCCGCATCATGCTACCTTGGGAAACGGCTTAACCTGTGCCGATCATGCCCTATCGTGCTACCATTGAGGCTGTGCATAAGGCACTCTCAGAGAGAAGCGCGCAGAGCTTAAGCAGGCCAACCATCAGCTGAGTCTTCTGTTCCTCCTCTCATTCGTTCTCCCCCTGAGTAGGTGGAGGCCTTGCGGTAGGCTCTGGAGAAGAAGCGCATGCATCAGCTTGACCTTATCCTTCTCCTCCTTGTATGGCGTGCAGGTGGAGCAACTGCGCGAGGCACTGAAGCAGAAGTGCGCCGAGCTGAAGCAGGCCAGCCAGGCCCTGACCAGCATGAGGGCTCAGAGGCAGAGGGTCCAGTCTGTGGATGTGTCGCAAGCTGGGGCTGGATCTGGACATGGGGCAGGAGGGGCCGCTGCAGGGGGTGGCAAACCTGCTTCGGTTTCCTCCAAGCCTGGCTCAGTTTCTGCGGCGGACCCGCCGGGAAGCAGCGCCATGACGCAGATGGAGCTTCACGTGGTGAGAGCATCATGCAACACACACTAAAATATTTGAATCTCAAGATTGTTCATTTGTGGCGCTCGCGCCGTGACGATGATGGAGCTGTACGTGTGCGAATAGAGCAAGCAAACGCAAGTCTTTTTTTGAATGAGGAGAAATCTGTGTGTCGATGCTCGATGCGCGTTTCCTGAATGGCGGATGGGGATGGTCAGATTCAAATTCCGAGCAGATGACTGCGACCCTTACCCCATCTCCTGCCTTGCTAGGATATCTAGCGACGACGCAAATAGAAAATCCAGTGATGCGTGATGCATGGCCATTGGCCAGTGCACAAAAAACCACTTGAACAATTCAAACAAGTCCTTTGACAATTTCGATCCTGCCTGTTCCTGCAGGTCCAGCTGGAGGATGCTGTAACCATGCTGGAGGCTGAGCTGGCAGAAAGGTCTGCAGAGCTGCATGAGGCTGAGGCTGAGCTGGCCAGACGCGAGGAGAGTATGAGGGAGTCTCAGAGGCGTGGCGAGGGGGCAGTGCCGCTCATGGTGAGAAAGGGAAAGAAAACCCCCAAAGCGTGGGTCATGGAATACGACAACGGTTAAGGCACGGAACCCTAGTACAAAGACTACAAGCAACTAGCTGGGGTAACCCGTGTGTCTCGTGTCAAGGGTTTGTGGTTAGGGTTTAGGGTTAGGGTGAAGGATCAGCCATCCTCCCAGGCTCCCACCCAGAGGATCTACCGATACCAAGATTTCATGTGCGCCTGTATGGCAGCTTTGGTGGTCATTCTTCACACTTCACCCCCCCCCCCCCATTATCACAGCTGTCTGCACCCAGAACTTAACCTAGTTGCTGCCAGTGTTTATTTATTTTAAGCGGCAGGCCACCTTCGGCTGTAACTTAAACTGCTGCAGGTTACCTTCGGCTAAAACTAATCCTGCTCTTGCGCCAGGCCATGCAGCGCCGCCTACTGGCGTTTTGTGTCCACACTTTCCCCTCAAACTCACCCCTCACTCTTCCCCACACTCTACCCCCTCACTCCTCCTCCTCTCACTCCAATTATATTGTGTTGCTTCAGGTCTGCAGGCTGGAGGGCATGCAGTGCTGCCTACTGACAGTCCCTGTTGACGCTTAGTCTGCACACTACCCCCACACTCTACTTTCTCACACTTCCTCCTCTCACTAAAGCTATCTACTGTGTTACCATGTTGCTCCAGGTCTGCGGCCTGGAGGGCATGCAGCGCTGTCTACCGGCTGTTCCTGTTCACACTGTACCCGCACTCGCCCCCTTCACACATCCTCCCTTACTCTTTCTCATATCCTACCCCATCACACTTCCTCCTTTCACTCCAATTATCCCCTGTGTTGCCTCAGGTCTGCAGCCTGGAGGGCCTGCAGCGCTCCCTTAACATACTGCCAGTCCCTGTTCACATTTAACCTGCAGCCACACCCCCCACACTTCCTCCCTCACTCTTCCCCACACTCTACCCCCACCACACACACTTCCTCCTCTCACTCCAATTATCCCCTGTGTTGCCTCAGGTCCGCAGCCTGGAGGGCCTCCCTAAATATACTGCCAGTCCCTGTTCACACTTAACCTGCAGTCACACCCCTCACACTTTCTCCCACACTCTACCCCCCACACACACTTCCTCCTTTTACTCCAATTATCCCCTGTGTTGCCTCAGGTCCGCAGCCTGGAGGGCATGCAGCGCCGCCTCGGTGAGATGGAGGAGCTGCTGGAGGAGGCCAAGAGGCGACTGGGCAGCGTCGGCAGCGTGGCCAACGCAGACAGGCAAATGGGCGTGGCTGAGAAAGAGCTCGCTGAGGTGTGTGAACGAGGGTGTGCACCAGAGAGTGCATGAGGGTGTGAACCAGGGTATGAACCAAGAGGAGAGGAATAAGGGTAAATGTTTGTCAGATTTGGGGACTGGCGGGATATTGTCTGCACCCACCAGTAACATTTTCCTCCAGTCATCTTGGGCCGTTTACCTTCCTTGGTTCGTACTTTTGTTCGCAATTACTCTTTCCACGGATCTTCCCTCATTCCTACCCCAATCTCTTTCCACTAATCAAACCTACCCCTCCAGCCCGGTCTCTTTCCTCTAAATTCTAAACGCTGAACTCGTTTCTGGCAGGTTCTGGAGACTCTCCGCTTGCAGAAGGAGCAACAGGACGCTGATAAACTCGCCACAGAGGCGCAAGTCGCACATCTCAAGGTGGGGGAGACTCGTATGTTTGAATTTAAATTCGGGTGGAAATTAGACTGGGGCCACATTGAGGTGCAAAATGCGCATCTCAAGGTGAAGGAAGATCGTTTGTTCGAATTCGAAATTTGTTGGAAATTAGGTAGAGGCCCCACAGAAGCGCAGGTGGCCCATTTCAAGGTGGGAGAGATGCTTTTATTTGAATTCAAATTTGTTTGGAAAATAGACCAAGGTCTTAAAACGGCTCAGACGACCCATCTCAAAGCAGAGTTGTGGCGAACTTTGCAGTTCAATTTCGTTTGGATATTCGATCCAGGCACGCTTAAAACTGTGGAATTCTGAGCCAGTTTGGTGACATCATGGTTTTGGGCCCCTGCTCTGGGGTTTGAGCCCTATACACCGAAAACCTCAAACCCTTTCAAAAGGCACAACCTTCTGGTAAATTCACTGTTTGAGGATCAAGCCCTTAATCCTGAATCCTTCCGAGGGTGAAATGCTGGAATGGGGAGGTAGCCACCGGTCTGGGGTTCAAGTACTGGCCATCCACACTTCTATCGTCCCCAACTACAAAACCCAATACGCAACCTCCAAATATCCACACTTTGATCATCCACACCTTCACACCAGGACCAGCTGCAGCGCCGCGACGAGGAGGAGCGCGGCATGCTCTTGGAGGTGGAGCAGCTCCGGTTGCGTGTGCTAGCTCAGGAGCGCAGCCTCCAGCAGCAACCCAGCAGCCAAGGATCCAGCGGGCTCAACCCCTTCAGCGCAGCTAAGATGTTGCACATGTCGCAACACGGTGGTTCCGGAGCCCTGGAGCCCTTTTCGGCGAGGGCGGGCCTGATGACTGCCCGTCGCGGCAGCGGCTTCTTCCCCAACGAGGATCTAGATCCGGGATCTGCAGATGCGGATCTGATAGTGGATCCGGCGGCCGGCGAGGCGGCGGGTTCGCCCAGGGGCGGCGGCAGCGGCTTAGGTGCGTGGGTAGCTGAAGTGTGCGGGGGGGGGAGGGGAAGGATGAAGTTGGAAGCCCAGGAGGGAGGGTTGGGGTGTGAACAGGAGGAGCAGGGTACAAATTTGGTACAAATCCAGTTAAGGGTTTAGGGCTTCAGTCGTCCAGGATCAGCGTTGGACCCATGGTCCCATTTGAAGCAAACCCTTGCAACCAGTGTTTGTTTTTTCTGCTGCGTAACCACCTTCAGCAAGCCGCCCCGCAGCCATCAGAGGCCTGGATAAACCATCGCCCGTCGCAGGTCTAAACCTTGACCAGCCGGCGGCCGGCGACCCAAGCAGCATACCTGGCTACGCCTGGGGCCTTTGTTGGGAGGCCGGGTTGCAGCTGACATGTAGCTGGGTCACGAAAGAATAAGCGCTGGTTGCAGTCCCCCCACACCCCACACCACACACACCCTCCCCCGTTCACACACGCAGGCAGCGGCAGCAGTGGCGGCGGCGGCAGCACATGGATCCAGGTCCCGACTGGGAGCGCCCCCACCAGCAGTGACCGCAGCAGCAAGAGCATCCAAGAGACCCTGGACAGCGTGCTACGCGCCGCTGTGGCCGCAGGCATCGACGTCTCCTCCGCCGCGGCTGCGGTGAGCGGGATACCCCTCTCTCCCAGCAGGCAGGCTTATCCTTCGCAGTTCTCTTCGCAGCAGCAGCAGCAGTCGGTGGACTTGCCGCCAAGGCAGCAGTCCTCGCAGGGCAAGAGCCGCGGCGTGAGTCTCAGCGATCCCGAGGCGACCGACGGCGGAGGCAGCGCAGTGCCGGTAGGGTTTGGGTTTCAGGGTGGTTCCATATTTGTCAGGGGGGTTGCTTCAGCAATCCAGAGGCGACCAATGGTGGAGGCAACATGTTGCCGGTAGGTTTAGGGTTGATTGGGCTCTAGGGTTAAGGGTTGGTTGGGAATTCGGCTTTAGGGTTGGTTGGGCTTTAGGGTTATAAATTGGTTGGGAATTAGGGTTAAGGGTTGGTTGGGCATAAGGGTTAAGGGTTGGTTGGGAATTAGGGTTCAGGGTCGGTTGGGAATTAGGTTGAAGGGTTGATTGGGCAGAAGGATGGCTCCATATTGGCCAGGGGGATTGCTTCAGCTATCCCCAGGCGGCCGACGGGGGAGGCAACACGGTGCCGGTAGGCCGGGGGATGGTCTGGGTTAAGGTTGAGGTGGTTTCGTGTTGGTTAGGGCGTGAGTGATTTGGCAATCTTGTGCTGACTGACAGGAGAGGCTGCATGATGCCTGTAGGTTGAGAGTTGGTTAGGGGTTTGGGGTTAGGGTGTGGGGTGTGGGGTTTGGGTGGGTTTAAGGCTCCTACGTCAAACACAATTTATGTCTTTCTCCTGTTGATGTGCTGTCCGTGAGCAGAAGCAATTACTGCTAGCTGACTTGTAGCTGAATTTGAGCTATTCTGTAGCAGAATTACACCTTGAAGCAGTTTCTGTGCCGCCTCCCATGCAGCAGGCTGAGGCTGCCGCCCTCATGGCGATCGTGGCGAGGGCATCCAGGAACAGCACCCTCGCGCTGAACACCCGCAGGCAGGTCCCCTGGGCAAGAGGGGCTGGAGGGAGGGGGAGGAGTATTTGACAGTTTGAACTTCTTGAGCGCGGCAGGTTCCCAGGGCAACAGAGGCTGGAGCCTGGAGGGAAGGGGGGGGGGGGTAAGTTATCCCTAGCCAGGCACCAGTCCCGGTTATGAATTATATCCCCGTTAAAACTGTGGAATAGCAGTTCCCATCAACACCTGTTGGACAAGGGTCCCCATCAATAACCGCTGAGGAAATGTCATAACCGGTATTCAGGGAAAGCCTCCGTCAAAGACTATGAAATAGCTGAATTGTAGCTGAGTTGTGGCTGTGACATCCTGGCAGACTCTGATGTGCTTGGCAATTGGTGCTGATGCTGCGTACTGCTGCCTGTACTGCTGCCTTTACTACAGGTCCAGCATCGTGGGGCGGTCGTCTAGGCCAGGATCTAGAACTAAATCTGGTTTCTATGAAACCTTTGGATCTATGGAGGAGGGCCAGATCTACAGGGACGGTGGGGACGGCAACGTGGACTCGGGGCGAGATCTGCAGGCAGATCTACAGGCGGTGAGGAAGCTGGATATAAGCTGGGGGGGGCTGTCGTACAGCCATAAACTGTTTTTCAAGGCTTTCGAATTATTCGGATGCCTTGAGCGCAACCTGTACGGCAAATGAAAGGCCTCGGCTATGAGCTGCGGTCTTTATTTGCAGGAGTTTTGTAAGCACGGACCAGTTTAATGCATTGAGCAGACAAGCGGCCCTGATTACTGGTTCGCGTGTTAAAGCTACAATTCAGCTGAAATCAAGGCAGGCACCCCTGTTAATTTATCAGGGTGTTTCTGCTACAATTCAGCTACATCTCAGCTACACTTCAGCTACAATTTAGCTGCATCACTGTTAGCAGCATGTGCCTGGGTACGCACCCCCCCTCTGCACCAGATGATGTCTAACGCCGGGTTCAGCTTCACTTCAGACACATCCCGACACCTCTACACCCCCTACGCCTGTACACCCTCCATCCCAAAGCCCTAAATCACCTTTAAATCCCCCACGTCGGTAGGACTAACCTTTCTGTACTTGTCTTGCAGCTGAGGGAAAGCCTGGAGTCGGGAAAAGCCGAGGGCGAGCGGGACTTTTCGTCGGCTTTCCCCAGGTGTGAATCCGCTGGTATGAACAGTTGAAGTTCCAGGTGTGAATTTGCTGGTATGAACAGTTAAACTCCCCAGGAGTGAATCTATTTATGTGAACAGTTTAACCCCCCAGTGTGGACAGAACTTGAGATATGGTCGTACAGCCTTGTACAAATGTACCGCAGGCATTGCAGGTTTTCTGATTCACGGAATGTGAGCTACGCACCGGCTGACATCTTGTGCGAGCATGCCCACTGCCCAGTGTAGAACCTACTTGTCCACACTTGTGTGATTTGCTGGGTTTGAGCTGTGAACCCACGGCCCAAACCCAAAACCCTTAACCCCAAAGCGTAAACCCTGAGCCCGTATTTGTCCGCCACCTCCCAGGACTGGCGACGGAAGCAGCTTCGCAGGATTGGACGCGTGGCGCGATGCATTGGATCAGGAGCGCCGGGCTAGACATGGGCTGAGGGTGAGTGGTGGGACGCCTTGGATCAAGTGCGCAGGGCTAAGGGGTGAGGGTGAGTGGTGGGACGCCTTGGATCAAGTGTGCAGGGCTAAGGGCTGAGGGTGAGTGGCGGGACGCCTTGGATCAAGTGCGCAGGGCTAAGGGGTGAGGGTGAGTGGTGGGACGCCTTGGATCAAGTGTGCAGGGCTAAGAGGTGAGGGTGAGTGGTGGGACGCCTTGGATCAAGTGCGCAGGGCTAAGGGGTGAGGGTGAGTGGTGGGACGCCTTGGATCAAGTGCGCAGGGCTAAGGGGTGAGGGTGAGTGGTGGGACGCCTTGGATCAAGTGCGCAGGGCTAAGGGCTGAGGGTGAGTGGCGGGACGCCTTGGATCAAGTGCGCAGGGCTAAGGGGTGAGGGTGAGTGGTGGGACGCCTTGGATCAAGTGCGCAGGGCTAAGGGGTGAGGGTGAGTGGTGGGACGCCTTGGATCAAGTGCGCAGGGCTAAGGGCTGAGGGTGAGTGGCGGGACGCCTTGGATCAAGTGTGCAGGGCTAAGGGGTGAGGGTGAGTGGTGGGACGCCTTGGATCAAGTGCGCAGGGCTAAGAGCTGAGGGTGAGTGGCGGGACGCCTTGGATCAAGTGCGCAGGGCTAAGGGGTGAGGGTGAGTGGTGGGACGCCTTGGATCAAGTGCGCAGGGCTAAGGGGTGAGGGTGAGTGGTGGGACGCCTTGGATCCAGTGCGCAGGGCTAAGGGGTGAGGGTGAGTGGTGGGACGCCTTGGATCAAGTGCGCAGGGCTAAGGGGTGAGGGTGAGTGGTGGGACGCCTTGGATCTAGTGCGCAGGGCTAAGGGGTGAGTGTGAGTGGCGCGATACATTGGATCAAGAGTGTAAGAGGGTGAATGCAAAAAAGTGTACGATGACCGGTTCACACCTCGAGTTACCCTTTGCCGGAGTGGTAAAACATCCAGTCAATACAAAGAGCGCAGGGCTAGACATGGCCTGAGGGTGCACTGCTGTCCTGCCTGTGTCAACACGCCAATGCAGTGCAATCATACATATTTTTGATAAGTCTTTATTCAAGCCTTTACTGTCAATGTGCTGTCAAGGCTACAACCAGACAGTGCAACCAGATCATGCAATACAATTCTGACCTGACATTTTTCTTGCTCATCCTTGTTAGAATGTGTACTGCCAGTTTTTGCATGTCACTTGGTCATGCAACATTTTTCGCATGTCAGCATACTGGAACGGTTTCATTGTATCCTTGTAACACCTTGTATTGCTTTTCTGTCGGTCTCTAGGTCCAGCTGGATGCGGCCAATGACAGGCTGGCGGCAGTACAAGCCACGTCAGCTGCATCAGTCAACATCCACAATGCAGAGCTCCGCGCTGCGAAGGACAAGGTGGGAGAGAGCCCCTAGATCCTTAGATCCCTAGATCCAATCCCTGATTTGCAAGCTGCTTAAGGCAAGGTGGTAGAAAGCCCCTGTATCCATAGATCTTTAGACCTCTAGATCCAATCTCCTTTTCTTTTCTTTTCTTTTCCTTTCTCGAGCTGCTTAGCCAAGGATGAAGAAACGCCTTAGATCCTTATATAGCTAGACCCCTAGATCCCTAGATCAAGCCCCTGATTTGCGAGCTGCCAAGGACAAGGTAGGAGACGCCCTGGAATCTGCCCAGGACATTCCTCTCACCCAGAGCCCTAGATATCTAGATCCTTAGATCCAGCCCTGGTGAAAAAGCTACCTAGGATAAGGTAAAAGATGCCATGAGCCCAGCCCTTCCCAGCCCTCGCATCCCAATCCTTAGATCCCTGGATCTCTAGATCCCTAGATCCATTCCTCGCAACCAAACCCCTAGATCCCCAGATCCATCTTCAACCCCTCACCCCACTCTTCTGTAATGCCACCTCATTATTTTAGAGCCCCCACACAAACGAGAGTGTGTCACATTGTACGAGCCACGCTATGTTGTCACCATGTATTAATTCCTTGCTCCTCATTCTCCCGCCCCCCAGGCCGCCCTGGCCGAGCGCCGACTGAACGATCTCGAGCGCCGGCTGCCCGAGGTGCAGGCGCGGCTGTCGGCTGCTGAGATGGCTGGGGCCAGCCAGCGTCACTCCGCCATCTGCATTGGCTTCGACGCGGAGGCTGAGCTGGACGCAGCGCGCAGGCTGAGGCTGCAGGTGTGGCAGCAGAGGCCTGTCACTTGTCTTTAATGGGCCTGACACTAGCGTTGTTGTGGATGCCCTCGAGCTACAGTTCAGCCGAGTCTCCGGCCTGCAGCCTGCAGCCGAGGAGGCCTGGTGCTGCTTGCCTGAGGATGCTCATAAAGGTTTGAGGGTTCAGGGTTCTGGCTTCTGGATTTAAAACTGTTATCAGCGCTTTCCTTCATACAATACGTATGTCGCTGTCCCGAGTACAAGCGTGGCCTGTGTGGGCCCAGGTGTGACATGCCTAAACTTGTAAACCCTGACCCTTAACCCTTAACCTTGTATCCTGAGCCCTGGACCCTGGACCCTAACACGGGCCTTCTGGTGGCCGATGAATTTGAATTAAATGAAGACATGCGATTTTGATTCGGACGGACTTGGATTAAATTGAGAGATGCGAAATGGCTCCGCTGCAGGTTTCGGTTATGGAGGGAAGTGCCGCGGTGCTGACGAGGCAGCTGGAGAGCGCGCGCACTGAGCTGACGGCGGCACTGAGCCGCATGGACGCCGTGGACGAGCAGGTGGGATTCAAATTCGAAATTCAAAGCATGGCTGGGAAAATGATGGGATTGATCTGAATCCAGGATTGATCTGAATCCAGGATTGATCTGAATTCAGGATGTGGATGCGCCATGTGCGTGCATGAGCATGGGGAATGTGTATATGATAAGGGTTTTGGGATCAGGGTTCATATCTGACCTCTGGCTTCCCTATTGATTCCCGCCTTATCATGATACTGGCCCTTATCTCGATCCTGGTCCTGATCCTGACCTTGACCCTGTTCTTGATTATGATTCAGATCTTGATCCTGATCCTGACCTTGACCTTGACCCTGGCCTTTATTATGATCCGGATCTTGATATCGATCTTGATCCCGATCTTTATCCTGGTCCTGATCCTGACCTTGACCCTGTCCTTTATTATGATCTTGATCCTGATCCTGATCCTGGTCCTGGTCTCAATATTATTATCTGACTCTTGGCATCCCCTCTGCTGATCACAGGCAAGGAAGCAGGCTTGGCAGCTGCAGGAAGCTAACCTGGGCGCCAAGCACCACGCAAGGTGCGCTGCCAGCTCTGTTTTGGTGCAATTCAGCTACAGCTCAGCTACATCATGGCCTGCGGCCGAGGGGTGCTGGTGTAACAAGGTGCCTGCTCTAATATGGTGCAATTCAGCTACAGTTTGGCTACAGTTCGGCTACAGCTCAGCTACACCACGGCCTGCGGCCGAGGGGTGCTGGTGTAACAAGGTGCCTGCTCTAATATGGTGCAATTCAGCTACAGTTTGGCTACAGTTCAGCTACAGCTCAGCTACATCAGGGCCTGCGGCCGAGGGGGACTGGTGCAACAAGGTGCCTTCTGCTTTTGCCACAGGCTGTAGGCCAGGGCCCTTGGACCAGACAGCCGACGTCCTGACACATTATTGAATTCTGCAGCATGAAATCTGTTTTTCAGAGGTGTGAGAAATATGAAGTGTGAAAGCCCCCCCTGCGCATCCATCCGCTGTAGGGAAGCGGAAGAACAGCTGGACACGCATGCCCGGAACCACATCGCAATCCTGATGGAGCTCCGGGGCCACCCGCTCCTGCTGGTTCCGGAGCCAAGCCGCAGCAAGGTATGAAGATGGGTATGAAGAAGGGTGACTCAGGGTTGGTACCCCTCGCACCCTGGGGGGGCTCAGATTTCCTCCAGATACTTATCCCCCAGATACTTACCCTCCAGGTACTTATCCCCCAGATACTTACCCCCCAGATACTTATCGCCCTCACACTTTCCCCCAGATACATACCCCCCAGATGCTTTCCCTCCAGATACTTACCCCCCAAATACGCAGCGCCCACACACTTACCCCCCAAATACTTACGCCCCAGATACTTAACCTTAGATACTTTATCCCCTACATACTTATCGCCCAGATACTTATCGCCCACACACTTTCCCCCCGGATACTTATCCCCCAGAGAGTGCAGTTTCTTGTCTCCAACCCAACCCTCCACGACCGCTGTACTCCCTGCTCTGTCCCAGCCTCTCAAAATTGAACTTTTGGAAACAATAATTTCAAAACATAATCCCTGTCAGCTGTGTCTGACCCGACACGCATCCATCGTTGCACAGGTCGTTTTCCCACCGCCGTCGGCGCTCCTCCCGCGCCCTATGCCCGCGCTGTCCAGCCTGGCAGACAAGAGGCAGTCACGAAAGCAGCAGCAGCAACAGCAGCAGGTCCAGCAGAAGCAGAAGCAGCAGGTTATCCATGAGCAGGAGGAGGATTTGGAGAAGGAGGGGGAGGAGACCGCCCGCCGGCTGCCTCCCGCCTGTTCTGCCGCCCCGCAGGACAGCATCTTCAGCCAGAATATCAGCAACAGCATGATCAGCCTCATCCGCAACACCAGCAACAACGATGACCTGGCGGACCCGCCACCCCACGACCCAGCGGCCGCTTTCGGCGGAGGCGCCGGCCGCGACAGCGGCGGTGGCGCGCGCGTGTTCAGTTTCGCGGACACCATCAACCCATCCGCGGGCTTGGACCTCCCCCACGCTGGCCTTGAGATGCTTCCCCGCGGCATGCCGACTGCCGATCAGCTGATGGATGGCTTCCAGCTAGCTTCCTCTGAGGGACGTCCCTCAGGTGCCTTCTCCTACGAGACCGGCCCCTGTGGATCCTCCCCCCCAACTGCCGACCAGCTCATGGACTGCTTCCACTCAGAGTACGAGCAGCTTCCGGACAGCTTCCAGCCAGCTGCCGACCAGCTTCTGGATGCGCCGCCGGGAACCCCCCTGCCGCCCATCAGGTCAGGTCGCACCAGTAAAGCGCTTTCGAGGACCGCCCCGGCCGGCTCGTATGCCGCTGGCAGCGTCAGCATGCCCGAGATGCCCGTCGACATGCCCACCTTCTCAGCCTACCGCGACTCGGGCATGCCCTCCCTCCCCGGGTTCGAAATGCCGACCGGCTTTCCCGGGAGCCTCGCGATGCCGTCGCTCGGGTGCGTGGCTATGCCCGAGATGTCTTTCGACGCTCCGCAGATGGACCTGGCGGTCTTCCCCGGCGAGGAGGACGGGCATGTGGATGACGGCCAGGGCTTGGGCGACAGTGTCATGCGTAACCGAAGCTCAACCGTTAACAGCAGCTTGAGCCTCCCTGGCAGTTTCGTGGGCGGGGATCAGTATGGCAACGAGTTTGTGGATCTAGAGGCGCAGGGCGGCATCGGCCGCGGCAAGTCCATCAAGAACCCACTGTGGGACTGAGGCTGAGCGGGGTCCGATCGATCGCTGGGGAGTTCGATGGCGGCCTCACATAACGGCGGCCAGTAAGTGGCCCGGGGCGAAGCCCGGTCAGGCCTCGGCCGCGACACGTTGGTCCACAACCCGCTTTGGGACTGAGACACAAAAAGGCACGATGGACAGGCAGCTTCTTGGAAGCTTCTGGGGCTTCCTACCTCGGCGAGTATGCTGAGCAGGTGGATGAGTCAGCATGAATTCAACATCATTATCAGTGGCTGTTTGGGCTATGTGCAACGCTGGCTACGTGGGTGCCTTTGTCATGATTCCTTTTGCTGCTAGGGCTGGTGTGTAAAGAGCAACACTGAGCTTCTAAATCTGGAGCTTACAGATCTGGGGCTTATAGATCTGACGGCGGGTCTTTGGGTTTATTGCTGGCCCTTTGGATCGATGAAGCTGATTGATTTGGGTGTCTGAGCTTATCCTGCCGTGTAGTGGTTTGCTGGGTGAATGGCAATCGTGCGGACACGGCCTCAGCCCATGCCGCACTGTTTCCACAACCCTTACGCCCCTGCCGAGCTTAGTTGTCTTTCTTTTTACTGGGTGAAGGATGGAAGCCAGGTTGAAAGAAAGAAACAAAGAAGACAGCTACGCCCTATTAGGGCGTGGAGATTAAGGAAACAATTTGAATTTTAACAGGTTGGATTTCATGCTGCACGCGTCTGTTGCTGACCTTCTTCTGGAGGGCAGAGATATGCGGCTGACATCTGTCCAGGAGGTTAATGACGTGACACCTCTGGTTCCGGTTGAAAAGGCTCGTCCATTTGGGCGCCCAACTACCTACCTAGGATACGGATCACCCAGCTATGGAGGAGAAGACCTTGCCAGTCCTTTTTAAGACAACGATGTGCTGCTGTAAGGCAGTTCAGTGACTCGGCAGAAATCCTTTTGAGAAGTGATCTCTGGTTGGACTTTCCCAAGGATTGCTGAGGAGGAGTTTTTCTTCATTGTAGTGTTCCACAAATGTTGCGGAGAGGGGATGTTGCGTTTCGGCCATTCTCAAACGTTGCAGGCGAGGAATGTTGCATTTCAGCTTCCTGGATGATGCATAGGGGAGATGTTGCATCTCGGTTTTCCCAGATGTTGCATTCCAGTATTTCCCAGATGTTGCAGAGGGGAGATATTGCATTTCAGCACTGCACAGACGTTACCAACCTTGAGAGGATAATTGCCTTCTATGGGGTCTCACTCAGTGCCCGATCTCCTGAAATAAGGGGTGATGTAAATGGAGCGTTTTTGTCCCAGGGCCCCTGCTGTCATGAGAAATAAACGGCTGGGGTGAATGGCGCTATCAGTTAATGACGTTACACCTCTGGGGCTCTGAGCCCCAGGGCGCTATCAGTCAATGGCGTTACACCTCTGTACCCTGCTTAAAAATGGCTCGGCCGCGTGGGCGCCTTAGTAATACAAGCGGCAGACAACAAAGGAAAATGGGTAAGAAAAAGTTAAGGGACAGACAAAAGACTGGAAATGAGAGGCAAAGGATGTTCCAGGGCGCTATCAGGAAACAGTCGTTGCAGCCGGCAGTGGGCAACTGCAGATAGACACGTCCAACTCAGGAAGTATGATTGAATGTTTGCAGGGTTTTTTAAGACGTTCGGCCATCCTTCCAAAACGGTTTAGGGTTCAGGGTAGGCTACCAGCCACCCGTTCTCAGGTTTCACTCAGAATAGCCCAACTTGTCAATGATGTTACATCTCTGGGCCCTGCTCAAAAGCCTTGGCCGCATGGGCGCCTCACTAAAGGACTGGGAGGAAAGAACGAAACAAACACAAGGGGGCAGGGGGGAGAAAAAGTGGGATATAAAGTCAAGGGACAGACAAAAGGCTCTAACAGAAATACAAACGTAGTTCCAGCCTCTGAAAACGCTTATGCATCAATGATAGCTACCACGTCTTCCACAAAAGCCAGGGCATCCCACTCAAGCCTGCCCCGGTACAACTCGGAGAAGTATCTAGCACCGCTCGGAGGACCCGCCCATCCCCGCTCCCTAAATTGATCCAGCACGCTGGGGCATAAAAAGCATGCAAATAGCCCAACTTGTAGGGACCTCCAAATGTCACCTCAGCGACCAAGATGGCGGCGGAGGGTTTTAGGCGTAGGTTAACACTTTCTCGGCCATTAGGCCGCGCCTACCGTACGGTAGTGTGTGTTCTGCAAAGAATAATTCCATTGGCAGGCTGAGCCTAGCCTATGATTCAGATGAACAGGCGTCGCGTTGTGAAAAGGATAAGGATCATCACTAAGCTCGTTAGATGCTGATCGTAGGGTCTACAATTCCCGGTCTCTCACCTACCGTGGCGTATAAGAGCAAAATGATAAGCTGTTTGTGGGCACTGGGACACCTTTAGAAGCTTGTGTTCGAAAGGCTGTCGTGTACATGGTTTTTGTGAGTAGTACGTACCATTTTTCGAGCACCTGTTCCATGCATAAAGTGCGATGCTCAGCCTCTTGCGCAGCGGTATTACCGGTGTATATAAATAATCACATAGCCACCACCAGGCTAATGGGGATAGCAAATCTAATTGGGGGCTCCTCCTCAACAAGGTGGTGCCTGTCCTCACGGTCAATACCGGTAGATACAATGAAAATGATGTGACTTGACATAACCGAGAAGGGAGCGGGGGGGGGCCAAAAACAGTCAAACACCCCATCCTAAAAATACTAGTGATACGGCCTCTGGTTACCACCCGGTGATAAAAATAGTATGTGATACGGCCTCTGCTTACCACCCCCCACCCGCCTCCGGAACCTAGTAATAACTTAATTTATCAGTCAAAAATCAGGATTTAAGGAAGGGAGCGGGTTCGATTTCAATCAGCTCATCAGTGCGCTTCTAATGGTGTCGATACATGTAGCTGGTTCACAAATGTCAAGCGGTGAAACAAAATAATATACCATTGCTCGAGCTACCACCCACCAGCTACCTCTCCTCGCTAGAGACCATGAGGCTCCAGAAACGAGAGGACTCACGCATGAGTGGCATTAAACTAGCATCTAACTTGAGCGTGCTGATGTGCCGATTCAGAAGCTTTGTATTCTGCTTCCTGGCGAGCTCCTTGCCCATCCACCCCTTGAAATCCTCAGCGCTGATGGCATATCTAGTCACATCTGCCTCCGTCAGCTCCTCACCAGGGTGGGCTGACTCCATGTGATCTAAGAAGTGCCAACTCCACACATAAGGACGTGTAATACCCGCGATGCCCCTGCAGATGGTGCAGGCCACTGGTCTATTGGTGCAAGGATTGGTGGCAGAAACCCTCTCAGCAGCCGCATATGACATCTTGTACTTCAGGGGCAGCGGGACTCGATTGCGAGCGTGCCTCTGGTAGAGCCTTTGCCCTAGTCCATTTTGCACAGGCCTGATATCCTGTCGTCACACACAATGCAACTGAAGCCGCATGCCTCAGCACCACTTGGCTCCAAGCTCCAGGCTGCCCCCCATTGGCGCAGCAAGATGTGCGCGACGACGTGCAACCGCATAGCTAATAGCTTGGTTATCTTCCCACAGCTATGCACTTTGCATAACGTCGGCGCATCCCCAGTTACTGGTGGTCCATATTCTTGCTGAAGATCCTCCAACTCTGGGGGGGGGGGTCATCGCAAAGTGGCCAGGGCTTGGTATCATCGCTTCTGTACATTAGCTCCTCTCTTGCACTCTTTCCCCTGTTGGCGATTCCTTACGGCCACAGGGTCGTCAGTGAATTTTAAGACCTTCAAAAATGCTCAAAGCAGGTTATTGCTTAATTCATAGCAACCACCAATGCAGCTACACTATGTCAATGCCATCACACCTCTGGGCCCTGCTCAAAGAGACTCGGTCGCATGGGCGCCAAACTGTCCCGTTGGAAGAAAATTAATTGAAGGTACCGTAAGAGGGAAAGAAGGAGAAGAACACAAAGAAGAAAGAAATACCCTCCCCAAAAGGAAAAGGCAGCCCGAAGTATCTTTGCCCCTCTCAAGCCTATTCCCCAAGAAGGCAAAGAAAAGCAACAAATCTAGGCCTCAACAAAGCGTACGAAGTCCTCAACAAAAGTCAGAGCATCCCATCCGAGCCTGTCTCGGTACGATATGTGAGTCTATAATGTTTGTACGCACAGCGGTGCATGTGGTTCCAGAGCCTCGACACCTCCCCATGCCAAAATTGTATGCCAAGACGGGTCTGGTATTTTGCGTTGAATGTTTTGTGATGCATATTTTTAGAAAATAACATTAGGAATGCAACGGCGTAGCCATCGTCTCAATCTGATGTTAAAAATGTACTATGACTAAAAAGGGCATTATTTTACCCCCCCACTCTGCCCCTCCATATCTCCCAGCCCCCTGGGTAAAAAGGGTGGGGATCTTTGCCACCTTCCCGGGTTTCTTTTGGTGTATTTTCTTTTCTTGAACCCTTCGCTCTTTTTCAGGGTTATTTTCTTTCGGGTGCGAACAACCATCGGCGTGTCAGTGCGATAACGCACGGTCTGCAACAACTTTTTCTGACATCGGTAGGTATCGAACTCGCGACCCCCGCTTGATCAGTATCGGCGGTGCTAGGTTGTAAGCGACTGACACCAGTACGGCATTCATCACGGACGATTACGTTGGGTGGGTGGCGGGCGAGAAATGTCATCGCCGCGCGGCCAAAAAGCTGTTCGAATACATATCGCCTACACCCGACGTTGGGTACAATGGAATCGCATTGCTTATGCGCTGCTTTTGATCGAGGCCGCGCTTGCGGCAGAACACTTCGTGGCAACCCACCCCTGGCTTGGCCTGCGGAGCGTCGTGAGCCGTCGCTTCGGCATAGTAGGTTCTGTTGCGCGTCTTTTCTCTTTGTTTTTTTAGTCACTTTTTTTTCTAGGCAAACTTTTTTTACAGTCTCCCATGAAGGAGATCCCTAAAAACAATTTAAGACCAGATGTGGTACGCTCTCGTCAAGCTCTACAACTTTCGAGGTTGGGATGTATGCAATTTCTCTTAGCCCCCTCCTCGTGCTCAGCTGGTATTTTAAGTACATCATAACATAGCCACCACTAGGCTAATGGGGATCGCCAATCTAATTGGGGGCTCCCCCTGAACGAAGTGATGTCCTCACGGTCAATATCGGTAGGTACAATGAGAATGATTAAGCATATGACGTAACCGAGAAAGGAGCATCATTTCTGCGCATAATTTTTAAGGCTGGCCAGCATGGCCCTGGCTGTGGCCTTGAAAGGCAAAAATTTACATCATGTCCAACACAACGAGCAGAGGGTCCCCACCGAAAACTACATCCGTTGTTAAAAATATGTAACTGATCATAGGGGACATCATCCGCAGCCACTCCAGCCCCCTGGGCTATAATCATTCCCTACTATAGAGACTTTGGAAACTGCTCCGCCAGCAACCACAAAGCACTCGATCGCAAGAGGGCGCAGTGGCAGCTTCTGACGCAAGTGCTCGATACGCCCTGGCTTGGAAGTAATAAAACCGTGTTAAAGAGGAGCCAGAGACCTCGATAGAAGTGCAGGCGCAGCCAGAACACTCCCATACTGGTACGAAGGAAGGGGATGGCAACGAAGGATACATTCCCCGGCAGGGAAGACTTAAAAGTCGGGCACCATTTTCCTGAACTCAACAAAAACATCTAGCAAAACCGTGACACTGACTGAGCAACAGAAAAAACTGAAGCAGCGGCCACCTGAAGGCTGGACGTAGCACTTCGATTCAACATCAACTCAACGTGGCGTGCACCGGGATGCAATATGGATAAGCCGATAGGGACACACTTACACTCCAACAGTCAAATCTGCAACATGAAGGGAATCGAGGCACTATTGTGTGTCTCTTGCCCAGAAGGAACGGATCCTTCTGGGCAAGAGACACACATAGTGCCTCGATCAGCCACAACATTTCAAACGAGGATCGCCTGGGGCTGACCGTACACCTGTCAACTTCGCAAATGTACCGTCAACCAACAAAGTGGTTTGTATCCGCCACATACTGATTTGTACATGCGGTAACTAGGTACATGTATCGTTTACCTCACAACCTTGTCATAAATGTTTGATATAATCCGAGCACTAAAAGCAGGGACAAGGCTCCGTTCGAGCAGCTGCCTAGAACGCTCATTCAGTCAACGTGAAGTGTGAAAACAACATCTGGATCTGTGAAGTGTGGGAGCAACATCTAGACCTGTGAAGTGTGGCAGCTATATCTGGACATGAAGAGTGTGGAAGCAACGTCCGGACAGGTCTTGGGTAAGAAAACACTGCCCTCACTAAGACATGTAAATCCAACGCAACAGTGTCCATAAAAAGCATAGCAAAATAGCTATTTATGTTATATCACAACGCATATCAATTACGACAAAATTGTCATAGTGGTCGTTTCATCTGCTCGATCTGATGCTTTGTGCGTAACTTACACTTGCTGGTGTTCCCCTTCCGGCAAAAGCCGCAGGCCTCTGCAAAATTCAGAGACCTCGAAGCCCAAAGAACCCATCTGCTCCCTACAGAACCCACCAGCCTCGCTTGCGGCATGAGATCACGCTGGCCTGGCAATCGAATCCAGAACAAGTGTGGATAGAAACAATACCGGCCACGAGAAAACTACAGGAAACACCCAGCTGAAAAAGACAGGCATGCTAAGGGGGAGAAGCATCAATGGAAGCCCGTGTGCGGGCCTTGTAATAGATCCAGGGCTGAGTGTGCAGTGTGCAGCACAACTCTGTCCTGTCCCGGCCCGACCCTAGTTTAGGGTTGGCAGCACAACTCTGTCCTGTCCTGTCCTGACCCTAGTTTAGGGTTTGGGTTAAGGGTTTGCAGCACAACTCTGTCCTGTTCTGTCCCAGCCTGCGCAGCCAAGAAAGCACACACCTGCACAAGTTTTAGGGAAACTTGAAAGGATGCATTCCTTTGCTGTATGGAGTATGGACCCTTTGTACCTACACAGGGGTCAAGCACTGCGCAGCTCTGGGCACTGACACAATCAGGCCAAAGGCAGCAGGGCCACGGGCACTGACGTGGTATCCCGGTGGTTGAGCACCCCTACCGGCACTTGTTCTGAAAAACTCGTCTTGAGGTCATCCTGCCTTGTTGGAAAATGCACGTGGAAATGAGTACAAATGAGGAAACATGCAAGGCAGGGGCACCGCAGTGCTCCACAGAAAACTGTACTGCATACCAAACCAAATTCAGCTGGCTGCTGGGCAGCCAGCCTCCCCGGGACATCCTGCGACGTCTAATGATCAACATGAAAAACGAGCGGAGGCGGCTCCATCATGGCCTGGTGCGGCAATGCCAGCCCAACCCAACCCTTGAAGGGTCAATTGCGCATCCACTGGTTGCCAGGCTCGATGGAGCCGCCAGGGGTCAACTCCAGACGCGATCGCGCATCCAGTCATGCACATGATTTGCGCCACTAAAACCCATCAAGTCAGCAAGGGCTGCCAAAGGATCCGCATTGGGTGATGCTTGTTGAGATGAAGATGGCCTCTATTTATAGCGAGTTGCCTGGGCCAGACTCATGCAACGCCCGCACCTCCCGCAGGAAAGAATACGGCACATCCAGAACCACTGTGACGGATGTCAGACCAGACCAGACGCGTCCGGAACCACACCAACCGGATCCGAAACCAGACCAGCAACCGATCAGGAGTGGAGCGTCATGCGACCGCTGAATGGTTGCGTGGTGTACTCCAGTTGTGAGTCGTCCCTGAACAGCTCTGACAAGTTTTGGTGGCCGGGCATCGGCCATGCAGAGACGTCAAACTCGCCATACACGTTGTTGTTGTTGAACGCGTTGTACATCGAGCCGACCGGGTTCAGTGGGCTGCCCGCTGCTGAGGGGCGGTAGAGGGGAGGGGGCGTTGGATTTTAAATTCAAACTCGTCGTCACACTCAACTGCCAATCGAAAGCTGGTAAGTCTCATACATGCATGTTACCATAATGGGGGGATAGGAGCTTGATCAAGACACAAACGGTTATCGAGTCAGCATGATCCAAGATCTTGGAAACCCTATACCATGAAGACCTGAGATCTTGGAAATCCAATTCAGCAAGGCAGCACCAGCTTGTGTGCTCGAAGCTCCCTTCGGTGGTTCTCGCGTGATAAGTAAAAACAAGATCCTAGAGATCTTGACCCTGGAGATCTGAATGCTTGGATGCTAGGAGATAACTAATAGGCTCTCACCTATGATGCCAATCCTGGATCCTGGAGATCTGGATATTGGAGATCTGGATAATGGAGGTCTGGATCATGGAGGTCTGGATAATGGAGATCTGGATCATAGAGATCTGGGTTCTACAGGTCAAGACTGGGGAGATCCAAGTTTGTTAGGCTTGGGCGCTGGCGGCTCTCTGTCACCTAGGTGGCCAATCCTAGATCCTGGAGATCTGGATTGTATAGATCTGGATCCTACAGGTTTAGATTGGAGATCCAGGTATGTGAAGGGTTCTTGCTGGGGGCTCCTTCTCACCTAGGTGGTCAATCCTGAATGCCGGAGAGGGCAGTGGGTCGTGGCGCAAAGCGGCGGCGGCCGCAGCTGTGCTGGGGGACAGCATGCTGTACTGCTGAGGGCACGCGAGGCTGTACTGCTGCATCATATGCTGCTGGCCGTGGTACTGCAGCGGGCCGCCGTCAGAGCTGCTGAGCTGCCGGGGCAGGAGGTGCGGGTGGTTCTGCAAAGCAATGGGGCGGTAGCAACGGACAGGTCAGGCTTGAGGGCAGGGGTATTCTTGGTACCGATTGTTCCCTTTTGGGGTATTTATTTTGGGGCGAGTCTCCTTGGTGACGATTATTCCCTTTTGGGGTGATTTGGGGGGGGGTAATTCTCCTTATTAACGATTGTTTGGTTTTTGAGTGATTCTCCATGGTGACGTTGGTTCCCATTTGGATGATTCTGCGAAGCAATGGGGCGGTAGCAACGGACAGGTCAGGCTCAAGGCGGAGGGCAGGGATTGTGCCGATAAGATTTTGCATGCTCGGCCCCTGCCACCCCTAACCCCCCAAAGGAGGGGAGGGACTAAAGAAAGAAAAACAAATCTGCAGGGGCAAGGCTTCATAAGATTTTGCACAGTCGGCCCATAAGATTGACCATGCAAAATCTTCCTCTTTGGCACGTGGCGCCCTCGAGTGAATGCCCTTTCATATCCCCAGGGCTCTTCAGTCTAGTATAATCAAAGCCGACATCTTAGGCATGTGATGTCGGGGGGATGTCCTTCATGCCCTCAAGGTTGCCATTGTAATATGTCCAAGCTTCGGCATATGATGTCAGCTGTACTTGTTCTTGTGATTCTGGCTATCAATTGTTGGACATTGATGAAATCCTTGAAACGAGCGCCGCAAAAGCGCGAAAAGGACCCTACAAACGTTCTGTGTTTCGACTTGTTTCAGAACCGAGTGACTGCGTTAGACTCCAGACATGGTAATTACCGTAATAAATCCCTGGACCCCAAACATGTTCATTATGAGGGAAGGCAAAGCAAACCTAAAGTACATTACAATTATTATGCTGCGGCGCTGGGCTCACCTGGTGACCCATCAGTGAAGACGCTGCAGGCCCGTCCGGCGGCGCAGAAAACGCGCCGCGCCCAGCCGCCCCCGCAGCCGCAGTGTACGGTGACATGGCAGCTGCAGGTGGCACCGAGCCTGGCTGCGCTGCCGGCCCGGCGTGCTGCTCCTGCTCGTGGTGTTGGGACGCATCGTCGTGGTGCACTAAGTAAACATCCACGACGCCGTCGTCACTCCGTACGTTGAGTCTGCGAGAGGGAAGAGGGTTCAGGGTTTGTTGGCGGGTTCAAGGTTAAATGGCGCAATTTTTTTTGTCATGATGCGCGGGGGACATGCCTTCATCGTCATCACTTCTCAGCCTTTCAAAAAAATAGCTGCTTTGAGGCCAAAGTTCTATGAACTTTATAAATTAGTGGATCAAATATCATTTTAGAAGCTTATCCCAGCCCATCCAAGCCAAGGCAAGGGACAGGTTCCTCCTGTCGTGCCCACTCACGAGAATTGCGTCCCTTCAGGTTCTGACAGCTGGATTGTGGTGCCAGCTGGCGCCCTCATGGCAAACACAGTATCGTTCGCAAAGCAGGGCAGGCTGCGAATCAGCGAGTCGGTCACGTACAGCCGCTCCTGCGGGCAACAGCAGCAACAGGGGCCGCCTGCTTGCCGGCGCTTTTGTTGCGGCAAAAAAATCCCATTACAATTAAATATGATTCAGCTGGTTGCAGCAGCAGTTGATTTCAACGTCAGAGGCGTCAGCCAGTGACTGCAGCAGTTTGTGACAGCAGCCCGCTATGGCGTCAGAAGCGCTTGGCCACACCCTCAAACGATTTCACCTCGGGTATTCACACAAGGTTTTCATACCTTATTCACACAAGGTTTTCATACCTTATTCACAGGGTGGCCACACAACGCCTCTAGAGCGCCTGACATGGCCGCCAGCTTGGCATCCAGCTGCCTCTCGGTGTCCTAAAAGGAAAAAAGGGGGGCAGGGTTCTGTTTCAGCACTCTTTCAGGGCAGAGTGTGGCCTTCAAAACCATTTCCAGCATGATTTTATTCAGAGGTTATCTTGTTTTGTTCAGAGAGTTCTCTGATTTTGCTTTATCCTTGTTTCAGAGCTGAGTATCTACCTCTGTGCTATTTTCAACAAGCTGTTTCCGATTTCGTTTCAGGCCAAAGCACTTCTGTCAGGACTCAAGTCGCCCTTGTCGTCCTTTTAATAAAATTCAACATCTCCAGCAGGAGGCACGACCAAAGCAGCACACGTCTCGTGGCGGCGTTTCACATTGCAAGCCCAGAAGCCTATGGCGGCATGCACCCATCCACCTCGCAAAGGTTCACCCCAACCTCTTATTCAGCCATGCAGGGCAGTCTATGTCTTCCCCAGCTCCGGCCTCATGCCCTGCCTCTCATACCCTTAGCCCTCCTTCCCCCTCATATCGCAAAGCACAAACCCAACACGATACGCAGCCATGCAGGGCAGTCTAGTGCATCCCTATTACTTTCCGAACCTGCTCCTTCCCCACCTCACACACAGCAAGGCTTGACCCCAAAGTGCTGGGTAGTGGGTACCCAGGTGCCTCTCCATTACTTCCCTCACCTGCTCCTTCCCCACCTCACACACAGCAAAGCTCGTCCCCAAAGTGTTGAGTACCCAGTTGCCTCTCCATTACTTCCCTAACGTGCTTCTTCCCCACCTCACACCTCCAAAAGCTCAACCCCAAAGCGTTGAGCACTCTGGTGCCTCGCCATTACTTCCCAACCAGCTCCTTCCGACCCATTGCCTCTCTTGCCAGCCTGCTCCCTTCACCCCATGGCCATATCTTGCAAATAACACCCAAACGGTCCCGCGGCCCTCCAGGTCAGCCCAGTGCCTGTCCACCAAAGCTCCAATGTGCACCGGCCCCATCGCCACTCTCGCCACCTGCTCCCTTGTGCCTGACCACCCACTCCAGCAGTGGGTAAGAAACACGAAAAACAGGGTTTAGGGTAGCAGGCAGGGCACCCACCAGCAGCTCCGAAATGTCGTCCCGAACAGCAGAGAGCTCCTGTTCGAGCGCCGGGTCTGGCGGTGCTGGCGCAGCGCCCCCCAGCCACTGAACCACATTCTTCGATTTCTTTACCAACAGCCCAACACCTTCCAAGACATTGGTGATGTCGTAGATACGCCGTTTCTTGACCTGGAGGGCGGTGGCTAGGGTTGATAAGGGTATACAATCTTCTTGACCTGAAGAGTGATGGGCAAGGCTTGAACAATATAATATATTTGACATGATGGTGGGTGGGTAGTGTTCAGGGCATGGAACCTCCTAGACCTGAAAAGTGGTGGGTAGGGTTAGGGGCACATTGAGCAGGTCTGCTGCAGTGACTGGCCTGCCCTGACAGCACTCGCCACGGTTTACTGGCTACGCTAATTGAACCGGGCTGGCCTCCTTTTTATCCCTTGGTTGGCATGTTCCTATTGGGGGCCCGCCTCGGCCCCCCACCACGAATCAAATGTGGGTCCCAGGACGGTTCAGGCGCGTCTTTTTTTGCCATCGGCACATCCACCGATCAATGTGCCACGGCAGGCTACACCAGGCCATGCTACCTCCTCTCTATGCCCGCACACCTTAAGCAAGTCAGCCGCGGTGTTTCGATCCAGCAGCCCGTCCCCCGATTCGTCCAGCAGCGTCAAAAAGTTCTTGGTGAGCAAGCCGAGTGAGCTGTCGTGGCGGCATCCAGCCGACTGGCTGCTGGGGGAGGCTGCGAGGGGCCGCAATTGAAAGTCTTTAGGGAGGATCCGTTAAGCATTGCAAATAAGATTCCAAAGATTTTGCACCCGACCATTAGCGAAGCTGAAAAAAGTATGCATATTAGTTTCGAAAGCTTCAGAATTTGCATGATAGGGTGCGAGGGGTGGTAATTTGAAATGTGGTGTTTTGTAAATCCTGTGTATCATTTTCCACTGCTTTCCCTATCGCCCAGGGTCTGGTCAACTTTTGCACCCCACTGGGGGGACGGTGGTGGCCACAAAACGCCCTTTCAAGTTGGTCTGATGGTCTGGCCTGATCTGTTCTGACAGTCTGGTCAAGGTTTGCACCCCATTGGGACGGTGGTGGCCGCGTAACGCCCCATTCAGTGGTCTGATTGTCAGGTCTATCGTCTGGCTCTCCGGCAAGGTGGTGTGATGCCCAAACTCCCGTAATAACCCTGCTGTCACACCAGTGAGCTGGCCTTGCCTGAGAAGACATCAGACAGGTACACAACCTGCAACCACTGCGGGGGCAGAAATTGCACGGGCGGCAATTGCAGCCAGCCCTGCTTATGCCACCAGCTGTAGGTCGATAAAGTGTTGGCCAGTGTTGGCTACATGGCTTATGACTGCTGGAATGACAGCTATGACAGCCAGCTCTGATGCTTGAGCCACCGGCTGTAGTGCTCAGCGGCATGCGGAAGGGAGTCCAGGGCGCAATGAAAAGTACATTATCTACATGCATTTCAATGAACTGAATGAAATAGAAATTAAAGTATAGAAGACAGCACCTATACATACTCAAACTGCTGCGCTGCGCCAACATTTTTAGCGGCCAAGAGGATTGCCCTAGAGGCGTTATGTGGCCACCATGCGTCGCCTCTCCCCCCCCCGGGTCCTGCGCACATGCGTCGCCTCTCCCCCCACCGGGTCCTGCCACAACAAGCATTGTAGCATCCAGTGCATCCTTGTGCGACCCTGCCCTCTGCCACACCCCGGTACCTCCGTCTCATGATGGCAGCCGAGGCTTGCCTGTGCCAAGCCCCCCTGAGCTGCCCCTTTGAGGGGGACAGGCCCCACTTGCAGGACAAGCCATGCTTATCAGAGCCACGGGGTAAACCTATACTGTACAAGTCGGGCCCTTCCGACAGGTAGCACGTGTTGGTAAAGGCCGAGGGGCTATGCTGCGCGCAGGGTGCCACCCCCCAGCGTGTGGATACGGCACAGGTTCATAGGGTTCCTGACAGCACTCAGCCAGCTGCTCAAACCCACCCCACATGATCCTTCCTTCCGGTGCTTCACAGGCAAGGCTTGCCTGTGCCGAGCCTGCCTGTGCTGCACCACCATGCAGAGCGCACCCCTTCAGCAGATAAGCTGTGCTTATCAAAGCCGCAGGGATTATAGTACTCCTCAGAGGTAGGTTATGAAGGTGCTAGACAGCACTCACTGAGCTGCGCTTGCTCACCAAGCCCCCCCCGCATGCCACCCCTGTGGCAAATTCGAATGCCTGGGAACGACAGACAGACATGGCATGACTGGTGTCTGATGCCCCTCCAAACTTGCATCCTACGGTTACAGCATTTCGCCCTCTTTTGATATCTTCTTCGGTGCGCTTACCATACGTGGAATCCTTGTTTGATCCTCTGCAATGGCTGCCCGCGTGGCCGCGAGACGAGGTAGCGGCAGGCACTTTTCGCTTCCTCGAGGGCGTCTTCTCTACCTCCTCGAAGTCCTCCTCTTCGTAGTCCTCATCTTGGTCGATGCCGAAGGATGCACGCTCCTGTTCCTCCTGGTTAGAGTCGTCCTCCTGGGTCACAGCATGTCCATGTACAAATTTGGACGGTGATATCTTGTGATGAAGAGTCATAGGAAATTATATGCAGAAACAGCTGAACACGATGCAGTATCGCCCTTCTCCTCCTATTAGTCAGCAGGAAACAAGCACGGGGGCAGCGCTGGAGAAGGGGCATCAGCTACATTGACGGTCGGGCTGAGGATAGGAAGAAGTTGGGACGAAGGGCGGGAAGGAATCCAGGCATTGACAGACACCCACCGGGTGCATTGCTGGAAATAGCATGGGGCGCGTCGCTATGAGGGTCGTCAGTTGGTCCAATTTAGGCACGTCGGCCATGCAACATGCAAATGCAGAAATATGCTCTAGTTTCAGCCCGTCATATGATGGCTCCATCGTCTGATCGCTTGGGCACATGCAGGCGGGAGGCAAGTGTACGCAAGCATAGACGAAACAACCTCCTCCTAGCCGCGATAACCGCATGATACTGTCTCAAATGTTGACATGATGGAGGAATCAACCAGTCGTTTATAGCATTAGACACGTTCTGCATGACAACTCAGGGACGTGGAGGAGACAGGTCCCACTCCTACTTTGGCATGGCTTCATTGCACCAAGGTGTCATTACGAACGAATAAATGTGCATGATGATAAAATGTGGGCGTATGATTAACAATACTGATGGAGACATTGTG
The DNA here is from genome assembly GCA_037349105.1 of Limnomonas spitsbergensis. Taxonomy (NCBI): domain Eukaryota; kingdom Viridiplantae; phylum Chlorophyta; class Chlorophyceae; order Chlamydomonadales; genus Limnomonas; species Limnomonas spitsbergensis. The sequence continues at coordinate 136,563 of JAYJMM010000047.1, forward strand.
CAGTTGTTCTGGTCGGCGCCTGGTTCAAGAATAGATCGTTCAACAAAGGGCACTGTCGCTGATGGTGGTGGTAACAAGGGAGTGACCAACGCTGCACATCATATGAGCGTATTCATCTGATGAGGAGTTGCATGCGACGTGGGTGGCGAGAGACGTGGCAAAAATTAGGCGGGAAAGGGGCTCCGGCAAAAACAAACGACTTTGCCCAGGGCAACGCTTAGTCACAAGACCGTCCTGATGGAGACAGAACACAGTCGGTATAAGGCTTAACGGTGCACGCATGTGCGTGTTTTCACATATCAGAGACATGGAAGTCTACGATCACCCTGCCATGGTACATGGCACATGGATCCACCCAGACATGAGCACCAAATTTCACCTTCCCTGCCCAGCAATGCGCCTCGTGAAAAACAACTGGTCGCGTGCTGGAAGCATATAAAATCCACAGGCGTATCCTGGTTGTGCATGTAGATTCTCTTACCTCGATTACATGGCTCGCCTTGGAAGACCTCACATGATGCGCCTTGGACATCTTCTTAAATGCACGCCGAGGCACCGAAGAATATCACTTTGAGGTTAGATGGGATTTCGAGTTCAGTCGAACTCATGGACACCACTCCTTATTGTGGCTATGTAACAGTCACAAGTAGCTCAATTGTAATGATATTACGTGCGTTGAGCTGAAACTGTGGAACGACCGTACTGAGAGGTTGGGTACAAATGTGCAGAACCAGTACCAGCTGACAATTGAGTTCCCCGGTACCGATGGGCATGGGCCCTGAACCCTGACATGCGTGCAAGGTGTCGCGGGGACCCGATGCTAGATTACGCACGCATAGTGTACCATATGGTCGTAGTGTAGCAGCAGCTGTCCATCCCACGTCAACTTTGCCTCTTGGCTTACATCACGTTTCTGATTGGACCTGGGAAACTTTTCGGATTGTTTCCGGGTCGTTTTGAGCAGAAACACTGGACCCCGGAAAATCTCCGGGCCCTTTAAACCACCATGAATCGTACAATACGTCTCTTGTTTTTCCGGGGACCCCCCCCCCTCCCCGGAAATTCCAAAGGCCCCGGAGAGTTTTCAGGCCTTCGAAAGGCTGTTATTCACGAATGTTAATCGCCGCATGTTTCTTCCCATGGACGAATATATCGGGCGATAGTGATGGGGGCGATATTGCAGAAAGGCCGCGGACCGCATCGGCATTGGTCACTTCGCGAGCGAGTCATCCGTATCATCATCAGCAGCAGAAGCAGAAGCATCAGGAACAGCGCAGATAACATATAAGCACACATTCGGCAACATCGCAGTAAACCCTGAACCACGCAAGATTACGCGGCCTCACGTTCTGGTGTCTGGCTCCGGGGTGTTTGCTGAAACACCCACCCCGGAAATCTCCCGAAGACCAGAAGACCGTCGTACACGCTTTTTCCCAGGTCCAATCAGAAACGTGCTGTTAGTTTGATGGCATGATATTTTGGTCTATATCGACCACTGTCACCGTCAACTGCCATGAGCAACTTTCTTATAACCATGCCCATGACACTCGTGTGTTATTATACACACAGCCAGACCTCGAGGCGGTGAACAAACAGTGGCGAAAGGAATATACTCGCTCCAGAATTGACTTGGGCGATGTGCGATATAAAGCAGTCATGGACACATCCAGCTTCCGACATCGTCGCTGTGCAGCTCGCCTTGCACTTCGCCTGCACTTCAGACAGGATGTACGATATGTCGAACGGGTCGTGAATCAAGTCATCGTCATCTTCGTCTTGTGTGGTACTTGTTCGTGCAGGTGGAACGTCATCTGTTGGCAGCAGGGGGGTGGCATTTAGCATTTATATCCCACTTTTAGGATCTCCTTGTAGAGCCTCGTGTCAAGAAAGTCTCGCAGGCACGAGTCTATCTCAATCTGCATGCCTCTTCGGGACAAAGCTCTGTTTCTACGGATCTGCATCAAAGGAAAGCAGCCAAGTGGGAAATGGCAGTGGGGAAATGCCAAAAGTTTTCACATCTGCCCCGCCACGGACTTGCACCATCTATCCCGGGGCAGGCAGGTAGGGGTGGGAGGCCCTAGCTTTGTGGAAGATGTAGTCAAAACTTGTTGAGTGCTACTCTTTGAAGAAGCTTGGGATATGCATTGCCTGCCCTTCTTGTTGTTGTTTGGAAGATGGACACACCATTTTTCTGTTCTCTCTTGCCTTCTCTCCTTAGTATCCTAGCAGACTTTTGTTTGCCGACATGGCTGGCCTATATTTGAGCAAGGCCCAGAGGTGTACCGTCATTAATATCTGACAAGAGCTTGTGGGCAGTCCAATAGACTCATGATTTTAGTCCTATCTGGCTTGCACTGTAATGCTTTGGTCTGTGTTCGTTTATGGGGGATCGGGTTACTGCCAGCTCGTTGATCATGATTTTCCTAGATTGTGCCATCCAGAAACGAACGGTGGTGGCTATCCTCAACTGCGTCGTCTGGCAGGAACTAGGTCAAGATGTCCATGTTTAACGCAGGAGATATCGCCTTAAAATCCAGACCTGGCTGCCACAGTGCTAGCACCAATAGAACATGTACTGAACATAACTGGTGCCGTCGCTTGACTTCCATTGTTGTCTGAGTCAGTGCCTCGACCGTGAGGTCGCCTAGAAATGGCCATAAACCTTTACACAAAATCAGAACGGTGCATTTGACACGTCCGATTGGTACAATTATCCCTTTGACTTTCTTCGCTAGATAGCAAAAAGCCAAATAGCTTATGGTGGTGAGCCTTTGGCGCCCGCACCTTACGGTTCGCCATTTAGCGAATCCGTATATATGATCGTCGTGACTTCGCGGCTGTTGCCAAATTTCGTGGCTTCATCGCCGTTTTATGTAGTACCTGCTTCAATTAAGATATCGTTGGAATAATGTCTTTATGTGTTGCACAAACAAATAGCCAGGCCTCGCGAGCGGAGACAAACGTCACGACCGACCTTCCGATAAGCTTCCAGCAAAACCTCACCAAAAACCATGAGTCAAGGTTATCCAAGCGATCACACCTAACGATGCTGACCAGCCACCACAACCTATTACGGACTACTAGGAACTCTTGCGGAACCCCGATGTCCAACCTCACCCGAAGGATTACGGACTACGCCACCAACAACCCCGTAACAAATATGATACGGCACGCCCCCCGTAACAAAATGCTACGCCTTCCTTACCATCATCCCCGTAAAAAAACGGAACTCCAGGAAACCGTAGCGCCGGGTTCGGGTTTGTGAACTCAAATGTTTCTTCTTCCAAACCCATTTGCTACACGCGCTTTGATAATTTAATATATTAAACATCGAAGATGTCATCGCGTTGGTCCGGGGTACACCCGGGTTTTTTGCTGTCACACCACTGCTGCATCAACCTCTGGCCATGACGCAGCAACAGGGTTCATCACCATCATAAAATCAGGAGATGGAGTTGCAGCATCAGGGGCAGCTGCCACGGCAGCATAACCAGTAATGCCCAGGTGGCCCGCTGCTAACAGCCGTCAAATCACGCGGGGTGGTGGGTCCCAAAACGCATCAAATGCATCCAGCTAGAAGGGGGCCAGCGTCCATGCGGTTGCAGAGTGGTACAGCTGCTTCAGATGCAGCATGCTGGAAAACGGCTGCCCAGGCAGGCTCATGATCATGCGCATGTTGGAGGGCCCGAGGGACGAGCTGCAAGTGGCCTTGACTGTGAGCACGGCTCCGACGCCACTCCCCACGGGCAGCTCCATCGGAAGCTCCGCGCAGACCTGGTGGCTTTTGCAGGAGCTAGGATCCCAGCGCATGTGCACAGCCTGGCCTCTGCTGGCCGCTCCGATGAACATCAGCTCATCAATGATGATTATAGGTCTGGCGCGAGTGCCCAGGTCGTGCGTCAAGCCATGCACCATTAGGACAAAGATGAGCTGGCATTTCTGCTGAAGCGCAATGCTGCAGTTCAGGCCGCAGATGCACAACACCATAACAGTCACAGCACCATGCCTTGCCAGTGTGTGGAGTACCTGCAAAGTGCCACCTGCATGCACAACATCTTACCCTCGTGCACAGCGCCCGCCCGGGCGCCCGTGCGAGCAACGCCCTGGTATTGGCTGCAGTGCCCAACTTGCATGCAATGCACCTACCCCGTCTGCAACGCCATGCTGGTATTTGCAGTGTCCCACCCGCATGCTCTGTAATCCGCTTGCATGCTCAGCTACCGAAGTCCCTGCCGGTGGTTGTAGTAGTGCTCACCCGCATCCTCTGCAACCCGCTTGTATGTGCGGCGCTCGCCTGTTTGTGTACCGTGCTTGCGGTTGCTGCGCACTGTCCTGATGCTCAGTGCCCCCGTATGTCGAGGGCCCTGTCATTAATTGCATCGCCCTGCAGCTCCCTGCTGTGGGTTGCAGCTCCCCGCCGTCATGCGCTACGACCGCACCTGGGTGTTTCGCCCTGACATTGGTCGCAGCTCCCCACCCTTCCGCACAGTGCCCGCCCTGCCAGTCATTGCAGCAACCCGTCCAAATGCACTGCGACGACCCGTAAACCATAAATTGCTACTGGGTCCCGGTGGGGCTCAGTGGTACTACGCGGATTGGCAGTCCACCCTGAGGTCTGCGGTTCGAGTTTCAATGTTCATTTACCGTGTTCCAGGTGTTAGCGGGGGAAATGTCTGGCACTTCGTTCAGTATGCCCCGCAGAATGTCGTGAGCGGGCTACCCTACCAACTTGGATAAAGCTGCTGTGGGTCGAGTGTTTCTCACTCCTCCTGCTTCGGCGGAGGAGGAGTCTTTCTTTCTTCTTTCTGGGCCCCCGAAACGTCAGCAGTCGTCAGCACCCGTCTCTGCCCCCAGGATCGAGCTTCGCAACGGGGACTGGCGTTTGGATCACTCGACGGATGTCGAATTAAACAGTCGCGCGCTAGCGCGCGAATTTTTGTAAAAAGTGCTGTTTTTAATTCATACCGCGCACCCCCAAAATAGTTGTTCGGGCACCTGACTGACGCTCCGCACAGCGCCGATTTTTGAATTAATATTAGCGCGCAGCCATGTCCGCGCACCCCTATAATTATTTAATTACGAGCGGAGTCTTAGGCGTTCTACGGTATAGTAGTATGTGCAACGCCTTGCCGTTGGCTGCATGTGTAGCTGAGGCTAACTCGCAGATGTCTTAATCCCCTCGGACACCTGTGACTTCGTTGACACAGTTCAAGATTGCGTGTCCAGTTTGGTTCAGGTTGCTTGAGATGTAATATGGGACCTTTTGGCTCTCAGTGGCCCCCCTTCAAAGGCTGCCTTGGTAGCTCCGGCCTACTTGCTGGTGTCCTAAATCATGGTAGCACAATACGGCAAAACCTGTTTCGTATCCGGAGCGGATCGCTGCTCCGCTCCGGATACGGCAATACTGCTCCGATCCGGCTCACCATGCAGGAGTTTTCTTGCAGCCCTTCCGGGCGACATGGTAGGCCATGCAGACCTTGCACACGTGCAGCTTAGACGCCTTAGGGGGGGCTTCAACAACCACGCGATAGTACGCCTACATCACATGTCCGATATAACTGAGGACATCGCTGACGTTCTAGACATATTCGTTGATCAGCTCGGGAAAACACCCTAACCCTCTGACCCCTCCATCCAAGTTGTCTTCCAATACGTGATGGCGTTGCAAGCGATGCAAGCTAGACTTTTCAGGCTCGGGTATGACTAATCCTTTTGAAATTACTGCACCTATGTAGCTTCACTACGTAGATCAAAGTAACCAATGTTTTTTACGTATAGTTTAGCCCAGCCATTGCGACATAGTGACAGGGAAAGATGTATGCGATCAATCAATGGGCTGTTTTAAGGAACAACGAACTCCGAAAACAACGAAACACGTCCGTGACTGCGGTATCCGAGCCATATTCGAGTCGTCCGATTGAGCAATTCAGCACTTCACGAGCTAAGAAAATCCAGCCTTCCCCCGGGGAACCCTGAGCCAAAGTCGAAATTCTGCATGCAGACGGTATCAGGCGAGGTTGCAGATTTGAAGGGCAAGGGGGGACTTTAGGGGATTTTAGTTGTGCATGGCAACTACCAACAGGGGTTGTTTGGACAGTACAGGAGTTGGGGACTGCATCAATCATTTCACAGCAATTCGCATGGTCCTTAGTCCTAACTAATATGCGTGCATGATGCATGGATGCATGGCTACTTTGGGGCCAGTAGGGGGGGCATCTGGGCATGCATGGAGGCTATATGCTGGCAGGCAATGAGGCAACCATCTTTATGTCGTTGTATGCCAGTATGTATGCCAGTATGTGCCTAAAACAAGTTTTTGACTGCAAAATACTGATACTCCAAGCCCGCCGTATCGAAGCGGAGCGGAGCGGACCGGAGCAGAAGCGTATCCGGATCGTGCTACCTTGTCCTAAATCCTAATTCCTCAGGAAAACCACAGTGGCAGACATATCAGACAAATATTAGGACTACTGTTCCAGTTTGGTTAAATTGTGAGGAGGTGTTTTGGGGATGTCGTTTTGCACTCAATGGCCCTCTCAGCCCCCTCTTTAAGGGTGCCACGGGTGCCACGGAGGCCTACTTGCAGGTGTCCAGATTCCTCCAGAACACCAATGCAATGCATTTTTTGCCATGTTTCAGAACAGCTGTTCCAGTTTGGTAGGATTCCGAGGAAAACTTGTGGGGCTTATTTGCTCCCAAAAACCACTACCGGTATACATAGTTCCCGGACTGCATAACACAAGTGAGATAAAGTGGCTGCGGGGCTGACTGGCCAGTATACCTTGCTATCACTCTTGTGTTATGAATGTCAGCTTGGCTGAAAACCCTAGCAGGTGCATCGCTAGACTAGTACCGGTATCCATTCCCGGATCTCATAAGTCATAACACAAGGCAGATAATAAAGTGGTTGCATGACTGAATCGCCTCCAATGTGCATCTGCATCACTGTTGTGTTATCAATGGCTATTGGGCTAAAGCCCCTATTTTAAGCATCCATGGACCACTACCAGTATCCATCACCGTAACTCATAATACAAAGGCAGATTAAGTAGATGCGGGACTGATTGGCTAGCTTCAGCACCTACGCCAGGCTGCGGGGCTACCAGGCAGCATCAGCCGCCAGTTAGGGAGTCATGAGAGAGCTGCAGCTCCAGCCACTACAGCGAGACTGGTGGGCCCATATCCTCCGCTTCTACAATGCAGCGGTGGCACCGGAGGCACAGCAATACAGCCCTCTCATGGCTCAAGCCATGGCAGCAGATATGCAGCTTGCAATCAGCCAGGGCATTGGCGGCCGCACCTGGTGCTCTGATCTGCTGGGTGCATTAGAGGAGCTGGAGCGGGGGGCAGCCACCCCCACCTTGCGCGGGGCAGCAGCTGCCCTACAGCGCCTACCCGTCACAGAGGTGTTGGCACTCGGTGACGCAGCCTACGAGCAAGCACGGCTGGACGCAAGCGGCGGTGGGGACCCCAGGGACCCTACCACCGAGCACAGATCTGCGGCGACCTACCGCGCCTGGTTCCAGTCCACGGCCGGTGCCGTGCTGGCGCAAGCCAAGAGCCGCACTAGTCAGAGGGAGTGTACTTGTGTGCGCACCAATTGACTGGGGCTTGGCGCGATCAGCACGGCTGATACCAGAGGACGGCGCAACGGTCAGCGGCGACAGGCACGCTGCTGCCAGCGGTGTTGGGCACGGGGGGATAGCGAGCAGGTAGAGGATCTCTTCTCCCTTCTGATCAGTGGGGCGCCCTTGCAGCCAAGCAGGGGTGGGATACGCTTGCTTTTCTGGACCTTTCTTTTCTTAGAGGCTTTGTTGAGGGCTAGTCTCTAGTGGAACTTAGGTGTTGGACTTGGTCTTCTTTGCCTTCCCGGCCTCTCCTTTTGTTCCTTTCCCCCTCTCCTCCTTTTAGTTCCTTCTTTACTCCCTTCTGAACAGTTGGGCGCCCACGCGGCCGAGCTTTGAGCGGGCCCAGAGGTGTAACGTCTGCAAGCCCGTGGCCCTCAACAAAGTATCGTAATTTGCATTAAATACTACCGGGTTAGGTCTAACAAATAACCACACTTTCAAATTTGAAAGGTATGGGACAGATGCCCGTCAAATGGTTCCAGCACATCATCACTAGGACAGCAAAAGTAGGGATACTGGCAGCACACCAGCTATTATATTAAAAAGGTCGCTTGGGGTCCAAACCCTACCAGAGACTGAATCCCTCATTCCCTCTGCATTGTCCAGCGGTTACTACATAGCAACACAGCACGGTGGCCCACGCAGCCAAGCCTTTTTAGCAGAGCCCAGAGGTGCAAAGTCATTGACATGACAACAAAGCATGGACCTGGCCTCAGCCCATGATAAGCTCCCCCCTCCAACTTCACTTTCCACTGCAATGCGAAGCTTTATTTTCTTCCGTCCCTACATGAGCCCAAATCCCTCCGCATTGTCCAGCGCGCACTCCAGCCTGAGTCGCAACGCCTCCAGGCTGCTGTACTGGGGCAGCAGCAGGTGGTTGAAGCAGGTGTGGGCGGTGGGCAGGCGATCGCCGTCCCCACCCATCCTGTAGCACGGCAGCAGAATCAGAGGCCGAGGTAAGTTCACGAGGTGCAGAGGTGTCAACAAATATAATGCAGGAACCTTTCGAGTTGGATAAGGCAGGTGTGGGCAGGGCGTAGGCGATGGCCGCCAACGCCCATCCCGCATAAAGCATTTCTTAACATAAATAAATAGATACGAGTGGGTTGAGAAAGCCCCTCAGAAGCACAGCAACTAAATCAACCTCGTGTGAATTGCGTGAAGATCTCATGAGGGGTCGCAAGAAGTCGCTGTGGGTGCCTATTCAACAATTAGGGCTGAGACGTTGGGGGCACAGTGGAGCTCCTTTTGCATCGTAAATTTTCAGCAATGTCCAAACTCTTAAACTGTCAACAAGGCGCTATAAGTTATCAGGATACCTCCTGTCGCCAAATCAGTGTTCCCCTCAGAGCAATTCAGCTCCAATTCAGCGATATCACACACGTCTTGACACCATGCCTAAGCCCTGACAACCCCGGCCCATGCTAACCCTTTCCACACCTTCTCATGACGAAATGCGGAATGAGTTGCATTTGGTGGAGGAGTTTGCAACAGCTTCCGGGTAGGACTCTGGTGGTTGTGTGCTTTAGCTAGAGGGATGTCGAGGCGGGGTATCAGTTTCTTTTTTATACCGTAATCGAACTTTTTATGCTTGACTTATTGCAGCTCTGTGAGCGCTTCTTGGTCGTGTGCCCTTTCCTGTTCCTGCTCGCCTTAACTACTTTACTCAGCTGTCGACGAGGGCCCCTTGCGCACCCGGGCTGTTTTTTTGTGTTTGCGTCTTAAGTCAATAGGGTTGGGCGGCCGGTCTCACACCTAGTTAAGTCACCGCAAAAGAAAATGTGCAATAAGCCCTAGATGGGCACGCGGTCAGAGCCCGTGACAGAGAGCGACCGCTTCCCTCTCAGCAGGTAAGCAGTCGACCCTACATTCGTTTCACACTTGCTCATAACGGAATGTGGGTTAAGGAGCACCAACCCCTGCATGAGCACACGATCGGAGCCCGCGAAACAAAAAGCAACACTTCCTTCTCACTTCTCAGCAGACAAGCGGTCCCCTACATTCGTTTCTCACCGGCTTATGACAAAAGGTGGGTTGAGGTGGGCCAGTCCCTTGATCGGAACCCGGTCGGAGCCAGTGACGAAGAACAGCAGCTTCTTCTTGCGCGCATCATCCAGGGAGTGTGACACCTCCCAGAACCAGCAGACCACCTGTTAAGAGGGTTCAGGGTTCAGGATTTAGGGTTTAGGGATTAGGGTTCAGGGTTGCAGGTCCAGTGACGAAGAAGGGCAGCTTGTTCTTTCGGCGCAAGATGTCCTAGTGGCAGTGCAGCTGATACTGATATCCATTACCTTAAGGAGTGCGACAGATCTCAGGACCAGCAGACCATCTGTTAAGAGGATTCAGGGTTCAGGGTTCATGGTTGCAGGTTCAGTGACGCAGAAGGACAGCGTATTTTGTCAAGCGTCGTCAAGGAAGTGCCACACCTTGAGGGTCCAGACTTCAGCGTTGATGGCTTAAGGCTCACTAACTAAAGGCACAACATCTTCAGCTTTGTCAAGGGAGTGCAGTTAGGTTATAAGTTTAATTACGAGCCGCACTGCCAATACGATATCTGGCGCAAGATGACCACCAACAACCTTCGTCGGACCTGCTGTGGCTCGGTTGGGGGTGGGTAGTCATGTGCATGTGCTCTATGTCTCAGCCTTATCCTCCACCACATGGAGTAAGTACTTCCAAGAGGACATTCAAAGCTGTTGGTAGCTGACAGGCCAAGGATTCAAACTTCAGGGGACTACAGGACCCCGTAGGGTCCCCAGATCTCTGGTTCCCAGATCCCAATTCCAGGCAATTTCCAGGCCTTTCGAACCGTGCTCCGCATGAATGTTTATTCAGGATGCTTCAGCTACAGTTCTGCTACACCACAGCCAACAGCCAGGCCGCATTGGTGTACCATGCCATGCTGCCTGAGCCACCGGCCCCAGGCCCGTCAAGGTTTGGTCCACATTTGCCCAGTCTTTGGCTGCCCAGCAGCCTGAATGAAGTGGTCCAGTGCAAAATAAAAATGCCGCTGTGCGACGTCTGGTGTCCTCCCAGCCCCACACCTAAAGAATCCCGTTAATGTTTCCAGCCTTTACACACACTCTGCAGCACGTCCTCCCAGCCCCACACCTCATCAGCTGCCGTTCATGTTTCCAGTCTTCACACCCACTCTGCAGCACATCCTGCCAGCCCCACGCCTCAAGCATCCCATTCATGTTTCCTGTCTTTACACCCACGCTGCACAGCACGTCCTCCCAGCCCCACACCTCATCGGCTGACGTTACTGTTTCCAGTTTTTACACCCACGCTGCACAGCACGTCCTCCCAGCCCCACACCTCATCGGCTGCCGTGTATCCATCGTCATAGAGTGTCGCTGATTCCAGCGCCTCCAGGTCCAGCTCGCGACCTCCACACACCAGCATCTCCAGCTCCTCCGGCCTGGGAGGGAGTGTGGAAAGTGTGGTAGGTTTTAATTAGTATGAATCTCCAGCTCAGATCATCCGCACGCCAGTCTCTCCCGTTTCATTGGCCTGGGTGGCAAAACAAGACAAGTGTGGAAGTGTGATTGGTTTCATTTAGTATGAACCTCCAGGTCACAACTTCCACGCACCAGATCTTTAGCTCCTGCAAAAAACAGAAAAACGCAGCAATTCAAAAAGCTAGTAGGAATCTTTAGATACTGTGGCCTAGGAGACACAAGCAGGAGACACAAGCAGAAAAGTGTGACAGTATGAAACACCAGTATGAATCTCCAGCCCAGGCAGGCGGTACCAGGGACCTGTATCTGCTGTCCTATTTGAGGGCCCCCGTAGGCCTGCCACAACAGGTTGGGCAACGACCCTCACACAACCACATCAAAGACGCTGTTCATGATGTTTCTGGCCGTCGCTAGCAGTTGGGCTTGCTTCTCGAGCCCCCCCCCCCCCCTACACCCGGCCACAGGCCATGATGTCCCTGAATTGTAGCTGAAGCACCATACAAAAACATGGTGGCAACGACATGAACAGTCCAACATATTCCATACCAAAAAGCCCACTCCTGCTGTTTAAGAAGATCCAGTAAGATCTGGATGTAGATCCGGAATCAAACACAGGGCATATCAAGTCATAACCAAATTGTGCTGATTGCACTTGAGCTATACTCGTAAGCTACACCCCACCTGCATGTCTGCACCACTTAAGGACCAGGAAACGCAGGGACCCCACCCTGAGGTGCGAGAACATTCACATATCTGGCCGTATCTGGATCCAGTGCGGTGGATCTGGTTGAATCTACAGAAATACTTGCAAATACCTGAACCAGCCCAGAAATGCCCTGCTGCAATGCATTAGGAATCACCCCCTACCACCCCCCCACACACATACACACAAACCAGCCCAGGGACAGCTGCAGGGCCTCAGGGCTCAGAGCCAGTGACAGGAATGCGTAATACCAAGGCTAAGCAACGGATCTAGGATCTCAAAGGGTTCACCAGATTCAAAGGCGCATACCTGAACCAGCCCAGGGCTGCCCCGCTGCACAGCCGCAGGAATCCCGCCCTGAAGTGAGTGAACTGCCGCTCGATGGAGGTCTCCAGCAGATGACGTGTGTACGCTGTAACATACCTAAGCAGCAGGGTGCAGATCCTAAAGGTCAGGATCCAGTCAAGATCTGATAAATATCTGCACAATCTAGATCCCCACAGCACAGATCCAGCACTAAGACAGTAAAGATCCAGTCTAGATCCAGTCTAGATTCAGTGGATATCCATGGTGGAGAAATTCGAGTCAGGTGCGATGTCGGTGCATCACAGCTTAGCAGCAGCATAAAAAAGCGAAACAAAGTGCACATCTGCTCATCAGCTACAGGGCCATGACCAAAAAAACAAGCGGTGTTTGTTTATTTCAACATATATCATACATTTACTCCTTTCAGCTCGGTATGGGGTCATAAACAAGCAATTATAAACACACACACGTAGCTGCTTCTTTACTGTGCAGCATAATGAGCCCACTTGCGGTGTGCTGGGGAAATCGACTTGTAGACAATGCAACTACTTGTTGCAGTTGGCTATGGTATCGGCCATGTGGAAAGAAACCCTACTCGTTGCAGCTGGCCACAGTAAAGAAAAATAAATGAAACAAATGAACCTACTCGTTGCAGCTGGCCATGGTAAATAAAACGGAAATGAAACAGATGAACCTACTCGTTGCGGTTGGCCACAGTAATTAAAACGGAAATGAAACAAATGAACCCACTTGTTGCAGCTGACCATGGTATATAAAACGGAAATGAAACAAATGAACCTACTCGTTGCGGTTGGCCACGGTAAAGAAAACGGAAATGAAACAAATGAACCTACTCGTTGCGGTTGGCTATAGTGACGGGGATGTCAGAGCCTCCGGGGATCAGCGGGACCGAAGCGATTTCGCCAAACCCCACCTCCATGTCCACCTGGGTCCACACAAGTGTGACAGTATGGATGCGTGAGCAGAGAAACACTTAGGGACGACAACGGCGGGGCTGCCCTGCTGCTGCTGCTGGGCGGTAGCAGCATAGGCAGCATAGACAATATATTTGAGCTGCACCTTGTAATGAGTGTAGTTTCACACAAGCGTGAAAAATGGGGATGTGCAAATATAAAGTGGACCACAAAAAGGCATGAGATGTGTCACAGGCATGCCATTCTTTAGCGTGGAATTTACAATGTATGAGGCCGTCCGTCTGACCCTAGAAAACTTGGGCAAGGTGGAAGTGAGCCAAGTCGGCCACTGGAAGTCGGCCACACCATAGGAAATGCGCTTAGGCGGCTCACTTATTCCTAAATAAATTGCACAAAGCTGTCGCGTCCTCTCCTTATCAATACTATACATCAACCAGTGTTAAGGGATCTTAATCTATAAGAGTAAAAGAAGACATGGATCCCACACTAACTTAAAACACATTAAGCTCACACTAAAATGGCAGGTAGTGAAATATTCCTGTCCATACTCCATACATGTCATGGCCATCCGCACCCTGAGTGCAAGTTTCTCAGCATGTTGAGTGTTGTCATTTTGGGTAGAATTCAAAGGACTCGTTGCTGCCTTTCAAGCATGGCCCATGGTGGTATAGATGCATCTATAGCCAGTGGGGTGCAGTTGTGGGCAGTTGCCTCTTTGTCCTAGATCCAACTTTTGCGTTTAAATCCAAGCTTTTGCGGCTGGAGGAGCGCTTGTTGGACGCGGGCCCCCCTCTTTTCTGCTCGCCTTTTCGAAGCTTCAGACCAGGGTCATGAGGGCATCCCCGGGCTATTCCTCTTGTGTTTCACACCTGGGGCTTCTAGTTGGGCAGCCTGCCCCACACTTTGTGCAGTCCAAGCAACAGCAAATGAAGTTCAAAACCCTGAATGACACTCCACACATTGTCCACACCTGGAACGTGAGTGACAGCGCGTCAATTAGCTCGGCGTCGTACTCCATCATTTTTGACAGGCTGGCATGAACCTCGGGGTGCAGCTCCGCCAGCTCAGCGTGCACTGGGGCATGCCCCATTAGCCGCTTGTACAACAACTGGGGTAAGAGGGAGGTGTACCACAAGTATTAAGTAAAACTACGTGTGATTTCCAATCCTTCGCGACATTCAACAGATCCCAAGGTAAGCGATTATACCTGCCCGTACGGGATACGCACATTCTTCCCCGTGTCATTGCAATTGTGGATCCATCACTCGACGGTACCTGAGCAATCTTTTGCAATTTCCCTCACGAACAGTTACGGCGTTTCACGCTGAGGGTTTTTACCAATCGTTCAGGTGTACTGTAATACAGCATTGATTTCGAAGGCGCACCGCTGGGCTGCATGGTTGTTTCATTCGTGTCACGGTGAGTCATGACACCATTGGTAGCAAAGGTTTATGAAGCATTCCATTCAACATCAGGCTGGGTTGCTTTCGTTCATGTCAAAATAAATGCAAATGTGGAGGTAAAGGGTTAAGGGTTTAGGCTTCATGGTTTAGGGTTAAGGGAGCCTTCCATCTGGCCGCAGCGTGTGTTGCGTCCTGCAATTGCGGGACATGGAACAAGGGTACGTGGCTGTTCAAGGTTCAAGGAAGTCTGGCGTGGTGAGGGTAAGGATCTTTGTCGCTTGAGGGAACTGGAACTCAAGAAAATTGTGTTAAGTATGTAGGGTTCACGGTCTAGTGTACATCATTTGGGTTATGCGCACCTGAGAAATATAGAGCCCGAGGGCTATTCCCAGTTGAGGGTTCAGAGTTGAGGGTTCTACCACTTTAAGGGGCGGTTAAGATTTTTGTGATCTGAGGGAAGTGGAATGATTCATTTCTTAAACGGGGTTAGGCATGCTTCTCACCTGAGGAAATTGGAACTCCAGGATGTGACTGTTGTAGATTGCAAGGCCAATGAGGATCCCCACCAGCTCAAACTCAAGGTCCAAGTCCATGTCGGACGGTCGGAACCTGGAGGGTCGAGTTCTTTAAATATTTTAGGTTTGAAGGTGGGAACCTGAAGTGCGGATTTTCCAGGGTTGAGGGTTTAAGGTCAAGGCCCAGGTTCCTGCCTGCTCCACTATATACTGAATGAATCAAAGCAACCTCGCCGGAATCCCAGACAGTTAAGGCCAGGTGCCCGTACGAAACAAAAAGTTGAGGGTGAGAACCTAGAGGTTGGATATCTAGAGGGAAGTACAGGGTTCATAACTACAAATCGGACCAGTCACTAGACAGGAATCAGGATGCATGGCTGTGCATTACAGCTGGATGCCCACTCATGCACAGACCGACCTCCATCAGAAAACCAGATTGCTTCAGATCAGATTTCTTTGGATCGGATTTCCGTGGATCAGATCGGGGACCCAAATGGAAGGGCTCTGTCTACCTACCAGTTGAGGTGCGTTCGCTCGTCGTACGTGAACATGCCGTAGTCGGGATTGAAAAGCTCGCGGACCTGAGAGGAGAAGGGGGTTGTAAGGGTGGAGATGAGTGGGGGTGGAGATGGGTGGGGGTAGACTGGATTTTTACAGAGCACACAGGGGCAACATCAAATCAAATGCAAATTTAAGGCAAACCAAATTCAAAACAACATGAAATCAAAAGCAAATTGAAGGCAAACCAAACGCATTTCAAACGCAGATTAAGAGCCAATCAAAATCAAAGCAATTCATACCATATGTTCATCAAGTGGTATGTTGAGTCTAAACCACTGTTTAATTTTTCACGTTAGACCAAAGGCAAAGCAAAATCAGAGCAAAGCAGGACCCTGCTGACCTGCATGTAGCAAAAGCTGAAATATGGTTCTAGGTTGATCCCCTTAAAAGCAAGCCCAAATCCAACCAACCACACATTGAATGCAAATCAAGCGCAGGTTCCCACATGCCCCAACACCCACCATCAGCTGACATCACTCATTCTGGACGCCATCTACGTTGATTTCCAGCCAAACTTAATCATAAAAGCTGCACATTGATGCAAATAAAAACATGCCGCCACTTAGGCCTTGGCACCCACCAACAGCTGACAGATCCCATTTTGGATGCCGCCACAAAGCTGCCGGTCGACACCCTTTACACAAAACAAAATTTAAGCAACCACAAATTGCATACAATTCAACAGCATGCCCCCACAGGGCCCTGCACCCACCAGCAGTTGGAAGAACTCCTTCTGGACGCCCCCCTCGTCAATGCCTTCCTCCCCGATAAACTTGACCTGCGGGAGAGGAGGACCAGCATGCCGCCAAACAATGGACTCCCAACCATCGTTTCGGAAACAGCTGTTGGCTGGCTGGCTATTGGACAGCTGTCGGCTGGCTGACTGGCTGGCTGTAGCCTGGCTGTTGGACAGCTCTCGCCTGGCTGACTGGCTGGCTGTAGCCTGGCTGTTAGACAGCTGTCGGCTGGCTGACTGGCTGGCTATAGCCTGGCTGTTGGACAGCTCTCGCCTGGCTGACTGGCTGGCTGTAGCCTGGCTGTTGGACAGCTGTCGGCTGGCTGACTGGCTGGCTGTAGCCTGGCTGTTGGACAGCTCTCGCCTGGCTGACTGGCTGGCTGTAGCCTGGCTGTTGGACAGCTCTCGCCTGGCTGCCTGGCTGGCTGTAGCCTGGCTGTTAGACAGCTGTCGCCTGGCTGACTGGCTGGCTGTAGCCTGGCTGTTGGACAGCTGTTGCCTGGCTGCCTACCTGGCTGTAGCCTGGCTGTTGGGCAGCTGTTGCCTGGCTCACTGGCTGACTGGCTGGCTGTAGCCTGGCTGTGGAACAGCTGTCGGCTGGCTCACTGACTGACTGGCTGGTTGTAGTATGTTTTTTGAACAGCTGTTGGCTGGCTCACTGGCTGATTGGCTGGCTGTAACATGGATGTTGGACAGCTGTCGGCTGGCTGGCTGGCTGACTGGCTGGCTGTAGCATGGCTATTGGACAGCTGTCGGCTGGCTCACTGACTGCCTGGCTGGCTCTTGGACAGCTGCTGGCTGGCACACTGGCTGACTGGCTGGCTGTAGCATGGCTGTTGGACAGCTGTCGGCTGGATCACTGGCTTATTGGCTGGCTGCAGCCTGGCTGTTGAGTATCCTGCCGGCAGCATCCTGCAGATTCACTTTTCTGGTCTCTTGCCCCTGGAAGTGCTTGCCCTTCAGGGGCATCTGAAGCATCCCCTCACCCCCTGCACTGCCTCCCCTGCCGGTGCTCACCTTCAGAGGCTTCCGCAGCGCCTCTTGCTCCTTGGCGCGGTTGATTTGGACGAGGGTGTCCTGGACAAGCTGCGTCCCTCGCCGGACCTGCATCGCAAGCAAGGGTGGGGAATCGAGTCACACTGCATCGCAAGCCAGGGTGGGGAATCGAGTCACTCAGATGGTGGAATATCTGGACCACATCTACACACCTTCAGGACCAGGAAGGCGCTCGTGTCTGAGTGACACTGCCCGACAAGATTCCCTTTGGAAAGCCCACGAGATAAACGAGCTGCCCAATCTGGATCATATCCGGGCCAGATCTGGAGCAGATCTGTTCGCCCTCAACACCAGGACGGGGCACAATTCCAGGGGTCGCAGCCTGGCAGGAGCCTCCTAAAGAATGAAGCCTGGAGCTCATTGACCTGCGTTATCTGAACCAGATCCGAATCTGATATTTCGGACCAGATCTGTTCACCTCCAGTACCAGGAAGGAGCAAATCTCCAAATGCAGACCAGGTGCGAACAGCCTGCTCACTTTCAGCCTTTAGAAGGGGTACATGTCCAGATCTGTCCTAGATCTGGATTAGATATGGACCAGATCTGCGCACCTTCAGCACCAGGAAGGGGCACATGTCCAATGGGTCGCTGCCTGACAGGAGCCCCCTGAAGAGTGCACCCTGGAGCTCGTTGAACTGCGCCATTTGGTTCTCCATCTGCGGAGTGGGAGCGAGGAGGCAGGTTGTTTGACAATCCAGCGTCAATACGAGCGAGAGGGTTACGAATATTTGGTTCTTCGCCTGGGAAATAAGATCAGGGGCAGGCTGAACCTTGGTAAACTAGTTCCAGCTCCTAGGCCATCAGCGGCCTTCCTGCTGTTATACTAGTTACTGTAACCGGTTTCTCCAACTAGGTCCAATTAGATATTGAAATTCCAAGAACTTGTTCCTGGCAGTCCGCTCTTATGCGGAGCAGGGCTGTTGGATCCTCCATCAGAGACATTGAGTAATACCAAAACATTGTGTGCTTCATTGTGCAAACAAAGCGCAGTTGCAAATTGGCAGTTGGCTAACCAGCAGCACTTCAGGACGTTTAAGCTGGTGGTGTCATACCGTTCTACCAGTCATACAAATGAGGCGTGCCATCCACACTGCCTTTTAGTGTTTGCAGCTATTTGGAACATTTCAATGGCAAGTATAATAATGATGAGACGAAAACAACCAAGGCTTTGGATATGTTACATGTTAAGAGGGCTCAGAGTGGCAACATTGCTGGATATTTGCCAGCCGCTGATGTGAATGTGATCAGGTAGGAGAGGCTCAGTCTGCCTATGACTTTGGAAAAAAGAAAACATTGTGTTCTGTTTGACCACCTGAGTTTTCAGTGGGTTATTTTCATAAAAGTTGTGATTTCATAAGCAGCACCTGGGCTTTAGAGCTGGGTTGCTTTTCATGACTTGATTGCATGACTTCCGAAGGGGCAAAACATCTGTTATTTCTAGCTCACCTGCAGCACCCGGGCCTTTGAGGACGGGTCGTACACGTAGGGACATGAGCAGAAGGAGAAGTCCCGTTGGAAGGGCTGAGAGGAGGAGGGTCAGAGGAGAGATGAGTTGGAACTTGGAAGGGATCAGTTTTTTGTTTTGGCCATAAATGGCCTCAGGCGATAATTGGGCTTTTTTTTATTAATTATATTTGTAGGGAAAGAAACTGACTGAAATATTGGCCTAGGGGCTTTTCGCAGCTGCGCAGCGGCTGTGCGCCTGTAGCTCGCTCCGGATTCCCTTCAAGGGATAAGCACTAACATTCCAGGACCCCTCTGACGCAAACAGGATGTATCGGAAATGTAGCTCAAGTTCAGTGAAAATAACAAAACCTTGCATGACCCGCTGGGTCTAAGGCACTTACCGTTATGTCCTTGTTGGCCAACACCTAGAAAAACAGTATGAAAGCAATTTATGATGTGTTTTAAACAATCTGTTATGCAATATAACCTTACCGGTTACTCCAAACAAATCACCCCAAGAATCGTCAAGCTTGTGGGCTTTTGAAATCAGATTACTTGCAACCCTCCACCTACAGAAATATTATTTGCAATACCCGTCGCTGACAAAAACCTTGTAAAGCGACAACACTTCAGATCGATCATTTTGAATACCCTACCCACCGCCTCACACCTCCAGATCACTTCAAATCAATCATTTTGAATACCCTACCTACCGCCTTCCATCTCCGGAAGTCTTCCTTGATGTTGAAGTCCTCATTGTTGACGGCATCGTTGTAGAACTCCAAGAAGGGCAGGGGGGTGCGACTGCAAGGAGGGGGGCAGATTGGGGGCAGTAGGATGGCAGAAGAATGGAAGAAGGGTGAGATTCGAGGAAGAGCAGGTGGGGTGCGACACTGCGACTGCAAGCAGGGGGGCAGCAGGATGACAGAGGAATGGAAGAAGGGTGAGATTCAAGGAAGGGCAGGGGGGGTGCGCCTGCAAGGAGGGGGGCAGATTGGGGGCAGTAGGATGGCAGAGGAATGGAAGAAGGGTGAGATTCGAGGAAGAGCAGGTGGGGTGCGACACTGCGACTGCAAGCAGGGGGGCAGCAGGATGACAGAGGAATGGAAGAAGGGTGAGATTCAAGGAAGGGCAGGGGGGGTGCGCCTGCAAGGAGGGGGGCAGCAGGGTGACAGAGGAATGGAAGAAGGGTGAGATTCGAGGAAGAGCAGATAGGTGCGCCTGCAAGGAGGGGGGCAGCAGGATGACAGGATATGGAAGAAGGGTGAGATTCGAGGACGGGCAGGGGGAGTGCACCTGCAAGGTGGGGGGCAGCAGGATGACAGAGGAATGGAAGAAGGGTAAGATTCGAGGAAGGGCAGGGGGGGTTGCGCCTGCAAGGAGGGAGGCAGCAGGATGACAGAGGAATGGAAGAAGGGTGAGATTCAAGGAAGGGCTGGGAGGGTTGCGCCTGCAAGGAGGTGTACAGCAGGATGACAGAAGAATGGAAGAAGGGTGAGATTCGAGGAAGGGCAGGGAGGGTACACCTGCAAGGTGGGGGGCAGCAGGATGACAGAGGAATGGAAGAAGGGTGAGATTCAAGGAAGGGCAGGGGGGGTTGCGCCTGCAAGGAGGGGGGAAGCAGGATGACAGAGGAATGGAAGAAGGGTGGGATAGGGTGGGATTCAAGGAAGGGCAGGGGGGTTGCGCCTGCAAGGAGGGGGGCAGCAGGATGACAGAGGAATGGAAGAAGGGTAAGATTCGAGGAAGGGCAGGGGGGGTTGCGCCTGCAAGGAGGGGGGCAGCAGGATGACAGAGGAATGGAAGAAGGGTGAGATTCGAGGAAGGGCAGGGAGGGTTGCGCCTGCAAGGAGGTGTGCAGCAGGATGACAGAAGAATGGAAGAAGGGTGAGATTCGAGAAAGGGCAGGGAGGGTACGCCTGCAAGGTGGGGGGCAGCAGGATGACAGAAGAATGGAAGAAGGGTGAGATTCGAGGAAGGGCAGGGGGGTGCGCCTGCAAGGTGGGGGGCAGCAGGATGAGAGAGGAATGGAAGAAGGGTGAGATTCGAGGACGGGCAGGGGGAGTGCACCTGCAAGGTGGGGGGAAGCAGGATGACAGAGGAATGGAAGAAGGGTGAGATTCAAGGAAGGGCAAGGGGGTGCGCCTGCAAGGTGGGGGGAAGCAGGATGACAGAGGAATGGAAGAAGGGTGGTTCGAGGAAGAGCAGGGGTGTGTGCCTGCAAGGAGGGGGGCAGCAAGATCACAGAGGAATAAAAGAAGGGTGGGATTCAAGGAAGGGCAGGGGGGGTACGCCTGCAAGGAGGGGGGCAGCAGGATGACAGAAGAATGGAAGAAGGGTGAGATTCGAGGAAGAGCAGGGGGGTGCGCCTGCACGGTGGGGGGCAGCAGGATGACAGAGGAATGGAAGAAGGGTGAGATTCGAGGAAGAGCAGGGGGGTGCGCCTGTAAGGAGGGGGGCAGCAGAATGGCAGAGGAATGGAAGAAGGGTGAGATTCGAGGAAGGGCAGGGGGGTGCGCCTGCAAGGAGGGGGGCAGCAGAATGGCAGAGGAATGGAAGAAGGGTGAGATTCGAGGATGAGCAGGGGGGTGCGCCTGTAAGGCGGGGGGCAGCAGGATGACAGAGGAATGGAAGAAGGGTGAGATTCAAGGAAGGGCAGGGGGGTGCGCCTGCACGGTGGGGGGCAGCAGAATGGCAGAGGAATGGAAGATGGGTGAGATTCGAGGAAGGGCAGGGGCGAGCTCCTGCAAGGAGGGGGGCAACAAGATGGCAGAGGAATGGGAGAATCGGCATATTCGAAATAAGCAAGAGAGGTTGCGAGGGGGGCAGATATGCCTACACCAGCAAAATATAAATTCTGATGTCAAAGCATCTTGATTTGAACTGTAGCGGAAGGACGGTAAGAAAGACAGTGCTACATGAGTTCGATTAACATGGTTAATTAAACTAAGGCAAACACGTAAATCAATTCAAACAGTTTGTGTTGGAATTGTGATTTAAACTTGGGTTCTTTTTGAATTCGAATTTGAATGCGCACACTCCCATACCCTATCACCGGGCATCCTAGGATTTGTGCACGAGGCCCAGCGCTCAGGTTGCCTGTTTAATATCATTATAAAGACATTTCTTACATATCCACGGATGCTGATTCCCTGCCACCCCTCCTCACACCTTCAATTGTGGGCATTGAGCACGAGGCCCAGAGCTCGGGTCGACACCTTACCCCCCTATTTTTCGTTTAAAAGAATATGAACGCACCAACACCATCCGATCCTCTATTTCACTGCCATCCCTGTTACCTAGCAACCTTGGCATAGGGCCAACGATGCTGAAGGAAGAGAATCAAAGTCTGCGGGCTTGATTGAATACAAAAATAGTTGGCCCTGTACACGCCGAGTCCATAGCCTCTTCCTCTCCTCTTTAAAAAGATAAAATTGAACGCACACAACGAGTATTTTCTCATCACCTGACACTGTTGTCTCTCTTACTCAGGCCCGGCGATTAAGACGCCTCCTCCACCTGTCTGCCTGAAAAAAAGTTTGATCTATCCGCCAAATTGACATCCTATTCCCGCGTCATCCCCTGAGATAGTCACTGGCCTCATTGGTTCTATCCCCTGGTTCTATGAAAGATGCACATAGCCCATTACGCCTCCTATACTCTTTTTCCGTTTATTGCAAATCCAAACAAATGCATAATTTGATTCCCTGTTTCACTTAAATCCCTTAAATCCTTGTCCTCCGATTTCCTATTCCCCGCCCCTCCTCCCCCCCTCCTGCTGTCCCCTGGCATCTTTGACTTTGTTTACCCTGCCCCGCTTTCCATCCCCTTTACCACCCCTATTTCATTTCCACGAAATGTCAGACACAGCAAAATGTATTTCTTGTCACCTGGCATCTTTGGCTTTGTTCACCCAGCCCCGCTTTCCAGCCCCCTTCACCACCCCTATTTCAATCTATATCGATAAAAAATCAGACACAGCAAAATGTATCCCCTGTCACCTGGCGTCACTGGCTTTGTTTACCCAGCCCTGCTTTCCTGCCTCCGTCTCTTCCCATATTTCATTTCCACGAAATGCCAGACACAGCAAAATGCATTCCTTGTCACCTGGCATCGTTAGCTTTGTGCACTAGGCCCAGCGCTCGGGTGGCCTCCTCCACCCCTCGTGTGATGGCTTGCTGCTGGTAGAGGGTGAGGGTGATGTACTGCTGCATGATCACCACCAGCCTGTTAAGGAGCAACATAAAGTCAAAACATGGAAGCTGCATTATCTTCTTCTAAAGCCATCGGAAGCATGGGACCACCATTTTAAAACCTGCAGCACATAGATCTCTGGCTTGCAATCAGGTTCCAACCTTTAAATCCTCCAAAAAACTACAGCCAATAAATCACAGGCTTGGGATCAGGGTCAGAATTTCAAAACCTGTAGTAGATGGATCTCTGGCTTGCCATCAGAATCCGATTTTCATAACCTGCAGAGCCAGATGGATATCTGGCCTGCAAGCAGGTACGAAGTTTAAACCTGCAGCAGATGGATATCTTGCCTGCAATCAGGATCCAAAATTCAAAAGTCCCAGCAGGTGGGTCGTTGGCTTGCAATCAGAATCCGATTTTCAAAACCTGCAGTGCCAGATGGATATCTGGCCTGCAATCAGGATCCATTTATTTATTTGAGATCCGGCTGGCAACAGGACCCAGATTTCGAAACCTTCAGCTGATATATCTCTGGCTTGGAATCAGCATCAAGAATTGAAAGCGCGCAAAATATGGATATTTGGCAGGCAATCAGGATCCAGATTTTTAACCTGCAGCTGATAGATCTCTGGCTTTCATTCGAGCCCAGTTTTCAGAACCTGCTGTGATTAGACATGTGACATGGACGGGCACTCCACTCGGGCTGCCATGCTCATCCATTTTAGCACTGTCCATATAACTCACAACCTGAATGCCAAATCAGTAGACCATGCCTACAGTCCCAGTGTTTTGAATCTTGCACTTGACCTTTACTAACAGATGCTTCTCTTCTCCGCACTGCCCGATCCTCTCGAACAGGCTTTGGGGACGATGCTGTTCCGCTACAAAACGACCGACGCCAACGCACCTTTTCTGCATATCTTGTCGCTGATTTGCATGCCCATTGCCCACAATCCTATACAATTTGAATGCTGGATTTGAAGTCTATGACCCCTACATACCGCTGCCGCTTATCCTTGCTATGCTGTGCCAACGTGATTACCACCCTCTGCTGCATTGACTCTGTCACAAAACCTGACACATACGTACCTTTACCCCTTTCATCCTTGCAGCTCATCTAGCATTCCCATCGTCCTACACATTGTTTTCCAATTATACTTGTCTCCTACCAAGTACATACCTCTGTCGCTCATCCTTGCTATACGCTGCCACCATGGCCACCATCCTCTGCTGCATGGAGGCGCCCAGCCCCACCAGCAGGGTGCACACACCCTCCACAAGCCCTGCAGATAAAGCATGAGGGTTTAGGGTGGGAATATTCTAGGGTCTCCTGCACAGTGAACATCACCCACCAACACGCGGACAAACCAGCAGGATGCACGCACCCTCCACAAGCCATGCAGATAAAGCATGAGGTTATAGAATGGGAATATTCTAGGGTCTCCTGCACAGTGAACATCACCCACCAACACGCGGACAAACCAGCAGGATGCACGCACCCTCCACAAGCCATGCAGATAAAGCATGAGGGTTTAGAATGAGAATATAAGGGTCTCCGTATAGTGAACACCGCCCACCAACACTGTGGACAAACCAGCAGGGTGCACGCACCCTCCACAAGCCATGCAGATAAAGCATGAGGTTATAGAATGGGAATATACTAGGGTCTCCTGCACAGTGAACATCACCCACCAACACGCGGACAAACCAGCAGGGTGCACGCACCCTCCACAAGCCATGCAAATAAAGCATGAGGGTTTAGAATGGGAATATAAGGGTCTCCGTATAGTGAACACCGCCCACCAACACTGTGGACAAATTAGCAGGGTGCACACACCCTGCGCACGCCCTGCATAAAACGCAAGAGGGTTCAGGGTGAAAACATACCAGGGCTTCCCTCACGTTGAACACCCTCCACCAGCACGCGGACAAATCAGCAGGGTGCACACACCCTGCGCACGCCCTGCATACAACGCATTAGGGTCCAGGGTGGAAACATACCAGGGTG
The DNA here is from genome assembly GCA_037349105.1 of Limnomonas spitsbergensis. NCBI lineage: Eukaryota > Viridiplantae > Chlorophyta > Chlorophyceae > Chlamydomonadales > Limnomonas > Limnomonas spitsbergensis. The sequence continues at coordinate 161,515 of JAYJMM010000047.1, forward strand.
TCCCGCACATCGCTTGCTGCAAGGTGTGAACACCCTCCACCGAAACTGCAGACAAATCAAGGGGCATTTCGTTTTATGATTCAGGGCTTGAAAAGAAAATCTATACACAAACCCTTGAAAGAGTACAGGGCATTGCTGATTTAACATGCTGTGGATCTACTAGGCTGTGGATCATATGTTGTATCTGTCAGTCTGTGGTTCATCCCGCTCGATTTACCTGCGTGGTCCATATCCTCCAGAAGGGGGCATGCCAGCACAACTGACAGCTGGCGGAGCAGGCCTGGCACAGAAGCGGAGGGCACGCTTGTACTCTGAAGTCAGGAGAGGAGGTGGGGACGGTGTGGAGTATTGGGAGGGAGTGCAAATGGCAGAGAGGTGGTCAGTGCTGTCATTGTCAGCCACAAATCAGCTGCAGCCATGGGGTCCGGTGCGGCAAGCTGCTCATGCTTGGGCCGCCGGTCGAAGGTCGGTCGACTGTTTTGCCCATTTGCCCATAGGTGGCTGCCCGGCAGCCCTCAAAAGAGCTTTGGCACACACTCAACATCACATATGGTTGATGGGGAAGGGAGGCTGGCAGTAGAATCGGGCCATGTAGGGGGGAGGACAGAAGGGTGTGTAGCAATGACCAAGAAGGCGAAAAAGGCAGAGGTGTGGTCAAGATGCGGCAGCGAGTTTTGCGATCTATTACTGACAGCTGCGGGTGAGGGAGAATACTAGTATCGTGCTGTGTTGAGTAACAATGGCAAGACATGCGTATCACTCGGCGTGGGATGTCAGTCCATGGGGGTGACGGCAGTAAGGTTAGGATTGATTAATCCCAAAATATGAAAATAAGATCACTGGTCAGGACCGCTCTATGAGGGCAGGCATCCACCCTATGTGGTCATACAAAAGGCGTTTACATTCTGTACATAAACGTTTGGTGACATGCAGCTGCTGTATATCACACAAGTGTGACATACATACGTACCGCAAGTGTGTCCAGCAGCTGCTCTCCTCCCCTCTTCAGCGCTGCAACAACTAGGGGCTCCTTACCTGCAGGAAGGCAGGCGGGAAGAGTGTGAGTGTGTGTGTGGGGGGGGGGGCATAAATATGTGAATAACTAAATACCGGTAGATACAAACTTAATACTGCTAAAATAAAGCAGTCACAGCGAGCGGCTTCCCGCCTGCAGGAGGGCACACAGGAATGGGCTTGTAGGGATCAACATGATAATCATTTCATTGAATAAATACCGGTAAATAAATGTTGTACATAAATCACCTGTGAATGAAATTCAAAAGGCAGCCACAACCATCAGCTCCCCAATTGCAGGACGACACAGGCATCCTAGATTTATATTCAAGTTTGGTTGGCAACCCCTCCCCTCCCCGCTCTTCCCTTGTCTGGCATCCCCTCCCCTCTTATTTTTCCTTTCCTGTCGGTGTCTTTGTACTTAGTGAGCACCAGACCAATCTTGGGGGGCGGCCAAGAGGCTGCTGCTGGGCCAAAAGGGACAAACTTTGACCGGCCTGCGGCCAGTGGCTCATGAAATAGGGCATGGTGCACCAGCCCTCCCCGGCCGCAGTCCGATATTTAGCTGAATTGTAGATGAGGACTAAAATCAACACCGGAAGGCATACATGGATGTATGAGAGAGATAAGCATATGAGCCTATACCGGGTAAGCGATATTTAGGAGCCTGTACCGTAAGCAGTAGTTATGAGCCTGAAAGCGATATTTAAAAGCCTGTAAACAAGGTACTGTAAACCAATAAACACAGTACAGGAATACAGGCCTCCCTCCAGGTAAATAGATGCGCATGCAGCATGAATCAGAGGCGAGCATTCGTCACCACACCACTGCAGTTTCCAGTGCAGATCAGCTACAATTCAGGTAGATCCTGGCCTGCGGCCGAGGAGTTCTGGTGCATCATAACCTGCATTATACCCGTAGTCAGAGAAATAAGCTAGTCGTGATTATACCCAATTGACCCAGGGGTGGCCACGCGTCAGCCCCCCAAAGGTGGTACAGTAACAACTGAAAATAACTCTGACGCTTGCAGCACCAAAATGCCCTGACCTTACCCTTTTGTATACAACTAGAAGACCTACTCACGGTGTAAAAATAAAAAATGTATGGAAGCGCTTAGATTACCACACGCACCTGACAACACGTCTTTGTACATCTGCCGTACTGCTGCCATATCCAGCCGCTTCAGCTGCCAAGCTTCTTCATCCACACCGGAAGCACGCGCTGAAGTACCATTAGCTGTACTGGGTGCTGTACTGGGAACTGTACTGGTAGCTGTTCTGGGCACTGTATTGGATATCGTAGTGGGCGCCGCACTGGGCACTGTACTGGGAAGTGTACTGGGCGCTGTACTGGGAACTGCGCTGTTCACTGTACTGCGTGCCGTATTGGGCACTGCACTGGGAACTGTAGTGGCAGCTGTTATGGGTGCTGCAATGGGTTCTGTACTGGAAGCTGTGATGGGCGCTGTTTTGGAAGCAGTGTCAGGGTGTATTGAAGCAGTACATGATGGGGGGACCTCCGCGGCTGCGGCAGAGGCAGTACTGGAAGCGGTGCTGGAAGCTGTACCAGTGGCAGCATCTGAAGGCCGTACATCAGGAACAGTCGACAGGGTGGGGCCTATAGGTCCGGATCCGGACGCAGCCGGATCTGCCGGATCTACTGCCTCATCTATCGGATCCGGTGCTGCTGGGCTTGTCCCGCAGATTTGCAGCTCGCTGGGAGCCTGAGGCATGAAAGCAAAAATAAGTATAAAAAAACGCAATGAGGCGTTGCTTAATTAAGCCACCTGTTTGGGCACAGCATTGAGTAGGCTACTATGGCAAGCAAACAAGTGTAGGCAATATTCCACAGCAAATTTGTCGCCCCAGTCATCCTCACAGCATGTGGACGCAGATCTCACTTTGGTGATCTCACCCAGAATGCAGCGTGCAGTGACTCCGGGCTTGAGTAGAAGAGGAACACGGAGTGTGCGGCATGCCCTAGGGCCTGCTGGGCCTGCTGGGAAGCGAGGTGGGCCTGCCGGAAGGCAGCTCCGGTGCCCCCAGCGTCCTGTCCCGTGGCCTGCCGACAAAACGAGAAAAGGGCACAACAGGTCAGATCCAGGGGTTCCGATTGTAGACGGGTTGCCAGTGAGCCTGTAAGAAGGCGGCTTTATTGCTTGCAACGCCCTGAACTGAGGCATGCAATAAATACGTGTGGAATTGTGTTTGAATCATGTTAAAAGAGGGCATGTCAACTGGATGATGTACCTATTGGAGGATAGGGGAGACACACATTATGTACGCTTCTGTTTTATTTGTATGGTCTTGTTTTGGCGATAATAAGTACGGTAGTGGTATGGTAACGGCGCGGATGTGGCTACGGCCCCAAGCTGCGTTGTTTCCTTAAACTCCACGCCCTAATAGGGCGTAGCTTTCTTTCTATCTTACGGTAGTGGTACTGGGAAAGAGCGCGGCCCGGGGCCAGAACTGCACTAGACGAGATCAACAGGCCTTGAACCCCGCGAATCCATGAACATAAGTACAAGGCCCTTCAGCACATGCCCTAGTTCAAGTTCCAAGGTTGGGGGTTAGGCCCAAACTACCATGCTTCACACACAGCCCCACCGTTCGCTGCTGCTGGTCGCTGAAGAGCTGTTGAGCGTGGTTCTGGAGCTCTCTGGCGTCCGACAAGCGCTGAAGGACATCCCCAGACAGCGTCGGCATCTTGCCTAATGGTAGGAGGGGAGGAGGGGGGGCATACATTTCAGCAGGTGATGCACTGGGTTGCATAGGGGGTCATGACCAGGGTTTATACAAGGGGACAAAACCAGAGGTCACACATGTTTGCTTGCGTTGTTAGGATGCCCTCTTATTTGACGGGTTAAGGCATATACTAGAAGAGATGGCATGGTTAAGGTGAATAACCAGAGGGCTTCTGCATAAATGGCCAGGCAGTACCAAACTGCCATTCAATTAAATTGGTAGCTTAGGTGAGCTAGCAAAGCATGGTAATGGCTTGGTAGTTTGCGACCCCTCAATCCCCTCAATCCTGAAGGTGTAAAGTATCTGCTAGAGGGGTTGAGATGGCTATTATTGCAGCATCAATGTAGAAAACAAAGGCCATTTTCAAAAGCACGGTGGCTCACCTACGCCAGCAGCCACTTTCAGGGCCATGGCCGCAGCCTCACTGGAGTCCATGCCTTGCTGCAACAGCTCGCTATGCACACTGCCAGGAGCAAGAGGGGTGCAGCAACAGCATCAGTGACAGGGACACTGATAGCATCAGAAGCAGCAGCGACAGATGTAACAGCAACAACAGGAGCAGCAGCAGCAGCAGCAGCAGCAGCAGGAAAGGTGACAGTAGCAGGAGTCCATGCCTTGCTGCAACAGCTCGCTATGCACACTGCCAGGAGCAAGAGGGGTGCAGCAACAGCATCAGTGACAGGGACACTGATAGCATCAGAAGCAGCAGCGACAGATGTAACAGCAACAACAGGAGCAGCAGCAGCAGCAGCAGCAGCAGCAGCAGCAGGAAAGGTGACAGTAGCAGGAGTTCATGCCTTGCTGCAACAGCTCGCTATGCACACTGCCAGGAGCAAGAAGGGTGCAGCAACAGCATCAGTGATAGGGGCAGTGATAGCATCAGAAGCAGCAGCGACAGAAGTAACAGCAACAACAGGAGCAGCAGAAGCCGAAGCAGCAGGAGCAAGGGCAGCAGCAGGAGTTCATGCCTTGCTGCGACAGTTTGCCACACACATTGCGGGAAGTAAGAATGGTGCAGCAATAGAGGCAGCAAGAGCATACGTAGCCGCAGCAACAGAGGCAGCAAGAGCATACGTAGCCGCAGCAACAGAGACAGCAAGAGCATACGTAGCCGCAGCAACAGAGGCAGCAAGAGCATACGAAGCCGCAGCAACAGAGGCAGCAAGAGCATACGTAGCCGCAGCAACAGAGGCAGCAAGAGCATATGTGGCCGCAGCAACAGAGGCAGCAAGAGTATACGTAGCTGCAGCAACAGAGGCAGCAAGAGCATACTTACCTGCAGCAACAGAGGTAGCAAGAGCATACGTAGCTGCAGCAACAGAGGCAGCAAGAGCATACGTAGCCGCAGCAACAGAGGCAGCAAGAGCATACGTAGCCGCAGCAACAGAGGCAGCAAGAGCATACGTAGCCGCAGCAACAGAGGCAGCAAGAGCATACGTAGCCGCAGCAACAGAGGCAGCAAGAGCATACGTAGCCGCAGCAACAGAGGCAGCAAGAGCACACGTAGCTGCAGCAACAGAGGCAGCAAGAGCATACGTGGCCGCAGCAACAGAGGCAGCAAAAGCATACGTAGCCGCAGCAACAGAGGCAGCAAGAGCATACGTAGCCGCAGCAACAGAGGCAGCAAGAGCATACGTAGCCGCAGCAACAGAGGCAGCAAGAGCATACGTAGCCGCAGCAACAGAGGCAGCAAGAGCACACTTAGCTGCAGCAACAGAGGCAGCAAGAGCATACGTAGCCGCAGCAACAGAGGCAGCAAGAGCATACGTAGCCGCAGCAACAGAGGCAGCAAGAGCATACGTAGCCGCAGCAACAGAGGCAGCAAGAGCACACGTAGCTGCAGCAACAGAGGCAGCAAGAGCATACGTGGCCGCAGCAACAGAGGCAGCAAAAGCATACGTAGCTGCAGCAACAGAGGCAGCAAGAGCATACGTAGCTGCAGCAACAGAGGCAGCAAGAGCATACGTAGCTGCAGCAACAGAGGCAGCAAGAGCATACGTAGCTGCAGAAACAGAGGCAGCAAGAGCATACGTAGCCGCAGCAACAGAGGCAGCAAGAGCATACGTAGCCGCAGCAACAGAGGCAGCAAGAGCATACGTAGCTGCAGCAACAGAGGCAGCAAGAGCATGTTAATCAAGGCAGGTGTTCATAAAAGCAGGAAAGGTCAACAAGCTCTGCTGCAACATAGTCCCTTTGACGCTCCAAATCAGAATTCCCTGACCATGGAGCTGTTGTGTTGGTATGCCCAGTGGTCAAACGATCGGGAGGCCAGAGGCTGCTTTGCTTAATTAAGTGCTTACATAAATTGGATGCAAATAGTATATACTGTAGAGCGGTAGATTGTGATCTGTGGCCAGTACATTAGTGGGGGTCAACTTCAGTGTTTGACTTGCTTGTGAGCTGTTGTCGTGCGGGGGCCATGCAAGCAGGCTTCACACCCTCCACTGTGCAGATCTGAAAACCTGGAAGCCTGGACATAAAAATGGAAACTGAAGGAGCCCTGCTTCACGGAGCAGATCTTGAGGTCTGGAAGTCTGAAAACATGTGAAATCCTAAGCTCTGGCCTGCCGTGTAGATTTGTAAATCTAAAAAACTGGGATCTGAATGGCCCATCCCTCTGCTGCTGCTAGGGGCCCCTGCCTGCCAGTAAAGATACTGGCCTTCGCACGGTAATGCAGATCTGGATATCCAAATGTCTGGAGAATCTAGAATTTGAAATCTGGAGGCCCCTTCCCTCTTCTGCCACAGGGGGGAACTTGCAGCTTCTGACTGAATTTGGCCTGCACATAAAAGTACCTGAGAATATAAATTTGAAATCTGAAGGTTTTATCTCTCTGCTGCCACAAGGGGACCCTCGCCGCCACTGACTGAAACTGGCCTTCGCATACTGGTACCTGGAAATCTGAAATCTGAAGGTGTAATCTCTTTGCTGCCACTAGGGGATGCCAGTGACTGTCACGTAGTGACTGTATTGACGCTGTACAAATAGCCGAAACTGGACTGTACATGGCAATGCATCCTCCCCATGCAGCGGATTGGGCTGCCATCATCAAGGCCAGTTCTTTCTGACCAGCCCAAACTCATGGTGGCAGGCAACATGAGCATGCAAGAACGACACAATCTCTGAACCCCTGCAGTGCAAATGAACAAGCATATCGTACCCCTCAAAGAATCCTTAATCAAGTCCCGGTGCACTGCAACTCGAATCCTGAATCGAGGCCCCTGGGAATCTGGGATGCTACCTTCTCGTTTGGATTTCTCACCTCACGACCTGCGCGAAGAATAAGGTCTGCATGGACTCGACGTCACCCTGCTGGAGGGACGTCGCGGTGTGGTGTTTCGAAATGAAGGTGGCATCATGGGGCATTAGAGTTCGAGGGAGCGCAGAGGCAACGATGTCAAGTTGAGGCACCACAGCTGCTGTTTGTTGGGCAAGTTTCGATGTTTCAGCTTTGGCATTGAGGGTGTCGAGGCCTAACTGTTCAGGGCCAAGATGATGAGGTTTTGTCGAGGGGATCAAGGCCAGGATCTGTGCTGCTGAACCCTAGATAGACCGTCGGTGTGAAGTGCCTCCATTGCGAGTCTCGCGATCTGATAACGTGCATGTTTTGTCAGGAAATCATCATAATTCGGCAGCGGTCATGTCCCTGGATACGGAGTCCCAATCCAGGAAGGCCCAATTCGATTTGTTTTACCACGGCAACCGGAGCGGGAGAAAGAGCAGGAGGGAGGTAACTTCCCTGCCTCCCAGGTTCCCTACTCTCTTACTGACCTGGTCGGATTACCTCGTAACCCCCTGGCGATAACCAGGTGATCACTCATTATGCCAAGTGCACACATACAATGCCCAACATGCGGACAGCAGGTTGGCATGTCGTACTGCTCGTGTTCTATCGACTACCTATTCCCATAGACAGTGTGACACCATATAAGATGTTTCCATGCGTTCCTCCATGCCCAACACATCATGCCCTGCTGACATGAAATTGGAGGCGTTCACTGGCGGCAACGAACAGGCTGCATGCTCATTAGGCATCACAGCATATTTGTTCACTTAGGATTGCATTTGGCTGATTCAATTAAGACATAGTTGGCAGAGGGCATTTCAGTTCTCTTGCACCCAGTCTCCAGCATTGCTCCTCCAGCCAGTGTCTATTTTAGAACGACTACGCTATCCTAAATGTCGCACCATAAAGCAGTAAACGTGCCAATATGGTAAACTCCGGAATCTCCGGTAAAGGCGCCTTAGAGAAGTGTCCTTCTACTCATAAACACGGTACATTACCGTACACACAGACTCCTTGTACTTCAGACAAGAGCTGTTAACTGGCTACTGTAAGGTTCGGCCCTAGCAGGAAGTCTCTCTGCCTAGGGGTAATGTCTGGGTGTCCCTGTCTTGTGGGTACCGCCCCTACTACTTCACTCACGCGATGTGCGCTTCAGGTCCGTGGCGGACTTCTTTCCTCACGGCAGTGACGGACGCCTACGGGCAGGCTCAGTGACTCTTCACTGGCTGCGAGTGCTCAGCGAGTTAAGCAGTAGAGCTGGATATTTGTATGTATAGCAATAGACGTATGGTAGCGTAGGCCTTCTGGCCGTCTGGGCGCGATCCAGCTGGGCTATGTTAAGGGCACTTACCGCGCAACACGCGGTGAGGTAGCCGGGAGGTTGACTGCGTACTTCTTCTTCGGCAGGGTCTCGGTTCACTACTGAGGTACTTGTCTCCAGGTAGTTCAGCTGAGGCGGAGCTAGTCTTGACTTGATATAGGTACTGACGTTATGAACACCTCAGGCCTCATGCATTGGATGCCGGCCGGAGCTTGTTACATAAGAGGTCTGTCCTTTAGAAAGGGACGAAGTAGTTAGCCTAGGCAACTGCCGGGATACAGGGACCCGGCAGGCCCAATTCAGAATACGGTACAATCTGTCAAATCAACCGGCGTAAGCGGGTTTCTAGGTCTCAGTTCAAATCCGTAGACTCCGCAGAGAAGCTGCGGAGTCCCCGAGGCCGCTAACTGCGGTCTAAACGGTTCTGTCACGTATACGGTAATATACTGTGACAGCTGTCGCACCATAAAGCAGTAAACGTGCCAATATGGTAAACTCCGGAATCTCCGGTAAAGGCGCCTTAGAGAAGTGTCCTTCTACTCATAAACACGGTACATTACCGTACACACAGACTCCTTGTACTTCAGACAAGAGCTGTTAACTGGCTACTGTAAGGTTCGGCCCTAGCAGGAAGTCTCTCTGCCTAGGGGTAATGTCTGGGTGTCCCTGTCTTGTGGGTACCGCCCCTACTACTTCACTCGCCCCCCGCTCCTCAGCGTTAAGCCTAAAGGGCATGCGCTGGGAGCCGGAAAAAGGGGTCGGTACTGAAAGAAAGAAACTTCTGGCAATATGTACACCTCAGAAGATCAAAATATCAAAGCAAATCTGCCTGGTTCAGGCCGTCCCCCGCATCTGCCTGGTTCAGGCTATATACACACATCAGCCTGGTTCAGGCTGTTTTCAAAGCAAAATCTGTACGCCCAGAACTTGTCAGTTCCCTAACACTGAAGCCTCCTAAACATCTGACTGCAATCCAGCCAGTCGGTAAAAAAAAATCCCCTGAAGAAAATCCACTGCAGGAAATGTGCTGCAGGACATCCACACAAGGAAATTCATCAAAGAAAAAATTCACTGAAACCCGTGGCGGACCACACAGAATCCGGTACCGTCACCAGTGTCATGCTTGGTTGCAGGCAATAAAGGGTCGGAACCCATCAGAAACCCTCAGCAATCATCAGAAACCATCAGAAACCAAGTTCAGAAATCATCAGAAGTCATCAGAAGTCATCAGAAATCATCAGAAATCAGAATCTTTAAACTTCTGGAAAATATGTACGTAGAAGCTCAAATCGTCTCAGCAAATCTGCCTGGTTCAGGCCTTCTTCAATCAGAATTAAAAAAATCCACCGAGTCTCAGCTGAAGCGCAATGCGCAGAATCCTACAAATCCAGGCTGTTCAGCCCACTACTGGCTAGCAAACAGAGAAATTTTCAAAGTTATCAGGTCAAGCTAAGAACAACCGCTGCTCTCGCCCCACTGCGCCATAGCCGCCTGGTCTTCAATGGCCACAGGAAATGTGCGCCGTAGCAGCGTGATCCGCCCCCTGCTGTGTTATCATCGCCCGAGTTGACTAATTCTCCTCGCTCATCATCTTCATAACATATGTACTACCGTAGCCTTGCTGCTACGGTGTTTGAGAAACAAATTTTCACTATGTTGCTGCGATAGCTTTAACTCCAATCCTGCATCTTCCGTCTTCGGTCCGCTGGCTGCCGGCCCACTGCCTGCCGGTTACTTAGGACAAGCCGCTCTGCGTCTGCATTTTCTGCTCTGTAGGCGCCTGCCCGCCCATTGCCAGTTACGGCGTGGGTAACGTCACGTGCTCAGCGGCCTTGCCGCTCTGGGCTCGGCCTCAGGTCTCGGTAAGCTCCGCAAGGGCTGACTCCTCCTCTTTGTTGGAAGCCTAGCGCCACCTTGGCCCATTTATGGACCGCTCGCTGGGTGACATTGGCTTCTCTTCATCCAAGGAATATCTTTCTCCAAAAAGTCTCTTCCTCCAAGAAGCCTCTCGCGCCTCCTCCTCCTCATCCGCCTCTTCCTCCTCTTCCATCTCATTCTCCTCTTCTGCCTCTTCCATCTCATTCTCCTCTTCTGCCGTAGGCCTGTGATCTGTGACCATCAGGTCCCCCATTTCCAGGGCGAACTTCTCCCACAGCACCACCTGCTGCGTCAGCACTGTGATCTGCTCCTCATCGGTCATGCACAAGTACCCTGGCACAGTGATCACGAACTTGCTCAGCTTGACCCTGGTGGCCACTGGCAGCCCCTCATAGAACATGTGCGAGACCGAGTGCCTTCTGCCAAAGTAGTCCACTGCATCCCTCGAGATCTGCAGCAGCTCTGCTGTGGACAGTACTCTGTGCGCAAACGCCTCCACTGTCTCCTCTGGCTTGACCTCTGGATCCAAGGTTGTTTTGACTCCCAGCTTGAGGTTGGTGATCGCGGATCTCTCATCCGAGGTCGGCTTCCCCACCTCCTCCTTTACCACCCTGATCCACAGGGTAAGCAGGGAAACCGCACAGCACTGCTCCTCTGCTGGAGCGGCCCACTGCCCCCTGATCCTTTCCACCCCCTTGGTGGCCCTGTCCCCTGCATGGGGCGCTGCCCTGATGGCCACCATCAACGGCCCCACACTGGCAGGCTTGTTGTTCCACAACCTGGCCAGGGATCGCACGAGCATGGCCATGGCCGAGGGTGACTGGCAGGATCCAACAATTTCCCCTGCCACCACGGCCAGCGCCGGTGGTTCATCCGACAGCGCCAGTCTGTTGTGTGATCCCCAATAGCCACACTCTTGGCAATATTTCTTGGCTGCAACCGCGCCCGGGTGTGACATATCCAACACCGGCACGTTGCCTTGGATAGCTGGGATTTTGGTATATTTGGCCACCCCTGCCAGCTGCAGGACCATCTGCTGCAGCAGCTGCATGTTCATCCTTGCCTGCTCCCTATCGAGCCTCTTCATTTCCTGGTCGCTGGACTCCCGCCTGGCCCTTGGCCCGCGCCTGTCCGCTCCACCTGACCCCGACTCGTCTAAACTGGAATCTGATCCAGATCTGCTACTGTCGCCCCCTGATGGGCTGCGACTGCGCTGGTACTGGCTGTTTCTGCGGCCAGCCCCATCCTGGGCTTGTCCGCCCCCGGACGACTGTCTGCCGGCCCCGCTCGCGGAGCCTCTGCTCCTCTCGGGTGGCGGCTGATCAGCATCATCTCTGCTTTTTCTCTCCTCTGGGCCAGACTCCCGAGGCTGTGATCCTCTGCCGGATTCTGCCTGCCCCCTGGGCGGCTTCTGGCTTGGCTCGCCTGGCTGTGTCCTCCTGCCGTATTCTGCCGGCCCCCTGGGTGGCTTCTGGCTCTGCCAGTTTGGCTGTTCCCTGCCGTCTGCCTGCCCCCTGGGCGGCTCCTGGCTCTGCCAGCTTGGCTGTTTCCCTCCTGTGTAATTCCTGACGCAGGAAACAGAATGCGTTTCCTCTCTGGTTTCCTGCCTTCTTGGTCCACTGCTGCGCACACTGCCTGCAGGCTCGTCCTGTTGTGTTCCTCTTGCTGCGCCCTCCTGCCTTTTCCTCAGGGACTCCTCGATGTACTCCACCTGGGTTTCCTGGCATGTGTTCTCTTTGTCCTCGATTATGCGCAGGAGTGCATAAGACTCTTGCCTGTTTGCTCTGCGCGTTGCTACGCCTTGCTCAGCCATCCTGGCCAGCGATCGGCGAGTCAACTCCGCCCTTTCGCTGGCGGCTGGGCTACTGGCCCTGGGCTCTTCCCTGCCCCTTGGCCGCCCCCTGAGGCTTGGCTCGCTGCTGACCTCAAAAACCTCAGATCTGAGTGTTGGGGTTGGCGCGGTTCTTGCTTGCTGCTGCCACCTTTGGACTTCCCTGAGCTCCTCAGGCCGCTGCCCCGCTGTTTCAAATCCTTCCCATACCTGGTCCTCCTCATCTTCCGGCTCGGATCCCGGTTCCACCTGATTTCCTGTTACCTCATTGCACCACTCGTCTGCGAAGGCCTTAACAGCCAGGGCTGCTTCGCGTCCAGCCCTTCCCTTGGATACCTGTCCAAGGGCGCTTAACAGCGTCGCCCTGTCCTGCCCTGTGTGGGGGATACCCAGCATGGCCTTTGTTGCCCATCCCCTCAGATGATGGGCCTTGAACTCCTCAATGGCTGTGACCTGGTCCTGGAAATGCAAGAACGTCCTGGAGCAAACTTGCTTCCACAGGTCTGTTGCCCACTGCAAAATTCCTGCCCAACCGATCGGTCCTTCTGACTCCTCATTGCCGCACACTACTCCCCCAGTCCCGGCGCGCTCTGGCTCTCTAGGTCTGGTATCCTGCGCCTGTGCTGTACCTTGATCAAATCCGCGCAGGATTTCCTTGTGGCTGCCGCCTGCTCGCATCTGGCTGCTAGATCCCTCCTTGGGTGTCTGCACAGGTCTGCCCACACTGGGCGTAAACTTGGACAGCGGCGTCCCGTAAACTGTGGATCCCGCCCCTCTTTGAACCGGCACCCTGCGTGGTTGCATTGGCTGCCTTGGGCGCAGCCCTGTCACTGGCTGCCGCCCCTTCTCTTCTTGTATCGGATCAGGCAGCTCTTCCTCAGATATTAGGTCAGCCCACGGCTTTCCCACCGGTACAGCTGACTTTTCCTGTGGTTCTTTGCTGCTCTGCGGGGCCTGCCTGGTCACAGCAGGCTTGATCTCAGCTCCCTCGCGCTTGATCTCTGCATCACTGGCCTCAGCCGGGTCCTCACCCGGCTCCAGCCCCCTCTGGATGTTGACATCCATGAGGTGCTCACATGCACTATCGCTGTGCTCACACTCGAACCCGCAGAACATGCATACTCTTCCGGGGTAATACCTCATGGCCTGACGCATGGCATTGCGGGTGTCCATCTGCTGCTGACGGTCACCTGTTGCGCAATCCTCCCAGAGCCTGGCCAGCTCCACATCTGCAGGCACCGCAGCAGGGAATGCTACCAGGCACACATTCCTGCTGCTGCTGTTGTTCACGGGTGCTGGCACCGGAGACCTGCTGCTCCTAGCTTCCTCCACGTCACTGTCAGCTGCCCTGTCTTGTGGCAACAGCGTCTGCAGTTTCTTTGCCAAGCGACGCTTCATCATCCTCAGCTGCCTGGTCATTCTCATCTGCCAGGCAATCCCTGGCTGCCTGGCCATCCACAGCTGCCTGGCCATTCCTTTGAGCTTCTGCTGGTACCAGTTCACCTTTTCCCTCAGCATGGGTATGGAGATTCCCTGCTCCTCTGACCCCTCAGGATTCTCTGCCGCCTCCAGCTGTTTGCTGGCCTGCTGGGCCGCCCCTGGTTCTGATATTGGCACCTGGACCCCTCCTGGAGCTGCTGTCACTGGTGGTGTGACAGGCCCATCCTCTTCTGGCTGGTGCATCTGCACCAGCACCGGCGCCTGCCTGTGCTCGTGGTCCTCAACCTCACTTGGTCCAACTGGTCCCTCAGCCACCTGTTGGTTCAGCTTCTGCTCCCACGGATGCAGTTGGTCCAGCTCGCAGCCGCCGGCCACCACAGGTGTCACATGGGCTGCCTCCCTCGACAAACACAAACGTGACGCCTGCACCTGCAGTTGGCCTGGCTCACAGCCACCGATCCCTACAGGTGTCACATGAATTGCCTCCCTCTGCACGCACCGTCGTGACGCCTGCAACTGCAGTTGGCCTGGCTCACGGCCACCGGCCACCACAGGTGTCACAGGAACGTCCTCCATCTGAAAACACAGCCGTGACGCCTGCACCTGCAGTTGGCACGGCTCGTGGCCATCGGTCACCACAGGTGTCACATGAACTGCCTCTCTCTGAAAACACAGCCGTGACGCATGCACCTGCAGTTGGCCTGGCTCACAGCCAGCGGCCGCCACAGGTGTCACATGGGCTGCCTCCCTCGGCAAAAACAGCCGTGACGCATGCACCTGCAGTTGACCTGGCTCACAGCCACCGATCCCTACAGGTGTCACAGGAACTGCCTCCATCTGCAAACACAGCCGTGACGCCTGCACCTGCAGTTGGCCTGGCTCACAGCCACCGGCCACCACAGTTTTCAGAGGAACTGCCTCCTTCTGCAAACACAGCCGTGATGCCTGCACCTGCAGTTGGTCTGGCTCACAGCCACCGATCCCTACAGGTGTCACAGGAACTGCCTTTCTCTGCAAACACAGCCGTGACGCCTGCACCTGCAGTTGGCTTGGCTCGGAGCCACCGATCCCTATAGGTGTCACAGGAACTGCCTCCTTCTGCAAACACAGCCGTGACGCCTGCACCTGCAGTTGGCTTGGCTCGCAGCCACCGGTCACTGGTTTGGGTGAAAAAGCATTCCCTATCGGAACACAGTTGATCAGGTGCAGCTGCTCGCTAGCTACCGGGCTATCCTGCCTGGGTGGGCCGGCACTCTCTGCCGTAATACAGTTGATCAGGTGCAGCTGCTCGCTAGCTACCAGGCTATCCTGCCTGGGTGGGCCGGCACTCTCTGCCGTAATACAGTTGATCAGGTGCCTGGGACTTGGCTCACTGTCACTGCTGAGGATGTCAAACATGGACCAGCCGTTGGGGGACACCTGATTACCTGGCTGCTCCATACACCTGGTCAATGCCTCCAAGGGTGCGCGCTGCTGGGGCACAGCCAGACTGCTTAACCCCGCCTGCTCTGCGTCACACACACTTTTCCACACTCCAGTGGCCCACTGCCCTAGCCTGTTCCACCCTCTTGGCTGAGCCAGATCCTCCTTCCTTTTTACTGGGGGCCATTCCGCAGTGGCGGCTTGTGCTCCACCCACCGCCTGCAGATCTGCAGGTTTCCTGATCACCTGACTTCCACCACGGGGCATCGTCCCGTTCTCCTTTTTAACGCACTGCGCAGCACTTGCCACTCTCATTAGCCTCTTCTGCGTCGCGTATTCTGGCCCACTGCCTAGGTCTCTTGCTCTTCCGCACTCTGCTGCCCCCTCTGGGGCTGCCGAGGTGCCTGCCCCTTGATCACCGTGATCGGGCTCGTTCTTGACTCGTTGCACGGCCCCTGCCCCACTGGGCAAGTCCTGCTCTGTTGCGCCTTCTGGACCACTGTCCCGATTTGCGCCACTGGTCTGCGACACCTCAACGGCCGGGTCCAATGTCAGCTCAGGGGTTCTTCCTCCCTGTCTCAACCACTGCGCATATTCCAGGCCTTGCCTTGGAATATCCAGGGTTGATTGGGGCACTCGCCCACCTCGGCTGATCCCTTTGTGCGACACTAGTGCTGAGCCGTCTGCCTGCGCCCCTGCCTCTCTGGGCGGTACGCGGCCCGGTTCTGGCACCTTGCTGTCTCCTGCGGGCGGTCCCACTGGCCCTGCCAGCTTCGCCGCCACCAACAGGGCTTCTGCAGCCAGCTCATCACTAGCTTCCATCGGGTTTACACCCGGCTCCAGCCCCCTCAGACGCCCACTTCTCCGTTGGGCGTCAGGGTGCTGGTGCCTATCGGGATTTAGATCTACGTCTGTCATTCCTACAGGCAATTTACGAACCGCACGGTCCTGCAAGCGTGCTGGCGACACCCCCTACAGGATCTGCTAACTTTAGGCTTCTGCCCCCTTGTTCCTACTGCAATCTGGTGAGGGCTTGCGAGCCAAGATCGGATGGCAGGTACAGCAATATGCAGGATAGGCCTTGCCTTCCTGCTTTTCTGCTCACTAATTTCAATCTGGCGGAATCCTCCTTCGCCTTTTCAGTTCTTCCCACCTTGCTGGCTGGGCTGCTTCTAGATGTCTCACGTCCTGCGTGGATGTCACACGCCCTGCGTGGATGTAGCCTCTTGCGTAGTGTCCGCTCAGCTCTGCGTCCCTGCGGGGATCCTTTGGTACACCCACAAGATTTCAAACTTGGATGTTCTATCCACAAGTTCACTTCTGTCAATGATGAAAGATTGGATCCACCTGATCACAATCTGCAGTCACACAGGTAATTATCTGCTGGGTGTTTAAATCCACAGCCAGATCTTCAAGCCTCTCCTGGACTCAACACTAAGCTGCCACGCTCAGCGATTCTCAGGGTTTAACTTGGCAATCTCTCTCTGGAGATTACCACAGCAAAGTGCAGTTCAAACGCTGTCCAAGGTCGTTTGCATGCAAACAAAATTCCAATTCCGCTGCACAAGCACCTTTAGCAGGAATTGGCGAATCAAGCTGATCAGGCTAAATCCACTTCGTCCCTTTCTAAAGGACACGCGATGTGCGCTTCAGGTCCGTGGCGGACTTCTTTCCTCACGGCAGTGACGGACGCCTACGGGCAGGCTCAGTGACTCTTCACTGGCTGCGAGTGCTCAGCGAGTTAAGCAGTAGAGCTGGATATTTGTATGTATAGCAATAGACGTATGGTAGCGTAGGCCTTCTGGCCGTCTGGGCGCGATCCAGCTGGGCTATGTTAAGGGCACTTACCGCGCAACACGCGGTGAGGTAGCCGGGAGGTTGACTGCGTACTTCTTCTTCGGCAGGGTCTCGGTTCACTACTGAGGTACTTGTCTCCAGGTAGTTCAGCTGAGGCGGAGCTAGTCTTGACTTGATATAGGTACTGACGTTATGAACACCTCAGGCCTCATGCATTGGATGCCGGCCGGAGCTTGTTACATAAGAGGTCTGTCCTTTAGAAAGGGACGAAGTAGTTAGCCTAGGCAACTGCCGGGATACAGGGACCCGGCAGGCCCAATTCAGAATACGGTACAATCTGTCAAATCAACCGGCGTAAGCGGGTTTCTAGGTCTCAGTTCAAATCCGTAGACTCCGCAGAGAAGCTGCGGAGTCCCCGAGGCCGCTAACTGCGGTCTAAACGGTTCTGTCACGTATACGGTAATATACTGTGACATAAACTTCAGCAATTCAGCCAAGGTAGCACAATCCGGATGCGCTACTGCTCCGCTCCGCTTCGATAGGGCGGGCTAGGAGTATCAGTACTTTGCAGTCAAAAACTTGTTTTAGGCACATACTGGCATATAAAGACATGAAAATAATTGCAGACCAGCAGACAGCCCCCATGCATGCCCAGATGCCCCAGAATTTGGCAACTTTGGCTCAGGTTCCCCGGACGAAGGCTGGGTTTTCTTAGCACGTGAAGTGCTGAATTGCTGATCGATCGGACGATTCGAATATGGCTCGGATACCGTACCGTAGTCACGACGTGTTCGTTGCTTTCGAACTTCGCTGTCCCTTAAAACAGCCAAATGATTGATCGCAAAGGTTACCAACGCCTGTTGTATGGGCGTACTATGGCGTGGTTCCTGAAGCCGCCCCCTAAGGCGTCAAAGCCGCTCGTGTGCCATGCAGCCCGGAAGGGCTGCGGAAAAAATTCTTGCATGTTGAGCCGGATCGGAGCAGTATTGCCGTATCCGGAGCGGAGCAGCGATCCGCTCCGGATACGAATCAGGTTTTGCCGTATTGTGCTACCTTGAATTCAGCTACATCACGGTCTACGCCTCTACGGCCCATGGTCTACTGCTAGTTAAGGTTGCTTAATATGCAAGCTGTGCTCTTGGGCCACTAATCGCATGCCAGCCAAGGTTTGGTCCCAATCGGTCCAATGATGGCCGTACGGCCAGGTGCGAACTAGATGTTTGCTATTCACAGCATTTCCACATTTCCATGATTCAGAGTCCATCTGCGTTTTCACGACCATGAGTCCCTCCGTAGCTCAAAATCAATTCAGCTTAACGCATGATGACGACGAGAAGGGCTGGCCCGGTGCATCAAGCAAGAAGGCCAGGCAAATTTTGATACCCATCCGCCCTGTGGTCAGTGCCCCGACTGCCCGCCCAGCGGCCTGCCATAGGTTGTCTGGAAAGCATTAAACTGTGCACTGTCCGGTACAGGCACTGGTATCATCCATTCATCATGTTTGACATTTACCAAGTGCTGATGCACCACGTGGTTCACGGTGCACAGCTGGAAATCCAGCGCCCAGTAGGAACTTTAGTAGTGAATGAACATGTGCACTGACGGTATGGAGGTCGTTCGTTCGTCCTTACATTTCAAAATTAAATTTAAGCGGTTGACAGACCAAGCAGGGGGGACCAAGCTTGTGTGTACCGCAAACCACACGGCCCACTCATGTGCTGACGCAGCTGAATTTAATTGAAACACTGGACCTCATTCCACTGCCGCTCTAAACAGTACTAAATCTCGCTTAAGTGGGTTTGAATGTGAGTCCTATTCCACTGCGTCTCTAACAGTAGCATTTTCAAGCGTAGAAAGCAAAGAAAAGAGTGTTGCGTCTCAAAACAAACCATTTTATTGTATCACCTCCTGAGGTATTCCAAATCAGCCGATCGACTCTCAAAGGCCACGTCAGACTTGCGCCTGGGCTTCAGCCTCGGCACACTTGTTCGCATTTTGCTCCGACCACCTCTACCTCGTCCATTCTACTGTATTCGCTGCAATTCCATCGCCTTTTTTCATTGGTCGTTTCTGTCAGTTTATGTCTTTGATTTGGGGACGCATTTTTTTAGAACTACATTCTAATGCTTGTAAAAACAGGCCCTTTGTTTTTATATGGCGAGATCCGATGTTCATTTTCTTTAAAATTTTCAGATACACGTTTCTTATTCAGTTTGGTCCTAGCAGATTTTGCTTTCTCTGACTTACGGGGCATCCCTGCAGGCAGTAACTAACTAAGATACATAAGATTAATGTCCCCTGATTTCTTTTATGTCCACTTGGAAGGTATGCTGCAAATCTGCAAAAGGGCTGCAAAAGGGCGACCTGGATTTAAGGAAAAGCTGCATGGCCCTGTAAATTAGTTCCCACACATTTTCCACATACAACGCTAGGTGTCTGAAAAACTGAGGAGACAGGGATGATGACAGAATTCAGGGCGTTCGGTTGCTTATGCCGCTTATCTTTCGGGGTCTGCCAGAGTAGCCAGAGGCCGATAAACTTTACAAGAGGCGTCCCTACCGCAATACGCCTCTCTAAATCACCAACACAGCTGCAATTTGTTTTTAAGACTGGCAACCTGACAGGCATGTTTGCCTAAATTGTGGGAACAAAATACCGAGCCAGGACATGCTCAGCTGCTCAGGGTGCGGAAAGTTTCGCTGTTGCAAGGTCGGAAATGACCGCTTTCACCCTTTTTTCGTACCTGTTACATACATACCGAGGGCGGGGGCTCGTCAAGACACCAGGGCTAACCATGCGCCTGATACAATGCACATCGGTGAAATACTTCGACACATTTTGATCGTCTATAAAACTACGCGCGTCTCTAAATCTCGAGATCGGGTTTATAATTGCTCTTACACTTGAATGAGGCCCTCTACTATCAAGGTGCGCAGGGCCACGTCAGCAAGTCAGGAATCAGGGGAAACGTCAATTTCCGTCCATGCAGTGAAAACTGTTGTTGTACCGGGATGGGCGATTGAGGTGTACCGCCAACCGCATGCCCCATGAATATCGAAGCCAGGTTGCCGATTCCTCGAGGGAGCACACACTGGTGTCTGACGCCGCTGAATGTGGTACACATTTAATTGCCCTACATCGCATAGTTATTAGCCGTCTCAACTAACGCACCCAGGCCAACCGCGTTTTTAACAGCCGCTCTCCGAGGGAAAGCCCTTAGCGTGCGGCCTCTTCGCCCGTCCCTAGTCCCAGCAAGTGATTCATCAGCTTTGACATCATGTACAACGCCAGGGACAAGGGGTTGAACTCGGTGCAGTTCGACCGATGGTGGCGCAGCGTGATCGTGCGAGACTATGCGGGTGAGGGCCGCAGGTGAGGCAGGGGGCGGAGCGTCGCGTCATGCAGGACATGACGAGGCGCGTATGAGAGAAGAGGGAGGAAGAATGAGGGGCAGGAATAGGAGAGGCAGGAATGGGAGAGGTAGGGAAGGAGAGGACAAGAGGCAGGGAGCAGAGGGCGGTGCGGCATGGGGCTGATGGGGGTAATCAGTTGTCATGACACAGGACGAGATAAGGCGTAAAGTGCAAGAAACAGCAGGGAAGGAGAAGAGAAGAAGGGCAGGCAGGGTAGGAAAGAAAGAGAAGGAGAGGACAGAAGCGGTGGGCATCGACTGTCATAACACACCGAGGTCACATGCATGTTGTGGATGCAAAAATGGAAGAGAGAGGAGAGGAAGGAAGGATATATAAGCTGAGCGGAGAGTGTGTAATTTTATACCCAAGGTCCCCCGGGCATGTACCCAAGAAAGGATGCACGTAGTGAACTCCACACCCACTCTGCAAGCGACCTGTTGCAACCTCAGCTGATGACGTGTTGTGCCTCCATGTACTGCCTGGTACTGCCTGGTACTGCCTGTTTGACAAGTGGAGCCATGCCACACGGGGGCGAAGCAACAGGGAAGATGCAGACAGCCAACCTTCCACTGGGCAGGAGGGGGGATAAGGGTGAAATATAACACTGCCTCCCACCCCTTGTACTCAGCATCATACCTTATACCCGACCCCCTCTCTTGGAAAAAGCTTCAAACCCTGATCACTGCCCCCCCCATTGTACTCAGCATAGTACCCTAAACCCTGACTTCCCCCTGGTCTCGCACGCGGCAGCATACCCTTAGAACTGACCCAACCCTCGCTTGCAGCTTAAGACCCAAAACCCTGATGCCCCTCCTTGAACGCAGTATGTTATCCTGAATCCTGATGCCCCCCTCTTGAACGCAGCATTAAATCCCGAATCCTGCCCCCGTCCCCCCAGTTCGCACGCAGCATCAAACCCTCAACCCTGACCTTTCTGAGGTCTCGCACGCAGCATCGACCCTAAACACTGAAATCTTCCCGGTCTCACACACAGCGTTAAATCATAAACCTTGACACCCTCTCTTGCATACATCAGCACAACTTTAGCCCTGACCCCCCCACTTGTCGCACGCAGCATGAAACCCTACCCCCCCCCTCTTGCAAACAGCATTGAATCCTCATTGCTACTGCCCCCCTACGACACGCAGCATCAAACCAGACAAGGCCAAATCTGGGCCCTCTGCCCGCCTCCCACATCCCTCCGCTGGATGGAGTGATAACAGCCCCGAGTGGCAAGAGTACCTTTCGGCGGTGACTGGAACTCCAAACATGTACGGGCAAGGTAAGAAAGGGACTGCTTACTGGGTGGTCATCATTATCATGGATAGATAAAAACAGAACAGCCTCGTGTGGCAAGAGGACATGGCAACGGTGACTGGAACTCCAACTATGTATGGGCAAGGTAACACAAATATGTTTGGGGGTGGTCAACATAAGAATGGATGGAATGATAACAGCCCCGAGTGGCAAGAGGACCCATCCGTGGTGACTGTAAGTCTAAACATGTATGGGCAAGGTAAACAAAGTCGGCTTGCTAGGTCATCAGCAGGTCATCAGCATACAAAGGGATGCAAAGATGAGCACCAGAAGTAACCAGCCCCTTGTGGCAAGTGTGCATGGCAGCGATTAGTGAAAAATCGAACATATACATGCAAGGTACGGCAGAGTCTGCAAGATAACTGCAAGGTACGGCAGAGTCTGCATGCCATGTTCTCTGTGGGTTGGACAGCCTACTGTGTTTATTGAAGTGCGCACCATCGCACCTTAATGGGGCTTCCCAATGGCGACCACATCTTCTTCGGTGGCCTGAGCAACAGCGCTTGCTGCACTAGGCCCTGCCATAGCCATAAGCTGGGTGACAGCTATAGTGCGACTGAAGCACCCTAACATGAAGGGTGTTGGCCGAGCAATTAATTTAGCTGCCAGGGGGCCTAGCTAACGCTGAGTGCTGCTGGTCAGAAATGTCAGAATTTGGTAGGGAAAGCGGCAGCAGCTTAACCTGATATCAGGCCTATGCCAATCCGTAATATTAGCACGTGACATACCCCTTTTGGCAAGCTTCTGGTTAGCCTCCTCTGGGATGATGGGGACCAAATTGTGACGGGCCTACAGCCGGGCTTTCTGCGCCTGTCTGCCCTAGCTGTAGTACTTGATGTAGCTGAATTGTAGCTGAAGCACCCTGAAATAGACAGTGGCTAAATGTGTGCATGCATTCACAGATTCCAAGGTTAGTAGCCACGGGTCGTCGGTGTGCTCAGCTAAACAGTCTTCCGCGGCATCAGAGAAGCACTTATCGGTGGCCTCCGAACGACTGCCGACAGCGGCGT
This sequence comes from Limnomonas spitsbergensis, assembly GCA_037349105.1. Taxonomy (NCBI): domain Eukaryota; kingdom Viridiplantae; phylum Chlorophyta; class Chlorophyceae; order Chlamydomonadales; genus Limnomonas; species Limnomonas spitsbergensis. Next base: position 183,989 of record JAYJMM010000047.1, read on the forward strand.
CGGAAAGGCACTCATCTGCATCATCAGCGAAACAGTCATCGAGGGCATCAGAGAAACAGGCACCTGACCCACGGCGTCAAGGGAGCGGCTAGCGCGGGCATGGTATGATGAAACAGGGCTTGTTGCACCAGGGTTTGGATGGTAGGTTCAAGCCTTGACGGGTGGTTGAAATGCGCTGAAATAAACTGAGGCTGGTGATAGAGACTGGGTATCATATTTTCCATGTTATGATGGTGTTGACCAGATAACTTCATAATGTTGTTCAGTTAGGATTTCCTTCCTGAAACAATTACAACGAAGCATGCAAAACAAATGGATGGGCTGGGATCCTTTCAACAAAAACAAAAACAAACTTATATCAGATTGAATGCACCAATGAAAACATGCAAACTGTGCCCAGCAGCATTGATAATACAACCCTTGCAATCTCAACAAGAGAATGAAACGTGTGATGCTCAAATGGTCCATTGGCCTTCATTGCCAAAGTCTTGGCATCCTCACGGTTGAGACTAAAGCCAAGACAACAGCGGAAGTGGAAGAGCAGTACCTGCCCTGTTAAGTACATAACTTCAACTGTGTTAGGAGGTATATGCCTCAATCATGCTAGAACTGTGGCATGCCTAGGTGAATAGCTCAATGCAATATCTCTAATGACAAGCATGGGCATCTGTATGAAATTCCTAGCAGACAGTTCAGGAAATTCGACACCAGTAGTTTCTGGCTGGCACGGTCAAGGAAATAAAATCAGAATCCACATGCTGGCTCCAACCCGGTCCCATGTTGAGTAGTTGCGCAGACGATAAGATTGCTGGACCTCCCAAAATGTTGCCTGAATCTTCTGTTGGGTCTTAGGTACCGGTTTATGCTACCGGTACCGCTATCGTATTTTCTTATCCCCCATCATGACTGTGCACTAAGAGTGCACTAAACATGCACTAAACTCTCTTCCTCGACGGCCGATATCAAAATATCGCATTTGGCTGCAACAAATGGCACACCTGCTTGCAAGCCTTCAGAGTAGCTTGTTGGCATCCTGGTAGTGGATCTGTGAGGGTATGGTCAGCCCCACCCATGCATCTGCACAGGGAAGCCTTGTTTCCCCCCTAGTGGCAATGTAGCTTCGTCAGCAGCAAAGGAGAAGAGCTTGCTGGCATCCTGATAGTGGATCTGGGAGGGCATGGATTTGGTGTGGATATTTCCATTTGTGTTCCCCTCTTGTACCTCTTGCTTTTTGCCGTCTCCGCTATTTTCAGTTTCACTGTTCTTAACTTGTTGCAGGGTTGACTCAGAAGGGGCTAGGGATTATTTTTTTCTTTTTTGGGCAGGCTTCTGATATTTTCCGTATAGATTCCCTTTGTTTTTCTCTTTGCCGTCCCTTTTCCCTCCCGACCAGACGGCTGAGCGCCCATGCAGCAGTTCGTTTTTTGAAATGGCCAGAGGTCAATGGCATTGCACCTCTGGCAGAGGTGTAACGTCATCGCCTGACGCCGTACATGTTGTCCTTACGTCTCCTCTTTCGTAGACCTTGGCTCTGTTTAGCTGAAACACCCTGGTGAATAAAACCCATGGATAATAATACCGTAGACTGGGCATCGTATAACAATACCGACTGGGCATCGTATAAGAATACCGACTGGGCATCGTATAACAATACCGACTGGGCATCGTATGCACACGTTATGACTTCTGTTTACTTTTGACTTTTCAAGATTAGGCTCTTGAGTTGTTGGGGCATTTTTGACTGCCTCTCTTTTTCACTGGGTCTTTTCTTGCTACTTTATGCTCTTTTTCTTTCTTTTCCGCTCTTGCCTTAGGGTGTGCCCTAAACCCTTGCCTTTCCTTGTATCCCAACTAAACAATCGGGTGGCCGAGTCTTTTGAGCAGCAAAGCCTTAAAAGGCACTCTTCACGCCACAGCAAAATTCCACACTGCACAGATGTAAGTGACACGAGGTTTTCAGCTGGGGCTCATTTGAACCCTAAAAAAACCAGACCCGCTCCATCAAATCCACCGTAACGAACCAGTCCCGCAAACTGTGACTCTCAGCCAGACTCAACATGTTAAATCCAGGAACATAAAGTCTCGTACAATTGCAGTCTCAGCCGGACACAACATTCTTTAACTTCAGAAAAATCAACTGACCATGCGAAAGAGAATAGCTCTCCATGCCAGCGCACATGATTCGCTTTACATGTGAGCCATGATGTATGCAATCAAATCTGAGGTTGATAGGCCGACTCCTAAGTCGACCACGCTTCGTGCAACGTCTTCGCAAGTGCAGAGGTCGGTAGCCCACAATCAGTTGTATAATAAACAATGCTTTATTAACCGTCTCTACCGCCTTATCCTGGACTACTGCTTCCGTTACACTTCCGTCTTTATCGGCATGCACTGTTTTCGACAGGCCAAACCATCCCTCTAGAACGAAAATACTCTTGCAATGCGAGCGCCATGTTGACCAGCAATTGGCATAGCTCAGCTTCTTAATTGAGGAATTAGGCGGGGGAGAAGGACGGGTATCAGGCCAATGATATACATGTAACAACGCAGAACGCTTGTGACATCGTAACTGTCCCAAATACAGTCAAGTGCTTAATGTTCAAATCAACTGCTTGCCAATGAGGGAGAGGTGGTGGGTGCAGATCTAACAGGAAGGTGGGAGAAGTGCCGGGTGCAGATCTAACAGGAAAGTGAGAGAGGTGGTGGGTACAGATCTAACAGGAAGGTGGGAGAGGTGGTGGGTGCAGATCTAACAGGAAAGAAGGAGAGGTGGCGGGTGCAGATCTAACAGGAAAGATGGAGAGGTGGTGGGTTCAGATCTAACAGGAAAGAGGGAGAGGTGGTGGGTGCAGATCTAACAGGAAAGAGGGAGAGGTGGTGGGTGCAGATCTAAGAGGAAAGAGGGAGAGGCAGTGGTGGGTGCAGATCTAACAAGAAAGAGGGAGAGGTGGTGGGTGCAGATCTAACAGGAAAGAGGGAGAGGTGGTGGGTGCAGATCTAAGAGGAAAGAGGGAGAGGCAGTGGTGGGTGCAGATCTAACAAGAAAGAGGGAGAGGTGGTGGGTGCAGATCTAACAGGAAAAAGGGAGAAGTGGTGGGTGCAGATCTAAAAGGGACGTGGGAGAGGTGCCGGGTGCAGATTTAACAGGAAAGAGGGAGAAGTGGTGTGCGCAGATCTATCAGGAAAAGAGAGAGGTGGCGGGTGCAGATCTAAATGGAAAGATGGAGAGTTGGCGGGTGCACATCTAACAGGAAAGAGGGAGAGGTGGTGGGTGCAGATCGAACAGGAAAGAGGGAAAGGTGGTGGGTGCAGATCTAACAGGAAAGAGGGTGAGGTGGTGGGTGCAGATCTAATAGGAAAGAATGAGAAGTGGTGGGTGCACATCTAACATGAAAGAGGGAGAGTTGGCGGGGCAGATCTTACAGGAAAGAAGGAGAGGTGGCGGGAGCAGATCTAATCGGAATGGTTGACAAGTGGTCGGTACGTAGCTTATGCATGCTGCCTTACTTTCTTGTGTGAGGGTTTACAAATGGGCTGGTGAGGAATTTCCTGGATTGA